>CM066321.1:161327349-161927349 GCA_033807775.1 Saussurea involucrata | reverse complement strand
CGATGAATGTGCTAATGAGGAAGGAGAAGTGATTGCGGTGGAACTAAAAGAAGGTGAGGAAACGCTGGAGTGTAATTCCATGGGTTTGTTTGCGTGGACTGAACATCGAAGCACACTAACGCCGAACACATTACGTGTTCGAGGAACGATCAAAGGCATCCCAGTAGAAATTTTGGTGGATAGTGGCGCCAGCCACAGTTTCGTTTCCCCACAAGTAGCAGCGGCACTAGAATTGGCGGTGGAACCTTATAAAAACCTCAGTGTTCGGTTGGGAGATGGTCACCGGATTTTAACTCAGGGAGAATGTAAAGGAGTGGAGCTCGAACTTGGGAAATGCAAAACTACAGTGGATACTTACGTACTTGAATTGGGTGATTTGGATATGATTTTGGGAGTCTCATGGCTGCAGAAACAAGGGGAAGTTACATTTGATTGGAACGAAAAAGCGATCAGTTTCTATTGGGGTGGAAAGAAAATAACCTTGGATGGTGGCTATAGTGGTAAATCTGAAAAACAATGGCGAGTAGGAACGAGGTGGGGAGCAACCTCTTTTCAAAGCATGTTAATGACGGGAGAAAATTTGGAAAATCCCATGACTATCCAACGATTGAATAAGCAACAGCAAGTCGAACTCGATACCATTTTGGGACGATATAGTAAGGTATTTCTGGAGGTGTCGGGATTACCTCCAAAAAGGGATACGGTGCATAAGATTAAGCTGATGGGAGCCGGAGATCCTATCAGTGTGCGACCTTATCGATATCCTCATCACCACAAAGATGAGATCGAAAGGCAGGTGCGAGACATGTTGCAGCAAGGGATTATCCGGCATAGTTCAAGTGCGTTTTCGAGCCCCGTAATCTTGGTTAAGAAAAAAAATGGGACATGGAGAATGTGTGTGGATTACAGAGAACTCAACAAAGCAACGGTTCCAGATAAGTACCCGATCCCGATGGTTGAGGAGTTATTAGACGAGCTTAACGGGGCTACTTATTTCTCTAAATTGGATTTAAAGTCGGGTTATCACCAAATTAGAGTAAAGGAGGAGGATATCGGTAAAACCGCATTTCGAACACATGATGGCCATTATGAATTTTTAGTTATGCCTTTCGGCTTGATGAATGCTCCCGCGACATTTCAATCCACGATGAATCAGGTTTTCCGACCCTATCTTAGACGCTTCGTTTTAGTCTTTTTTGACGATATATTAGTGTATAGTCGGAGTTGGGAAGAACATATTGAGCATTTACATACATTGTTAGCAACTCTCCAACAACATCGATTTGTGGCCAACCGAAAGAAATGTGTATTTGCAACTCATCAAGTAGAATATTTAGGCCATGTGATTTCTGATGTAGGGGTAGCCGTGGACCCTTCTAAGATAAAAAGCATTATTGAATGGCCAGTGCCTAGAAATGTAAAAGGTGTACGTGGCTTCTTGGGGTTGACAGGATATTACCGTAAATTCATTGCCGGGTATGGGAAGATTGCAAGACCGTTGACCGATTTAACTCAGAAAGATGGGTTTGTTTGGGGACCCGAAGCTTCAAGAGCCTTTGAACAATTAAAGCAAGTCATGACTAACCCACCATTACTCCAATTACCTGATTTTTCTCAACCATTCGAAGTGGAGTGTGATGCTTCTGGTAGGGGAATTGAGGCTGTCCTAATGCAAAATAGGCGACCAATTGCATATTTTAGTAAGGCGTTGTCGGATAATAACCTGCGTAAGTCCACTTACGAGAAAGAACTGATGGCATTAGTGTTAGCCATCCAACATTGGCGGCCGTACCTGTTGGGGAGGGAATTTAAAGTATTTACCGACCAAAAAAGTTTACGACATCTACTGCAACAGCGAATTGCGTCTGCTGACCAACAGAACTGGATGACGAAATTATTGGGTTACCATTTTGAAGTGTTTTATAAACCTGGTCGGGAAAATTCGGCAGCCGATTCACTTTCTCGTATGTTTGAGGAGGCTGAATTGAAGGCAACAACGTCTTACCTGGTGTGGTCACAATTACAGCAGATCCAAGAGGAAGTTCACAACGACCAGGATCTACAACGAGTGATCACGGATTTGCGGCGTGATCCTCAATCGAGGCCGGGGTTTACGCTACAAAAAGGGGTCCTATTACATAAAGACAGGTTGGTGCTAGCTGCTAAATCAGGAGTAATTCCTGACATTTTAGCTGAGTTTCATGCCTCAATAGCGGGAGGTCACTCGGGATTCTTGCGTACTTACACACGAATAGCAGCGAATGTGTATTGGGTGGGCATGAAAGGGTCAATACAAGAGTATGTTAAGCAGTGTGATGTCTGTCAACGACAAAAGTACTTAGCTTCTTCTCCTATGGGATTGTTGCAACCACTACCGATTCCCGAATTAGTGTGGGATGATATATCGATGGATTTCATCACCGGCCTTCCAAAATCGGGAGGGTTCGAAGCGGTATTTGTGGTGGTGGACAGGTTGTCCAAATACGCACATTTTATTCCCTTAAAACACCCGTATACAGCAAGAAAGGTAGCTGATGTTTTTGCAAAAGAAGTGGTACGATTACATGGGATTCCACGATTGATTGTAAGTGATCGAGATCCATTGTTTATTAGCTTATTTTGGCAGGAACTATTTCGACTACAAGGAACTATGTTAAAGATGAGTTCCTCGTATCATCCGGAGACCGATGGCCAAACGGAGGTGGTGAATAGATGTCTCGAGACCTATTTACGGTGTTTTGCTTCCGAACAGCCTAAGGGGTGGTTTCATTGGGTACCGTGGGCTGAATTGTGGTACAACACCACATTCCATGGTTCTGCGGGGGTCGCTCCATTTCAGGTAGTATACGGACGGAAACCACCACTGTTGGTTCGTTATACACAAGGTGAAACAAGGGTGGAGCAAGTTGCGACTGACCTAGTTGATCGAGATGAGGCCTTAAACCAATTGAAGCATCATTTGTTGCGTGCCCAACAACAAATGAAGAAGTATGCTGATCGAAAAAGAAAAGAGGAGGAATTTAAGGAAGGTGACTGGTTTTCCTTAAACTTCGCCCTCACAGACAACAAACAGTGGCTAGGAGGATTAATCAGAAATTGGCCCCACGATATTATGGCCACTTTCCTATTATATCAAAAATAGGAAGTGTCTCATATAAACTGAAATTTCCATCAACGACCAAAGTCCATCCGGTTTTTCATATTTCTCAACTTAAACGGGCAGTTGGTAAGTATCAAGTTGCTGAGTCGTTACCGGATGGGTTGGAAATGGAAGAGGATTCCATGGAAGAACCCGAGGAAGTCTTAGCAACTCGTGAAATGTCAGTTGAGGGGAAGCCAATCCGTCAATGTTTGGTGAAATGGAAAGGGAAGACTGGAGATGATGTTACATGGATCGATGAAGATGTGTTACAAAGTCAATTTCCTGGGTTCAGCCTTGTGGACAAGGCTGTAGCAAAAGAAGTGGGTAATGAGGGAATCCTGTAGTTGAGGCCCAAGAGCCCATACTCTCTAAATGGGGTGAGAAGCCCATTATATGGAAAGTGTACACAAGGAGAGAGAAAAGGAACAAGTCGTTGGAATAATGGAGGGATGAGTGGGAAGGAGAGAGGCATTCTGTTATTTCTTGTCTAGTTGTTCAAGGAGAGTATTCTCTGGAAGGAGTCCTTGACTCTGGTTTATTTTCATTTCCCTGTAGAGCATTGGCTCAGTTCTTGCTTAATCATAATTGATTTCCTTCCCTTAATTTTCTGTTTCTATTAGTGTAGTAGTAGTAGATGCACCTTTATGGGGACATAAATGCACCTTATATGATGGTTGTTTTGATATGAAGTGTTAAATACAATGTTACATAAGGGATTCACTTTTAGTTTAAATTATAGTTCAATTTCTAATTATTCTTTCTTTCAAACCCACAAAAAAAATGTGTGACCGCATGCTTGGTGGTTCCATGGGGATAAGTCTTCCTTAAACATGACACATGCCAGGCATCTTAAATGTTATTTTTCGGTGTATATATTATAGCTTAGAGTAAATTACACCAATCGTGCCCGTGGTTTTGGAAAACTGTACCAATTGCCACTCCAATTTATAAATTACAGCAGACAACCCATTGTTTCACTTTGCTTGCACCATTCGTCCCTCCCCCTAACGGGTTTCAAGTCTATCTGTTAAGCTGAGGGGCATTTTGATCATTTTTGTTAAAAAAGTTAAGTGTATGTAAAGGTTGTGTACAAGCCTTCAAAGCATTTAAAAAATAAAAATAAAAACAAAATAAACCCCCTTTCTCGTTGTTCCCCCTCTCTCTTCTCTTATCACACCCTCCTTAGAACCATGCTCAATACCTCACAACAAACTAGCTAAATGTTACATAATCACCGACATCATATATGTCATAACTATACAAACCATTATCCAAACTCTCTCCTTTTTCTCACTGATTGATTACGTATTTGTTGGAAACTGTAAAATTTGGGCACAGTCAAAGGCCTCCAAAAGATGTTGACCTTGACTACAGTTTGACTTCATGAACAAGGATCTTCAGAATTCACCTCCCCGTTGGCTACCTTCAATGAATCTGATGCTCCCATTTCTTTATCATTGGCGAGGCATGTCTTTCAATGTCAGCTTCTGCATTGAAGCTTCTTCAACAGAGTTCTCAATTGCTTCACGTGGAGATTGGAAATGGTGTATACTTGCATCATGTTGGAAGATAGTACTCAAGTGAACAACAACTCCCAACCTCCAGGTGAAGCAAATGAGAATTCTGTTGAAGAAGCTTCCATACAAAAACTGATGTTGGAAGACATGCCCACTACCAACGACAAAGAAGTGGGAGTATTAGATTCATTGAAGGTAGCCGATGGGACGGTGAGTTATGAAGATCCATGTTCATGAAGTCAAACTGCAATCAAGGTCACCATCTTATGGAGGCTTTAACCGTGCCCAAGTTTTGCAATTTCGGTAAATAGGTAATCAATTAGTGGTTGAGAAAAGGATAGAGGTTTGGATGATGGTTTGTATAGTTATAGCCTATATGATGTTGGTAACATTTAGCTAGTTTGTTGTGAGGTGGTTGAGCATGGTGAAGAGAAAGGGTGTGGCTGGAGAAGAGTGATTGTACGGCAGGGAAGGGGGAGGCGTGGTCTTTTATTTTGTTTTTATTATTTAAAATGCTTTAAAGTTTGAAAAGATGGGTGATTGGTGTAATTTCTAAATTGGATTGGCAATTGGTAGAATTTTCCAAGACCACATGGACGATTGGTGTAATTTGTTGTATAGTTTATATCAATTTATGATGACACCATTAGAAATTCATGATTCAATAAACTCTTTCAGCTACGTACTTCTTTCTAACATATATGCTGGAGAAAAACGCTGGGATGATGCAAGAACGACGAGGAAACTTATGCAAGCCAATGGTGTAGCCAAAATGCCAGGACTAAGCGTGATAGAGTTGCAGGAAGATGTGCACAGTTTTATGGTTGGGGATCATTCACACGCTGAATGAAATCTTATCTACCAAAAGTTGGTATGAGATTTCAATGCATTTGAAGAACACACATGGATACAGATGAATCATTGTTCGCTATAGAAGAAGAGAAAGAGCAAACTTTGTCACTTCATACTGAAAATCTTGTGATCGCTTATGGTTTTTTACACCTACATCTGCACCAAGTCATTAGAATCGTCAAACCTGAGAGTATGCAGAGATTGACACCATGTTATGAAGCTGCTTCAAAAAATATATCCCCAAGAAATCTTTATGAGAGATGAGAACCGCTTTCACCATTTCAAAGACGCCACTGCTCTTGCTTAGACTTCTGGTAAGTCATTGGCTAATACACAAGCGTGTGATTTGAACACAGGACCTTTAGGTTTTTTTATAGCATTAGAAACTATCTTGTTCATGCATACTTGATCACAGTCTCTGCATTTGGTCTAGTGGGTTATTTAGCTAAATAACCTTCTGACAAGTGTTCTTTAAATAAATGACCTCGTGACAAGTGTTTTTTTAATCCATGACCTTTTGACAGGTTTTTAGGCATTCTTGTGTATGAAAGAGGCATTCTTCTGTTAAGCAAACACATCCTCTTGGATTAAAAAAGAACCTGTCAGAAGATCATTAACCTTGGCCTAGTTATGATGCAGAATTGTGATAGGTTTTTTTTAACATGTTTTATTTTGTAAAGCCAGTATAAAAATATATGTAAACATATCCATATATAAGCTCATTTTTTGGAGGTCTTGTTTGGGTTAAGTTGTCTGTCTGGATAAAATTTTTCGTCCAAGGGACAGGAGACCGATGGGTTTGAGGGAGGCAAAGAGAGATAGTTGGATTATTTCTGGGGCATTTCTGGTATTAATTTGTTTGAGATGGCTTTATGGGAACAAGTGAGGGTTCCTGGCTTATTCCATATAGCCATTTGGCTTAATGGCTTAACAATTAAGCCGTAAAGTGGTGCCCTTCTATCTCTAGCAGGTTTGTTGCTCACATGACCTGACAGTGATAGATCTCTCACGGAGGGGAGTTCTGTTATGAGCGAGCTTTCTTTCAGTCCATTTCTATATGTCACTGGCTGGATAGGATTGATAGAACTCCTATATGGCTGAGCGAATAAGTCGTCCAGAACATTAAGCTAACAGCCCCATAGTTAAATCTCAGTGGATTGCAGTTGGTAAGACAACCTTGCCACCTAATAATACTCCATCACAGATTTAAGTGACATCCATCTGCATTCAAATTTCCATTTTCATGAGTGCTGTGTTTGTTTATTTAAGGCTTATGAAGGTTTTGTTTGTTTCCTTTTTTTGGTACCCTCCTTTGAATTCTGTAATTTTTTCAGTGAGGTGCATGTATCTGGTAGGTCACTTTAGGAGTGAATTACTTTTGTAGGTAGGTTACTTGAAGGTAAATTACTTTTATAACCATTGCACTTGACATTTTGTAGGCATGAATTTGATTTCTTGGAACATTATGATCATGTCTATATGGCATTATCAGTGACCATGGTGAAGCTAAGAAGCTGGTCAATCAAATGCCTTAGAGAAGCAGTCTCTTGGAATCCATCGTTAGCCAGGTACGCGATAGTCCCTCCGTCCCAAAATAAGTGTCCATAATGGAAAAGACACAGTTTTAGAAATGTGCAACTATTACACTTTTTGATTAACTAAATGACAATTTACCTTTAATAATAGATGGAGTAATAAATTTCTCCATGTAATAATTAAGGGTATATTTGATAGTGGACACTTATTTCGAGAAAAAAAAACTAATGGTGTAGCCATCAGTCAAACAGATGGAAACTCGAATCGAAGCTTATGCAGCCAATGGAGTTAAAAGTAGGATGGTCAGCATCTAGAAAGGAGGTCATGGGTCCAAACCCAGGCACCACCACCTAACTCGCAGTGATTTACATGTCCCTATTTGATGGTCGTGGGAGCCGTGCGATTGGGGCGCTCCAGAGGGTGGCATATACCACGATAGAGTTAAGGATCAAACTCAGATAGTGCATGTTAAGGTAAAGACATCGTTTTGTGTAGTTTTACATTCTGTAATGTTGTGACATCCTAGGTTTTTTCAACATGTTTTATTGTTGAACATAGTATGAAATTATACGTAAAACATATGTATTATATATGCATTAAACAGCAAATTATCATTTTCTGAGTTTCATCCTTTGGTTAACCCCACCTAGAGGGTATATCTGCCATGAGCAGCATAATGCTAAGAGCATCCACACACGTCTTGCACAAGGTCTTGCAAGATGACATGACATGACATGTGGCTTGCAAGGTCTTGCAAGTTTAGCAAGGCCTTTCACAAACAAATATATATATAAAACAAATTCATTTTTGTTTAATTTAATTTATTTATTTGTTTGTTTAAACATTAATTATTAACATGTTTATTAAATTTAATTCATTTATTAGTTTATTTGAACATTATTTTTTATTATTTTTATTAAAATTTCTTACCCACAATTTATTTTAAATAATTGATATTTTTATGCATGGTTTTTTTATTTAAACTACTAAAATAAAAGTACATTAATATAAAAAATTACGAAAATACAAATACTAATAGATAAAAGAAAACCAAAGTAAAATTTTAGTTATATTATATTTTATAATTAATTTATTAGTTAAATGATAATTATCTATATTATTTATATTATAATTTATTACTTTAGAAATGAGTTTGGTCTTGCATGAGTGTGAAATGTGTTATTGCAAAGCTGATGTGGCACTTTAGAAAGGAGTTTAGTCTTGTAGGGGTGTGGATGGTCTAAGGGCATCTCCAAGACTCCAACGACTAAAACACCATTTTGCCAGTTTGGAAGCTCCAACTAGTTGGGAGAAAGAACTGCCGGAGATGGGAGAGAAACGACATAGATACCGTTTCGTGACGAGAAATCAACATAGTTATTTGGGGATGGATCCATTTTGTGATCTAATCTGATTGATTTGTGTCACATCTTATTTTAAAATAATCTAAAGGAGCCGTTGGATATTAATAAACATAAATAAATAAAAGAGTCGTTAGGTATTAATAAACAGAAAAGGGCCGTAAAATAAAACTTATTTCTGCACTAAACACAAAAAGAAATAAAACTTATTTCTGCACTAACCACTGTGTAGCCCAGTGGTAAGGTAACATCCTTGGAGGGTCAGTGGATGGTATCCCTGACTACCAGGGTTCGAACCCCGTGGTAAGCATGTCTGAGATACCCGCCCAACCTTGGTTGGGCCGACCTTAGGTGGTCCAGTCGAAGACTGGGCTATCGCCCCTTCCTAATAAGGTTGGGAATAGGCCCAAGCGTAAGCTGGGCTGCGGTCGCGGCGGACTAGGGGACTGCTCCAGTTGGAAGGTCCGATACTGCCGGGAAGGTGTGCGTGCGTGTGTTCGTGGTAGTTGATCGAAAGGGTCGATGCCGCTATGCCTTCCAAAAAAAAAAAAATATACGATCCCATATTTGTGAGTGGGAGAAAGAGAAGATTAGTAAGCCAGGGTAGAAGACTACATAATTTTAGCTCAAAATAATTTCTGTGTTGGTTTGTTTACAAATCTGTGATACATACTTAATTATCTAATTTCATTCTCTAACTGATAACTATGCTCATGATTCTTGCTTTACATATGTATATATTAATAAGAATAAAGATCACCAATGATTACACTACCTATAAAAGAATCAATGAGTTCTAATAATAGAAGGATGGTTTTAATGAGGTATGAGGTCTAGGAATGGTATATCATTGAGAAGTATTAACCGCGACAAGGGGTTGTAGAAATGATCCCGGACTCTTGACGAAGGGTTCCAAAATAATACCGGAAGCTGCACATCCACATCCACATCCACAGGTGGAAATTGGATTTTAAAATGGTGAACTTCATCAACATATTAGCGTGTTTCATTTTGCACTATATCATAAAAGCCTCTTAATCATTCTGACCACTTATTCATTCTGCACCAAACCATTCAGCAGCCCCTTAGACTCTTAGTATATGTGTATTAGAAGCTTAGATTGTGTATTGTAACCACAGTCCATCTAAATGATTTTATATTAACAAAATTAAGTTTTGCCTTCAATCGCTTCCACTTTACTTGAATATGTTTTTAACTTTTTATACTCACATATGAACATTTAGAAAAGAAAAACGTCCCTAACGCCCCCTTTGCTTGGTCTCGATTCAGAGATGGAAACGAGGTCTGTTTCAATTTGAACGATCAAATCCATGTCCATTCGACCAAAACAAATCCAATATATCCTATCCAAGAGGTAGAGACATTTTTCGAGAGAATATCCAACTTACGAAAAGGATTCAGAAAGCATATAGCTTGAAACAATTTAAACACTTCCCTTCATGTTTCTATAGTTGTTTGCTTAGCTAAATGCATTTAAAAGTAGGCATTGCCACACATAAAAGCAGTAGATAATGTTTATTAGGATGATAGAAGTGTGGATTTCAGATTCAAATTAACAATTACAAATATCCAGTGGTTGTGGTTGTGGCTGTGGTGGGTAAGCCAGCAAAGTCATGTGTATTTACAAGGAAATATAAGTGTTATTCAAACTGTTGCTCCATTGCAATAGTGAATGCCATTGTTGGATGCTGCTGCTGATTTCTCTTTCTCTTTACCTTTCCTTTTCGAATGTAATTGTTTTAACCCCCATATGCGTATTGAACGATCATCACTTGCCGATGCCAACATATGTGGGTTTGCTGGATTCCAGCTGATACAGTTAACCGCCCCAGAATGGCCCCCAAGTGTCTCAATTAGCTCTCCCGATCCTCTGTGCCATATATAAACCTACCACCATGTTTATAAAATCATCTCAGCCACACATCATCATCACACACACACACACATATATATATATATATATATATATATATATAGGGGCAGGTTCAAGGGAAAACCTAAAAAAAAACGAAAAACTGAGGAACACCCTGTTAGCCCTTCATCGAGACGATGCATACAAGTAATTTGTAACATGCACACGTGCATAAAAACCAAAAAAACAACTTAATGTACTTGTATGCACAAGTGCATACCGTCTAGATGAAGGGCTACTAGGGTGTTTGTCAGTTTTCCATTTTTTTGAGGTTTTCCCTTGAACCTCCCTCTATATATATATATATATATAAAACAGCTGATATCCAAGTGGCAAGATATACCTGAGAATCTTCACTGCCGCTAGCAATGAATGCTTGCTCGAGTCCACCAAAGCAAGCCCTAACAATAAAGCGAGATCGTCTATGACCTTTATACTTTGCAACAAGTCGAACATGCCCCTGAATATTCCAAAGATGTAACTCTTCATTCACAAGACTAACCAGCAAATACTTATTATCTCTAGATAGTGTAAACGAAACTATCATCTGATCTTCCTCAATGCATCTTTCAGCTCTTGATTCTCTGTCAAGTAGCAGAATCATAGTTTCCTTACAAATTGTAATTATTATTTTCCCATCGCTCGTTATTTGCAAGTCAGAGATCCTAATAGTTTTTTGGCCTTTCAAACACTCCATCTCTTTTCCATCCAAATCCCACATTATTATGCTTTTATCAGTCAACCCTGAGAATACACATTTACCATCTGGAGACCAACTGCAGGAGATTAAACCAACAACTCCCTTCTCATAAACCTGAAGACAATTGCCTGAAGAAACATCCCAACGCCTCACAACTTCCTCTTCACCACATGTGAGGATCTGATCATCATCTGGGCTCCATGAAAGGCAGGAAACGGGTTTTTGGTGGCCGATTAATCTATGTTTCAGTGAAACTTTACCATCCAAATCAACCTTTAAAAAACCAAAAGAAGGAAGTTTAGATCACGGCAAATGTAATTAGATGTTAATAGATGGAGGAAATGTTGTTTACCTCCCAAATAATTGCTGAATTATCACTTGATGATGACGCCAAGTATTTCCCATTTTGAGAAAATTGCAAGTACCAGACTTCATTATGGTGATCTTGTAAAATCTATGATGCAAGTAATTGAAATAATCAGTGCTTATAACTTTGAAGGCATGTTATCATGCAATGTAACCAAATATATTTAAAGAACTACATATTTAAAAATGAGTTTAACAATGTAGTTCCACATGAAATAAAAATGAGATAGTTGCTCTGACCTGAACTGTTTGTGAAGGAATCTGATCTCTTCCACAATGATGATCAGTGAACAATGACGTTTCCCCAACCGAAGAATTGTGAAACAAGCAAGCTTCCCGTTGCAAGTCAAGAGCTTGTTCTATTAATTGCAACAACCTTTTATCTGGTATCATCACCGTTGGAGGAAACAATTTTTGCAAATGCTCAAGTAGCTCTGATCGAGTCTTTGATTTGACCATTCCTTGACCAGAAATTCCATCACTTATCCTGTATGTTGGAGACAAAATGAACGAAGAAAGCTCACGGACTCTGTTGCTGTTAATCGAAAGAGGTGATATCTCAGTCCTCAGTGTCTTCAAAGCTTCCATTAACTTATCGTGATCCAGAAATTCAAAGAATTTCTGTTGTAATATTATAAAAGATGCCGACTTAATTATAGATTCATCCACTATACCAATTTTGTATAAAGAAGCTAAACTTCCATCCCAATTGCCATCAAGAATTTGTTGGATGAAGGCACTGACAGTAGATGAGTGAAAAGGTATTCCTGACTCTTCTTCAAGACAAGCCCCAGTCTTACTATACCCGAGAGAATATAGTGCTTCGGCTATAATTCTAACGAATTCCACTTTCTTAACCCCCTTTGAACCAATTACTTCATCGTCCCCTTGGGAAGCTAAGGGTCGGGCCATTGAAGCACCGAATGAGCAACTTGCAGGTTCTTTTAGAAACTTGCCGTTTGAAAGACCTTTTAGTTCTCTAGAAGATGCTTTCACACGTTTTGAGGGTGGTTCTTCATCGTCTAAACCTCCCATGAAATGTGCATTCAGCCCATATATAATCCCAATAGAAAATCAAAGGAGGATGGACAGGGTTTCTCAGGTACCTTCAGTGAATCACAATTAATTCCCTGAATAAAGAAATTAGAATAATATATAATGAATAATTTACTTGGATAAGTTTTAGGTACGCCGTTTGTTTCCAAACTGTTTCTGTTATAAAGAATAGTAAAATTATTAAATCAAACTCATAATTTTCATTTCTAATTCATACCCTTACACATTTGGTAAGTACTAGGTTTGAAATATAAAATCAATTTTCGGTTAACTACCCAAAACGAATGTATTAGGTCATTGCTTAATTTGCCTGCGTACTAAAATTTTAACAAATTTTCAACTCCCATCAATTAAACCAACAAGTTAGTTTTGAGACATAATTTCATACATGGTTTGCCACTTTAGACAACTGAATGGGTCAAGATTATACTTCATAATTCATTTACATGTATTAAATAAAAAATAACTTTTAAGAATTACAGAAAAAAACTTTAAAAATGATGCCTAAGTTACACATTTTTGTAATTATTTGAAAAAGTTTATTGCCACAAGTACAATTTGACATATCATGTTGTGCATCCGGCATGCCATTTATGAATTACTTAGCAAAACTATCTATGAGTCAATATAAAAAAGAAAGTTTTCAATTGACTAATCTTCATCATTGTTATCAAACAGACGATTTACTTATGCCTTATAATACTCTATCTTCTGTTTCCTAATCAACCCAAGTCTTTATGATAAAACCTGGTTTATAGGGTTTTGTTACAGATCTAACACTTCTATATTTTATTTGTATCACTTGTCATAAACTCAAAGCAATGTGTTGTTTAAATTTGGAAAGTAATAAACATGATTTTTTTGGTAAAGTAGATGAATTTGTTAGGGAACTTACAAGGTCTTCTCAGTTGCATGCCTACACCAAAAGATTTATCAATCACATACTTCTACCGTCACAATCATATCAAGTACATCATTTTGATCCTAGCTTAATCAAATCTAAGGGGCAATTTAGGACAAGAAAACAAAGGAAAAAACAATTTGATGGAAAGTGTTGATTATCGTTATTGAGGACTTATGTTGATTGAAATTGGACATAAATGGGGTAATTGATATGTTTGGTGAAAGTACAAGTATGTAATTGATAAATATTCTTGTTCAAGCATACAAATATATCAGCACGAAAGTCTAGTGATAACTATATCTATCTGCTTTTTTTTTCTTAGAATACTTTTTAGTTTCTTATGACCATGATTATTTATATTGATAAAAAAAGAATAGCAGACTTAAGCCAGTAAACAATAGGTTGACCATCAACATATTATTTAGTGCGTCCTGAAAATTGAAGGTTGTAACATTCATCTTTCTTGTACTTGATGAATGTATTTCTAACAAAATAAAGATATTAGATTGATGAAAAGGATTTGGGCTCACCTAGAGAGATAATGTTGCAGAACTAGAAATTTAGAACACAAAGTCTTCCAAGACCAACAACAATTCCTGCCATATGTTGTGTACACCTGTGTATATGTTTTAAGAACGGTGCACACCAAACAACCAACACTAAACACTCTAAAAACTGACACCTCCAAAACTAAAAGCATCAACCTCTGCATAAAACATTGATAATAGAAAACTAAAAGCATCGACCTCTCCAATGTAAGTATATTATCTTCCACTACACCATTTACATTGAACAAGCTTCATCACTCATTCTATTCAAATTAGAATGAACTCATGATTTTCGCTCCCCAAACAGATCTCCAGTACTTAAAAAATCCTCCTTTAAACAATACATCAAAAGAAGTTTCTTTTCCTCCTACTATTTTCAGTTTCTCTTCTGCAATGCCATCAAAGCATATGCATATCAAAACCCCTTTTTAACATGATTGTCTACATTATAACTCCTAGTAACACTTCTAATTCTTCATACACAAAAACACAACTGACTTTCTACTTTCCATGTTTGTGCCCTTGATTGTAAAAGCTAAAACCAATAAGTTTTAAGCTGAAAAGAATTTTGCAATCCAAAAAAAAATCAAAAGGTTCAAACATGATGAAAAGCTTCTCCACTTAACAACCTGAGTTGGCTCAGTGGCAGTGATGATGGGTTAGAAGGAAACAACCATTGTCAAAAATGGGTCATACTAGATTATGATCAATTCAGAAGGGAGAAACTGAAATACAGAAACAGGGGAAACCAAACGAGAAAAAGAAACAAACGCAAGCCCTATGGTCCAATGCTTAACAACACCAACCGCAGACACATGTCAAGAAAGCGCAGGGCTGGGAAGCAGCATTGGGTTGCTGTGATGCAGAGTTATGAAAACATCCTAAATGAAATGAAACATGACTATAATCTCTAATGGCCATAATTTTCTTGGAACTGCCCAACATATCTTCCTTGTTACACCCGTGATTAAAGAGTAAGATTGAATATAGGAAAAGCAAACGGACTTACATTAATTACTTGTGTTAGAAAAAGCAGCCAAATGCCAAAATTTTCGAAGTAGGTCCCATGAACTACTTCCGAAATAAACAACTGAACTCAAATTTAAAACATTTTCTTTAAGACAAACAGTTTAATGAAGAACTCATAACATTAAGAAATTATCATATCTTCAAGATCCTATGTATATGACTATATGTAGCACAATACCTGTATGTGACAACTTTAGATCATCAATGCAATTCTCATAAGCGGATTGTGCCTCGTCAAGCACTGCAATTTTTTGTGAGGCAGATGAACAAGCTGAGAAGTTGCTTTTAGTTGCTAAAATAAAAAAGAAAAGAAACAGCGTAAGAAACTTTAGGCTAAGAGTTGCAATATATAACTTATTTGCAACACTTTATTGGTTTTCAAACATTCCTTAATAGAGGACTTCACAACCTGCAAACACACATCCTAATCATGATGGAGTACAAAAACCAATAAAAATTCCAGGTTGAAGACCACAAACAAAGCTGGAGAGGGGCTCTAACACATAAACCTAAGATGAAGAGCCACGTCAAGATAACATTTTATTCTTTAGTCACCAAACAACATAGAAACTCAAAATATTTATATGCGATGTAGACTCGAAATAATATAAAGACGGGTTGCATAAGTCATACAATTGCACTTAGATAAACAGAAAGCAGATTAAATAGAAACTACATATTATTATCAAATGTTCCTTGCCAATTCTTCTCAAAGTTTCATACAGTTCCATGCCCAAAGACCTCAATAACAATAACACGATCGTTGATTGACCAAAACCCATACATGAACATACTACGCTAAATATCAAAATTAAATGAAATTATATCCAACTTACAGTAATTTAACTTGACGATTATCACTCCACACCAATAAAAACGACAAATTTTCATCAGAAAAAGACTATATATAAATCAATCAGAAATTCTATGTCAAAGTATAACACACAAGAAATTTGATGGCAGATCTAGGGTTACAATCACAAGTTAGGTGCATTGGAAGAAGACAATGAAGAATAGATAAAGACAGCGAGAGAAAGAGGGCGAATACAGCGAAAGCGGAAGAGACAGAAAAAGTGAGAAAGGGAGAGGGATACCTGATGGTGGAAGAAAAAACCCTTGTGTTTCGCTGCTGCTTTGTAGTGGCGAAAATGGTGAAGAATACCACTGAGATGATTGATTTTGGTTTCCAAAGGGGCAAGGGATTGAGGCTTCACGTGGTCTTTTGGTAATTACTCAACCATGGGAGGGGCATTTTGGGAAAAGTAAATTCAATAACCATCCACCCCTGTCAATTGAATGTGTTAATCTTATTATTTTTTTTTTTAAGTAAGGGGCCGTTTACCAACTCTTTCCGGGTAAGTGTTGTCCGGGTAAGAGTGATGTCCCGAGTAAGTGCTGTCCCCGGTAAGTGTTGTTCGGGTAAGAGTGTTTACCAAGTGTTTTTTGGTAAGTATTTACCAACAAAAAAATTATCATTTTAACCCTTATGTGATTATATGCTAAATTAATTGTAATTATTTCTATTATAAATCATTTAATGGAAGAGAAATACAAACTTCAAACTATTAATATATCTTTATTTTGGTGTTTTTGTTTTGTATCCCCCTTTTTCCAGCGAAATAGCAACAAGAATGGGCATTTTGATTCATTCGACGATTCATTGATCAACACATCGAGTCGGGTTACCCAAATTATCGATGTATCGAAGTAAAAACGAGTGGAGAAATAACAAGAAAACGTCAAAAACCACTCCAAAGCCTCAAATAATCACAAGAACCACACATTCTCGATCGTTTATACAACACATTACAACCCCAAAAAACACATACTTATTCCGAAAACAACAAGTTATTCAAGCAACACACACAGTCAAAACATTTGTAACAATCTTTCTTTTAACAACATATGTATGAAAACCCGATCCAAAAAGCTTCACCTCATATCATCTTTCAAGATTCTGTGTACACGAAAAAGCCCGAATCTTTTTCTTTCTTTCCAAAATCCCACGTTGAATCTGATCTCGTAATCATCAAACTTCTGTTGTGTTCTCAATCACCCCATTGGGTACTACTTTGCTATCTTGATCATGTTGCTTATCGAATTGGCTGAAATTTCCCTTTGCCATGAAGAGCTTAGCGTGATGGTGCTTACAATAAAGCTGATGCTCGTGAGCCACGTAGTTTGACGGACTTATAACACACCCTTCGAAGCTGCATTTGAAACATGCCTGTGGTATGCATTTCCACCGACACCCACCTGAAAAACCGACCATCAAGACGGTCAAAGGTAAGATCTTTCGGATATAAACGCGTATTTATGTACGTTTTGACTGCAAAAGTGTGGATACGTCTAAGAGGCTGTTTGGTTGGTTTTCTATTAAGGCATTGTTTGGCAAAAATAAGCTAGCTTATTTTTTGAGTAATCATTTGGATGCACCGACTAATTAATCTCCGGGGTGACCACGGATGGTTTGGAGTCATCGCAGGTGAACCTACATGGCCACAAGGGCTTTGGCGGCGCTTGGATTTGAACCCTGGGTAGATGAGAATTTCCAGTACATCCCCCAAAGGTTTTACCGGTGTGTCACAACCTAAGTGGTTTTGATAAGCTACTTGGAATAGATTACGAAGCTTTTTGACACTTTTTCCAATTACAACCCCGATTAATATTAATTATTATTTATTATAAATAAATATTGATTAGTCTGCCTGTCCTAAAAGTTTTTGTTTGGGAGGGTTTTTTTTAGATGAACACCCCCAGATACAGATTGTCCCAAAGTGTCGAGCCCCTAGATTGGTAGACCTCGGCTCCGATACCATGTGCCGATAGATTACTCTTATTAAAGATGATGATCAAAGTTGCGGTTTTCATGGGACAAAATAAGTATAAAGTGGAATCGACTGACCTTCAAAACTCTTATCCAAACTGCCAGTCATTTTGAAGAGTTGATCAAAGTGAGGTTGACAGTATAACACTCCTTCAAAAAATTACCATTTTAACCCTTATGTGATTATATGCTAAATTAATTGTAATTATTCAACACAAGTCAAAACCACAAATCAAATACTCGACCAAGATTCATCTATAATCAAATATATCATCTCAAGAAATTACACAACATCAATATGTTTCAACTTTCTATAAGAAATTACATCATCTTTTAGCCTTTTCAACCTCCTTCATAGAATTGGGTTTCTTCATCTTCAACAAATTACAAAAAGAAAACTTTTCTACTCCAATTATGTTATCCAAAAACTATGCACATTTTAAGCATACAAATAAAACCCATTTGCAAAAATCAATAACAATATAATCTTATATTAAACAAATACCAAAATAGTGAAAACACAAAAACAACAGTGCATATGGGTTTGAGATGTAATCCAAATAAACAATAGTGAAGTAAGCATCCAAATAGCAGCAGTGGGTTTAATACTTTAATCGATTTTCAACAAATAAAAAAATAAGAACAAATAGGTATCCAAAACGATTTTCAACAGTGGGTTTTAATCGATTTCAGAAAAGAAACATAAAATCGTTGGATTAATCGATTTCAGAAACATAAATCGATTTCAGAAAAGAAAAGAAACATAAATTGATTTCAGAGAAATCACAAAATGAAACAGCAACTTAAGATCTAAACCTAGAATCGCATACAAGTAACAGGATATAGTAAAAATGCAATTGAATTGAAGAATAAGAAGTTGAATCGAACGTACCTTGAGCCGACGACGACGTGGAGCGCCGACGACGACGTGGCAGGACGATGGAAGAGGAGTGACGAGGGAGAGGGAGGAGGAGAGCGGCGTGAGGAATTTTTTTGACCTAATCGCAGGGGCACCGTGTGGAAAACCTAAAATTGACCCGGGTCAGAATCTTTTAGGAGCGGGTTCGGTCAGTGTTCGGTCAGATCTCGGTCAAATCCGGGATTTGGTAAACGCTCTGACTGCTGACCAAGTCAGATTTGCTGACCGAGTCAGCCCGGTCAGCAGCTAGTAAACAGGCCATAAATCTTAATTTTGGTCCCTGTGGTTTGCAAAAAAGTTTATTTATTACAAGTTAGTCACTACTGTTTGCATTTTGGACTGGTTTTGGTCCCTCTCACTAACGGAAGTTAACACAAATCGTTAGTTCAAGGGTAATTAGGTCTTTTTTCTCTTCTTTTTGTCTTTGTCTTGTTTCTTTTTAAGTAATAAAAAAACATTTAACATATATGTATTTATTATTTCTAATTACCACCCACTAACCTACCATCCCTATCCCTATTCCTATTCATACCCTTTCTCGTCCCTCTCTCCCACCTTCTTCTTCCCAACAAATCTACCTCCATAAAAACACAGACACAAACCCATAACCTCATTGTGTCTAGAATTAATTCATCTCATAGGATTCCATATTTTCTTCATGACAATGCCAAGAGCCGAAGCAGACACCTGAAAGAAAATGCCAGCTCAGCCACCCCTTCTCCTTGCCCGTGGATCTCAATTTAAGTCGGGTATTAGATTCATAGGGGTCTGAAAGAGACCATGAGGTAGATTTGTTGCTGAGATTAGAGATCCATGGAAGAAAATCAGAGTTTGGGTCGGAACGTCCCAGCTGGAGACACCAGCCTTGGTCGCCACCGGTGTTTTCCAGATGATTGTCATAGCCACCACCAACATGAAAGAGAAAGAGAGAGAAAAATAAAACAAAAAACAATTTGGTTCTTCTGTTGGAATGCGAAGATGTTGGTGGAGATTGCAGAGGTATGTGTGGAGGTGGGTAGAGGGACTAATTTAGAGGTGAGGAGTGAGGATTTGAGGGAGAAGATAGAGGAAGTGATGAGTGAAAATGGTAAAGGGGGGGAGATGAGGAAGAAAGCATTTGAAATCAAGAAAATGATTGAAGAAGCAACAAGAGGTTCTTCTGTGGCAGCCATGGAAGACTTCCTTCAAGCTCCATTGTTGATAAAGAAATTGTAACAACCTAAAAACCAGGGCAAATTTAAACCTTAAAATTTATCAGAGTTAATCATAATTTCATCCAAACTTTTATACATAAGCGGAGAATTAACTATGAGGGTTCATATACACATTTTCGAATTATCAAAACAACCTATTAATCTAATTCTGACCACTACGATTAGATTAAATTGATTGTCTAGGCCATTCATCAAAAGCATCCTCGCATAAGCTAACTTCTCCACTTAGCACCAAAAGCTGAATACCAAAAAAAACACTCGTCCCTCTTCCCGTTACTTCCCCGAGCTCGTACCTGGTAAGAAAATTTAATTTGAAACGATTAGGCTTATGCCTAGTGAGAACATCCATTTTCAAATCAAATTCTTC
Source organism: Saussurea involucrata (assembly GCA_033807775.1). NCBI lineage: Eukaryota > Viridiplantae > Streptophyta > Magnoliopsida > Asterales > Asteraceae > Saussurea > Saussurea involucrata. The sequence goes on along the minus strand of CM066321.1, from coordinate 161,907,078 downwards.
ATAAGCTTTGAAAACCAAAACTGTAAACAAAGTGTATAAAGTAACCCGATCCCAACTTTCTTACCGAACTCATAACCTTTTTCAATCACGGGAATCATACCTGATTCCATGAGTATGACAACACTAAATATGTCACAGTATCATATTCGCGAGCACCATTACGAATCACCACGGATTCTAGTTTATAGACCATGTCCAAGAACTTACAATTAATCGCCATGCCTTTTTCTTGGAATGGAGGCAGAAATAGCAATTATATATTGCCTATTTCTAATTCACTGAAAGCAAACGGAAACAACAATTATACTTTGTTTATTTCACGTTTCCAAGTCTCAATTACGAATAGCAATTATACTTTGCCTATTCCCTACAGTCAATACGAATAGCAATTATACTTTGCCTATTCCATTCTCAACAAGAATAGCAATTATACTTTGCCTATTCCATTATTTCAACATGAATAACAATTCTACTTTGTCTATTCAATCATTTCAACATGAATAACAATTCTACCTTGCCTATTCAATCATTTCAACATGAATAGCAATTTTACCTTGCCTATTCAATCATTTCAACATGAATAGCAATTCTACCTTGCCTATTCAATTTTTTCAACATGAATAGCAATTCTACCTTGCCTATTCAATCATTTCAACATGAATAGCAATTCTACCTTGCCTATTCAATCATTTCAACATGAATAGCAATTCTACCTTGCCTATTCAATTATTTCAACATGAATAGCAATTCTACCTTGCCCTATTCTAATTATCAAATAATACTAGTGTCTATAGATCCTTTACACTTCTTAGCATACGTGCATATTTACTCAAATGCACAAAACATTTCATATCGTATTCTCAAAGCTAAAGATTCCAAATAATCTAACATACCCGTATTCTCAACTGCCCCCCTTCGTCGACTTAGCACGGGGGTTCCGCTACCCGGTTAGCGGATGGGGTCAAGGGGCAAAGCCCCTAGATTTTTTTTAGAAATGCTTAACCAGATAATGCATCCGGAAACTATATCCGGAAAAGTATTCCGAACTCAAAGTCCGGAACTATCCGGAACCGGGACCCAAATGAGACCGAATCTCAATTCAATTCCGGATCACAACCCAATTCCGGATCCCAACTAAATTCCGGATCTCACTTCAATTCCGGATCACAGCTAATTCCGGATCTCAATTCAATTCCGGATCCCAGCTAATTCCGGATCTCAATTCAATTCCGGATCACAACTAATTCCGGATCTCATACCGGGACTTACCAAATCCGGATCTCATACCGGATCTCACCCAATCCGGAACCCATACCGGATCCAAATTGAAACTGGAACTAGACACCGGGACTTCGATACTGGGAATTCGATCTGCACGTCAAATTTGCTCTAAAATCTCATCTAAGTTCAATTTCTTGGTCGATTTCGTTTCAATACATATTTACCAAATCATTTAGATAGATTTCTATCAGATATCTCATTCAATTTCAATTAAAATCATTTAGAGAAAGATGAACTCACCTGGGTAATCAAGTTCTGAACCAAACTGCTTCCAATCCTTTCCCCAACTGATTCAATGCCTAAAAGAAATCCAGTTGCTTAATACTAACAATCTTAATAATGATTTGAAGGAAGAATTTCGATTTCTTACCGAACAAAAACTTGATATCGCAACCCTTACTTCTGGAATCGACTTCTGATAATGAAATTGAGATATTTTCATAACTTAGCCGACTCAGACTTCTTATCCAAACCAACTTTTAACTATTGACAAAAACACCCTCCAATTTCAAGTTTCATACATAACTTAAACTTTAGTCAAAATACAATTTCAACCCTGGAGTTTACATTTACAAATAGTCCACAAACTTAGACTAAATTACAATTCGACCCCATTCATATTAAATATAATATAATGGAAATTCGAGATGTTACAGAAATCCACCACCAATTTATTTTTTATTGCAACATGGAAGGAAGAAAGGAGAAAGAGAGGAAGGTGGGGTTGGGGGTGGGGGTATGTAAGTGTCTGTCAAACATGAAAGAGAGGAAAAATAAAACAAAAGTCAAAGTCAACAATTAAATAAAAACATAACAAGACAAAGAAATAATAAAAAATTAATGTTAAAATAAAGAAATACATAAAAAGGCTAAAATACCCTTCATTTAATGGAATGTCGTTAACCTCCGTTAGTGGGAGGGACCAAAACCAATCCAAAATGCATACAGTAGTGGATAATTTGTAATAAATGAACTCCAGGGACGATTTCCAAGATTTTTTGCAAACCACATGGACCAAAATTAAGATTTACTCTCTTCTGGATAGGTTTGATGCATCCATGTATATTATTAAATTTAGAGTAAATTACGGATTTGGTCCCTGTGGTTTGTTCAAAATTACAGATTTCATCCCTAAACGTCATTTATTATGGAAATGGTCCCCGAGTGATGCACTTTCCATTGGATTTGGTCCGTCGACATAACGGCCGTCCAACTACTCTGTTAACTCCAAAAGAAAAATCGTCAATTCCCTGATATTCATCTTCTTCATCATGTTCATCTTCATCATGTTCATCTTCATCACTTAAATGTTCATCTTCTCCAACATGGACATGAACCCTAAAATGAAGAACATGAAGAACACCATATTTTTTAAATCCATTGAAAACCATCAAAAATCCACTGGAAACCACCAAAAATCAAAAGTATAATCAAATCCATTGGAAACCACCAAAAATCCATAAACCACCATTATCATCATCATCGTTTACAGGCCACTACCATAAACATCCTCTAAATCTTAATTGTTGTATTAATTCATATGAGAAACATTAATTGTTGTGTATGTTCTTAATAACCCATCTCGTAACCATGTAATTACTTACAAGTGCTTGGTTGATGAGAATGACCTAAAATGAATTGGGAAATCTTGATTTTGTTCTGTTTTGCCGGCAAAGAGATGTAAGAGAAGATCTCTTCTCTCGATCTCTCAGATCTCTTCTGTAACGTCCCAAAAATTACAAGCAAATTTAAATTTTTAAATAAACATTTCATTTATAACAACTCATTAAATGATCCCAACGTTTCGTTTGCAAACTCATAATTAATATCTTCATAATGAAAACCAGCGGAATAAACGTTTAATTATTAAACACCATAAAGCAACCAGCTCTCCTCGCGCGCCAGTGTGTACTCGTCACGCCTTGGAGCCGCCCGTACCTGAAACCACAATCTATTGGGAAAGGGTAAGCACGAAGCTTAGTGAATTCTACACCATAAGTAACATAGTTATTTCCACACCACCATAAACAGATATTTGCACATAAACAGCATTCAAGTCTACGAACAAATCATAAACCTGCATACTCACACCAACCCACCTAATAGGCATACGTCGGTCCCACCGACCACACGACCATCGTGTAAACGCAACCCGACACCCCCGGGTTCATACGCCACCCGCGTATACAACCTTCGGTCCCACCGAATTACTACGCCACTCGCGTATGTGATCCTCGGCCCCGACGAACTCCTACGCCACCCGCGTAGTCACAAAAATAAAGGTCCGACTAGACACCCCACTATTTAACCCCACATCAAAAGCAAATAGAACTACCACATACATACACAACGTAATGTAAAAATAACCGACATTAGTTATAGTGAGAGAACTCACCTCGAATGCGCGCCTAGCTCAACAATACAAATTCAAGCTTCCCAATTACGGTCACTTCCCAGCACCTAAACGCACGTTAAACATATCAATACGAGACCCGGACCCTAAGACACGACGCACGCTTAAACCGTCACAAAAACTACCTTCCGGTCTAACCAAACAGGTCTGTTCGGGACCTGTTTCGACCCCTTTAAACCCAGAAAATTCTCAATATTATTTCATGGTCAGATAGTACTCTGAGATAGGGTTTCAAGGACATATTATACGCCTCCTAACGATTTTTCTACAATTTATTATGAATTAATTACGAACGACCACAAAAACTGTCCGTTTTCGGACCAGCCGCGCAAACGGCCCAAAACAGCCTAGCTACGGGCTTAATCAGACTTTAGGCAAAACATGAAAAACCTCCCCAACTCAAGTCGGGAACTTTGGGCACCAAAATCACGTCAAAACGAGTTACGAGTGAAAAGTTAAGGCTTTCGCAAGATCAATGCAGATCCAGAAATTTTCACATGAAATGACGAATCACCGAACTTGCGACCACTTTTCGCCCAGCTAGAGACCGAACCAGTTTTCCGCTAAAACACGAAAAACGTGCCCGACCCCGAACTTGAACCGTGGGCGCCAGTTTCGGCTCAAACGGAGTTACGACGGAAAAGTTATGATCAAACGAAAACTGGACAGCACACTTAGAATTTACATAAAATCACGATTTATAAAAACGGTTTACGCGTTCGGTTTATACGATTCGGGTTCGCAACGGGGGTTCACTCTAACAGGGTTTTAGGTCATAAGGGCTGGCTCGACCGTGCACCACCCACTGCCACCTCCGGCAGTGGTGGTCGCCGGCAGCGACGGCGGCGGTTACGAAAACCCAACGAGACAAGATTAAGACGGACCCTTAGACTACCCCGACTTCCCTAAACCCACACACCCACCCGGCTCACTACTCTCGACCACACACCACGACTTACCCAGCCCCCACTCGACTGGTGGGGCACGGCCATGGCGACACCGCCGGCGACCAAAGCTGACGGCGGCGACGGTGGTGTTTGCTTCTTGATTGATTGACACCGAAAGAAAAGAGGAGGAGAAGAAGATTCATACCTTTCGAAGGAATACGCAACACTCTCTGGGAGTCTCTCTTTCTCTCTCGATCTCCGACGAAACCAGGGTGGCCGGCGGTTTTCCGGCAACACAGCTGCGGCGACGGATGAAAGCTACGGCCGGGAGTGCTTGGGGATGGTTTAGGGTTTGATTTCTATATCTATGTGTGCAAGGCAAGAAAACGAGAAGGTACTCGGGTTGTGGTTTACACGAGAAAGAAAACGAGAAAAGAAAAGGGGGGTCTCGGCCCTCTTCTTGCATGGGCCGAACCATGCCCAACTTTTGTCCAAGCCCAATATTAGCCCCTCTAAAACTTATCACTTGGCACGAATTAAAACGGTTTACAATTTATTACGCATTTGGTCAACTTGCTAACCCCGTTAGTAAAGATTCGCTAAAAGAACGATATTAAAGTAATTAATTAAAATATATATATACATATCGGGACACGGGCTTTACAACTCTCCCCCACTTGGATTAGAATTCGCCCCCGAAGTCTACGTCCGCAAACATGTTCTAATAATTCTCTCGCATTTGATGATATCCCAAACTCAATCCACTTTCAAGCTCTAACCATTCTAAAGCTGCTCACCAGTATACCCTACAGGATACTCGATTACGATCCCTCCTATCATTAATTGACGATTAACTTCTACGAATTCTAATAGACTCCAAAGATTTTCAATAACTTATATTAACAAACATCGACCCCCTGCCGGACATCGGTCCAACCGATTACAATAACAAACATCGGCCACCCGCCGAACATCGGTCCAACCGATTACAATAACAAACATCGGCCACCCGCCGAACATCGGTCCAACCGATTACCATAACAAACATCGGCCACCCGCCGAACATCGGTCCAACCGATTACAATAACAAACATCGGCCACCCGCCGAACATCGGTCCAACCGATTACCATAACAAACATCGGCCACCCGCCGAACATCGGTCCAACCGATTACAATAATAAACATCGGCCACCCGCCGAACATCGGTCCAACCGATTACCATAACAAACATCGGCCACCCGCCGAACATCGGTCCAACCGATTACCATAACAAACATCGGCCACCCGCCGAACATCGGTCCAACCGATTACAATGAATCACATAAGCGTGGTATTATCCTAGACACTAACACAAATAGGTATCCCCCACAATCAAGTCAACTAACACACACGTAGGTCATTCCCTTAACCGATACTACCCGGTCTACATTACCAACACACGTGGAATACCCAACCTCCCACCGTCGACGTATCCCCCACACTCGCTCTACAAAGCTAATTTATCTGAACCGAGGATACACCCTGACGCCTACCTCTCAGGTAACGCCTCAGGGCCCCGCACATCGGAATTACCTCTCAGGTAAGTGCCCACAACTATATCCTCCTAGCACCTACTAGAAAGCCTAGGCTATAACACCTGAACACCGGGGCCTCACCCCGAGATACCCAACCGACCACTACCAGCGACTGACTAACGTGCCTAAGGATCCAAAGTAAAACATCCTACCCACAAGTGCCTATCTCGGATTGTCTCCCTCACCCAAACGTGTAAATACTCGACGTGCAATGAATGCCAAACGGTGCGACAAAACAATTCATCAACAAGACTCCCCCTCGAGTCATTAAAACCGGGCAATTAGCCCATGACTAACTCCAAGTCAAAACCGAGCAAAATGCTCCACGCTTGCTAGACCCATAAGTTGGTCAAAAACGCGTTTAAATAAAGTTTAAGCAAACAATACTCTTAAATAACATTAGTCCCAAACTCGACACGAGTTAAACAAAAGCGTTTTCCAAAAGGACTCACACCCTTAAAATTCTCAAAATGACACATAACACTTATAAACACACTTCCCAAATGGTTTACAAAATCATTTACAAAATATTCTCAACGTCAAGATTTTTCATTTCAAAAAGACCGTAAGCAAGAAAACTACTATTACCAGGTCGGTAATTACGCACAAATGGACACGCTCGTCCCACATATGAAAATCATGTTGAAAATCATCTCATTGCAGCTTAATTTACTCACAAAACGTAAGCGAAATAAATAATTTCTTTGAAAATGAACCGTCACGGTTCTAGTATAAATTGACTCATGACATGTATTTAAAGTAACCGCTCGACCTTACACCGGGTGCGACAAAAGCGTGCACATAGTTTCAAAATCAGTCCCACGACGTTTGACCCCAAAATTCCTCTTTTTCAACATAAAATGTCGTGGCACAGGGTTCACTAACAAATCTTACGCACGTCGGCTAGTCATACAAAACGATAAAACGGTTTACAAATATATTTTTGTTAAAACACAACTGTCTCGTGTAAGTTTCAAACTTAAGATAAAAACCAATCCGTTTCCACCATTTGAAAATATCGACTAAAACCTCATAAAATCTCCAAAAGGTGGGGTTCTTTAAATTGATTTCCAAGATTTCCCCAAATGGTCACATGAACAAATAAGATATGCACCACGTGAAATTAAACCCACACGACTCAACATGCCGTAAAACAGAACTTATCTTAACCAACTCACTCAAATAGCTTTATACAGACATCATGGAATGTAACTTTCCGTCTCAACTCTAACATATGTGGAGGAGTTCCAATGTTAAAGTCACAAGCCGTAGTCACTTGCCCAACATTTTAAACACCACAAAACACGGATATCATCTTACCCGTAAGAACCGTTGGAAAAATAAAGAAATGAGACAAATTCTAACAAAGTTTGCACCCCCGTAATAAAACGATTTCATACATTTTTAAAACCATATTTCAAAATCTTGTGCGTGTGCTAAACACTTCCCAAAATTTCAAAACACCATCCATAAAAATGATTTGAAACACAAGAATTTGTTAATGCAATCTATTTCAAAATCAAACTTTGTGCATGACTCAGTCGGCATTCTACGCCTCGACTCCTACTCCTCCAAATCTCTCCGATCCACTAACGTCATCCGGACATTTAAACCTCTTAGGCAAGTTGGGAAATGACGCCAAATAATCCCTGCGATTTTTCCTCAAATCAAAGTCGGCTCTATAAGCCTATGATTCTAGCACAATCATCCTCATCGCCACTCCAAGTGATTAATACTAGAATCGTCCTTTTATTCCAACGACTACTAATTTACAACCTTCGTCACTACCCCAACGATCATCCCATCAAAGCACATCAAGTACACACCTGTACCAGTGGATCTACTATAGTTGTCTCTCCTCGTGACGGCTATTCTGGGTAGATAATACAACTCGTTATCAGTACATAACAACGCACACTAACAACACTCACGCCCAACTCCTTGGATTCCTCGTGACTTCCCCGACTCGAGCATTGATCATGTGCCTCCGGTAGTAGGAGCTCTACTACTACCATCCACACCTATCATCGCCCGTTCCGAGTTCCATCCCAAAGGGTCCAAGTAGCTCCTTGCCGATAACTATACCCATATGCCCGCATTAGCATATGTACACACTCTTCCTAGCTCCCTAGGAATTCCACCCCCAAACACTACCCTTTCTACAACGAAATTTCTACTAGTCATGACGAGTCGCCTCGCGAATGCACAGTCGCACACAGTGCAAACCAGATAGACATTCGAATGTAAGATTCTATCCTACAACGGTTGGACTCAAACAAGAGCTGCGCAATAGAACTAAATCCGACATTCTAAGGCTATTCGGTTCCTACCGCATACGACCTATAGTGCATTCACCTAACAACCTATCAAGGCTAGCATAACCTCCTATTAGCAAGCAACAAACATGCAATACAGTGTAATAAGCACCAAGCAATTTAGCATACATACTCCTATGTTCTAGAAAGCAATCTAGCACACATACTCATACATAAACACCCTTCCCAGCTCTCTAGGAACTTCCTCTTATCCCACTACCCTTGCTACTACCGAATCCCTACTAATTATAACGAGCGACCTCGCGAATACCCGATTATATGCAGTGCGAAATAAATAGACATTCGAATACAAGATTCTATCCTAGAACGGTTGGACTCAAACAAGAGCTGCGCAATAGAACTAAATCAAATATTCTAAGGCTATAAATCTCTTACTGCATACAACCTAGAGGGCATCCACTTAGTAACCTATCATAATTAGCATAAATTCCTAATAGCAAGCAGTACACCATACATCATAGTGTCCACAACAGGCAATCTAGCATGCATACTCTATGATCTAGAAAGCAATAAAACACTAAGTACTGTACCTTTCCCCTTTGGCTCCGGCTGACTGTACACACTGCGCCTCCGATCACCGTTTCTCAAACGAATTTTTCCTTCTTTTTATTTCCCAAAAACTTTAAAGAAAATTTTTATAGCCGCAAACTTGAGATCAAACACACCGAAATGCGTTTGATTCACTCAAGTCGTGCTCTGATACCAAGTTGTAACGTCCCAAAAATTACAAGCAAATTTAAATTTTTAAATAAACATTTCATTTATAACAACTCATTAAATGATCCCAACGTTTCGTTTGCAAACTCATAATTAATATCTTCATAATGAAAACCAGCGGAATAAACGTTTAATTATTAAACACCATAAAGCAACCAGCTCTCCTCGCGCGCCAGTGTGTACTCGTCACGCCTTGGAGCCGCCCGTACCTGAAACCACAATCTATTGGGAAAGGGTAAGCACGAAGCTTAGTGAATTCTACACCATAAGTAACATAGTTATTTCCACACCACCATAAACAGATATTTGCACATAAACAACATTCAAGTCTACGAACAAATCATAAACCTGCATACTCACACCAACCCACCTAATAGGCATATGTCGGTCCCACCGACCACACGACCATCGTGTAAACGCAACCCGGCACCCCCGGGTTCATACGCCACCCGCGTATACAACCTTCGGTCCCACCGAATTACTACGCCACTCGCGTATGTGATCCTCGGCCCCGCCGAACTCCTACGCCACCCGCGTAGTCACAACAATAAAGGTCCGACTAGACACCCCACTATTTAACCCCGCATCAAAAGCAAATAGAACTACCACATACATACACAACGTAATGTAAAAATAACCGACATTAGTTATAGTGAGAGAACTCACCTCGAATGCGCGCCTAGCTCAACAATACAAATTCAAGCTTCCCAATTACGGTCACTTCCCAGCACCTAAACGCACGTTAAACATATCAATACGAGACCCGGACCCTAAGACACGACGCACGCTTAAACCGTCACTAAAACTACCTTCCGATCTAACCAAACAGGTCTGTTCGGGACCTGTTTCGACCCCTTTAAACCCAGAAAATTCTCAATATTATTTCATGTTCAGATAGTACTCTGAGATAGGGTTTCAAGGACATATTATACGCCTCCTAACGATTTTTCTACAATTTATTATGAATTAATTACGAACGACCACAAAAACTGTCCGTTTTCGGACCAGCCGCGCAAACGGCCCAAAACAGCCTAGCTACGGGCTTAATCAGACTTTCGGCAAAACACGAAAAACCTCCCCAACTCAAGTCGGGAACTTTGGGCACCAAAATCACGTCAAAACGAGTTACGAGTGAAAAGTTAAGGCTTTCGCAAGATCAATGCAGATTCCAGAAATTTTCACATGAAATGACGAATCACCGAACTTGCGACCACTTTTTCGCCCAGCTAGAGACCGAACCAGTTTTCCGCTAAAACACGAAAAACGTGCCCGACCCCGAACTTGAACCGTGGGCGCCAGTTTCGGCTCAAACGGAGTTACGACGGAAAAGTTATGATCAAACGAAAACTGGACAGCACACTTAGAATTTACATAAAATCACGATTTATAAAAACGGTTTACGCGTTCGGTTTATACGATTCGGGTTCGCAACGGGGGTTCACTCTAACAGGGTTTTAGGTCATAAGGGCTGGCTCGACCGTGCACCACCCACTGCCACCTCCGGCAGTGGTGGTCGCCGGCGGCGACGGCGGCGGTTACGAAAACCCAACGAGACAAGATTAAGACGGACCCTTAGACTACCCCGACTTCCCTAAACCCACACACCCACCCGGCTCACTACTCTCGACCACGCACCACGACTTACCCAGCCCCCGCTCGACTGGTGGGGCACGGCCATGGCGACACCGCCGGCGGCCAAAGCTGACGGCGGCGGCGGTGGTGTTTGCTTCTTGATTGATTGACACCGAAAGAAAAGAGGAGGAGAAGAAGATTCATACCTTTCGAAGGAATACGCAACACTCTCTGGGAGTCTCTCTTTCTCTCTCGATCTCCGACGAAACCAGGGTGGCCGGCGGTTTTCCGGCAACACAGCTGCGGCGACGGATGAAAGCTACGGCCGGGAGTGCTTGGGGATGGTTTAGGGTTTGATTTCTATATCTATGTGTGCAAGGCAAGAAAACGAGAAGGTACTCGGGTTGTGGTTTACGCGAGAAAGAAAACGAGAAAAGAAAAGGGGGGTCTCGGCCCTCTTCTTGCATGGGCCGAACCATGCCCAACTTTTGTCCAAGCCCAATATTAGCCCCTCTAAAACTTATCACTTGGCACGAATTAAAACGGTTTACAATTTATTACGCATTTGGTCAACTTGCTAACCCCGTTAGTAAAGATTCGCTAAAAGAACGATATTAAAGTAATTAATTAAAAAATATATATATATACATATCGGGACACGGGCTTTACATCTTCTCTCGATCTCTTATCTGGATCTCTTCCAGGGGTCTCTTCTTAGGTCTCTTTTCCCTCTCTTCTCTCGAACTCGGATCTGAAACGATAACAGGTTTCATCGATCTGAAACGATAACAGGTTTGTAACGACCCAAATTCCCAAACACGTTTCAAATAACATATATTACATAACGTAGTTACATTTACAAAAGAAAATACACAATACATCACAAACGGTCTCTTCGGTCTCGAAGATACAAAAATACGTAAAAGTCTCCTAATCAACGTTCATCAAAAGCTTCCTATTCTTATCCCTTTCTTTCATCGATCCTCAACCTGGAAAACATATTTTTGAAAACAAAATGAGGGTTAGACCAAACGGGTCTAGTGAGTTAGTTCCGGTCCTTTCCCAAAATCATTGTAAGACCTTTCAAGTAAATCCTTTGTATCCAAAACCATTTATGTAAATTCAAGTATTACACGTATATAAATACCAATTCAAACTCGTACATCGCGTACCTTTCATCCACCTTATTCCTCCACAATGGCCATAATATTGGTTGCGAGCCAATTAACACACCGGTCCAAAGCCCGGCCACGTATTATATTCCCATATAATACTTCACGTAATTATAATATCTTAACATATTATAATCACACCCGTATGACATATTCATACAAATCATCAATTAATTATTATTCACATAATATTTTCCAGTAAAAATAGTTTAAAGTAAAACTCACCTCGTGCGTTTATCACCAAAAACTCTTTCAAGATAATTCACGTATGTCGATTCTTCACAAAATCTGAAATCAGATAAAATACCAAATATTTCTTTTAACACTTAAACTTATAAAATTCTAAACTCAAAATCGCAATGAACAGTACCTAAGTCGCAGTCTCCTATTGCGATTCCACCCTGGAGTCGCAACCTACTATTGCGATTCCACCTTGGAGTCGCAACCCACTATTGCGATTCCACCCTGGAGTCGCAACCCACTATTGCGATTCCAAACCCGAATCGCAACTAACTACTGCGATTCCAAGCCAAGTCGCAAACGACCATTGCGACTTCAATGCCAAGTCGCAACCAACTGTTGCGACTTCGTTGAATGTCGCAGTCGTCTATTGCGACTCCGATGAATATCTCAGTCCACTGTTCATCTTAAAAACCCAGAATTTGTACTTTTAATCTATGCATGTTGCTGTAAAGATGCAGAAATGCTTAAGACCATTAACACAACCTAACCATATGCTTAAATTTCCCAAAACATCCATTTTTAACAAAACCCATCCGAACACTTAACTAGCAACCTTTCAAGAACACTTTGAGGATTTAAAACACAAAAAGGTATGGATTGATTACCTTGATTACTTCAGTTTGGTACAAAATCACAACAGCAATTCCTTCTTCTTCTTCTTCAATTCTCTCGATCTCTCTCTCTTTCTACCGAAATATCACACACACACACACACTTACACTTTTAGATATTACTTCAATTGGACACCTCACCCTTATTAGAAAGAAGAGTCGGCTTGGACAAATGAGGTGTCAAGTAGATTACCAATAAACCCTAAACTTGTTCCACTTGCCAAAACATACCCCTAACTTATATAAAAAAATAAAACTTACCCCTTAACTCCTAACTCCATAAAATACTAGAAATAAAGACTTATAAAAATCCCAAATCTAAATAAAATAAAATACCTGGTTATTACAAGGTTGAACTCAGATCTTTTCTCTGGGTGTTGATAACAACAAACTCAGATCTGAAACGATTTGATTTTTACAGGTTTTGTTTTTGTATAGGTTGCATCGATGGACTTTTCAGGGTTTTGGTTTTGTACAGGTTGCATCAATAGAATTTTTTAGGGTTTTTGGTTTGCCATTTGGTTTGGTTTTGATTGAGATGAACATGATGAAGAAGATGAAGGTTCTTAGTGATGAAGATGAACATGATGAAGAAGATGAACATTCAAGTGATGAAGATGAACATGATGAAGAAGATGAGAATCAGGGAATTGACGATTTTGCCCTTGGAGTTAACAGAGTAGTTGGACGGCCGTTAGGTCGAGGGACCAAATCCAACGGAAAGTGCATCGCTCGGGGACCATTTCCATAATAAATGAAGTTTAGGGACGAAATCGGTAATTTTGAACAAACCACAGGGACCAAATCCATAATTTACTCTTAAATTTATCTATATTAATATTAAAGTTTATTTTTTATATTTTTAATATATGATTTGACATGATTTTAATATAAATAAGGGTGTATAGAGCAATACTCATCTTTTTACTCATTGTGATGACTCATGCACAAAAAAATGCAAGTCTGATTCCCGATTCAAAAGAGCCCGATCAGACCCTCTTTCAACCCCTAAGTCTGACTATATCTTATCCAGGCTCGAAAAATTTCGTTTTTTTTGCTTACAGAAAAATGGGCTTGGAAAGCTCGAGACCATACCCGAAAAAGCTCCAACCTTATGCATCTCTATAAGACTATAACATTGGTGGTAGTCGTATATTTGTTCTTTTGATGATGAACCAAGCATGGGCGGAACACAAGCTTTCCAACCACGGAGGTCGGACCTAGCATATTATATATTTTAAAAAATTGGTAGTTGGGTAGGCTTTTATTTTTGGAACAAAGGCTACAATAAATGAGCCCAATGTAAAACTCTTATCTTGGACGTGGACTTTAGTAAAAAACTATACTTGCTATTGAAAGTGAAGGGCAACATATATTTTTTACACTACATGTATACATGTATACAACTTGTTGTTTCAAAAAGCATGGCCCGCCTCAGCAGGCCTTATACCTATAGGGCATCCATCCTTGGAACCAAGAATATTTAGAATAGATAAAAGAATATATCATTACAAATCCTTTTTTTTTCACATCCCAAAGTATGAAGAAGAGGTGTTGCTTTAGTTTGTTAATTTTTTGTGCTTGTTTGAAAAAAAATTCGGTAAGTTACAAGACAACATGAGTGGAGAAATTCACTTATACAATGATGTACCCCCAATAAAACTAAGGGGTTGTTTGGTATTGGCTTAATGGGATTGATAACATGTATGCCTTATTTAATAAGTAATACAAAATTGTCTATTTATGACTTATTCATTAAGACATTAGCTTAATCGGTTATTGTGTCTATTTTTTCTTGTCAATATTAAATTGTGTTTCGATTACTAGCTGCATACTTTCAATAGATTCAGATGACAAAGTTTTTTTCTTACCTTTCTCCTTGGAAGTTTTTTTTCCTTGGACGAGGAGTTGACATTGACTCAGAGATCGGCACGTTTGTATTAGAAGACGACGAGGTATACTGACCATACCTGTGCTATTTTTAGTCCTTTTTGGCCCCGTATCTTCATTAGCGTCATCCATTCTCGCATGAAGAGTGCACCATTTTTCTTCATTACACAATACCATCAAAGCATGCATAAAACCGAACTTTCCATTGTCCTTTTCGTATAATTCTATTCAGGCCCGACCCTGGGCACGTGCAGCCCGTGCGGCCGCACAGGGCATCAAATCCCATAGGGGCATTAAATTTTCATACATTATTAGTTTTGGCCTTTTAGGTTTAATATGTCATGTGCTCCCATAATTGTAGAAGAGTTTTTCTTAGAGTTTTTAGTTGTAAATGATACATCTGCTTAGGGTCTTTTTAACATGTTACAAGATGTTTTAAAATCTATAGATTTATTTATTGTGTACGGGGAGAAGGTTATGATAATGGATCTAACAAGAAAGCAAAAAATCAAGGTGTTCAAAAAAGATTGTTTGATATAAATCCTAGAGTATTTTATATGTCACGTGGTTGTCATTGTCTCAACTTAGTTTTGTGTGATATGACAAATTTTTGTTATAAAGCAAAAATGTTTTTTGGAAATGTCAAATAATATACAATGTCGTTTCTAATTATATCAAGCGATGGAGTGTTTTACTTCAGTTTATTGATGATTTGACTTTGAAATCTTTTCCACTAGTCGTTGGAAGTCATATCGAAAGTGTTAAAGCTATAAAAAGTCAATGTGCTCAAATAAAAGAAGCTTTGTTTAAATTATCTCATATTTACGGTCTACCGTGAGTCAAGAAAGGCTAGACGAGCTAGCAATTTTGAGTATTGAAAGTAATTTTTTAGCGAATGTCGCATATGAAAAATTGATTGATATTTTTGCTTCAAGAAATACACAAAGACATCGTTGCCGGTAATCAACTTTTTTGCCCAAAGACATCGTTTTAGGTGATGTATGTTTATATTTTGTAATTTGGGGCTTTAGTTTTTGTGTCCCTTCCTTTGTATTTTTTACTTTAATTAATAAAAATCTGCATGGAGATGAGCCGCCTAGTTTGACTAGGTTCCAAACCCTTTAAAATCGTATCTTTTGCTGTTTCATTTACTTAAAACCGTCTAGGGCATTTTTGTAGCATCTTTGCACGGGGCATCAAAATCCTTAGGAACGTCCCTGATTCTATTGCTCTATTTTTTTTATCGTCTTCATTCAGCCCACTTTTACGCCTGTTTAGATCATAGCACCTGTTAGACAACCTAGGGGGGGTAAGGTTGTATATAAATCTTTTACTTTCAAAAATCCTTTAAAAAAAAATACAGTACAGAAACAGTATAAATAAATCAGAGTATACAAATAATAAATATACAACAATTATATAAACAGATATAATTAAAAATGCACAGCGGAATAAATAAAGAGATAAAGGTTAGAGATACTTGACACGGAGATTTACTGATTTACCACCAACTGTGATAAACCAGCAGCCGAGACACTTCTCGACACGATCCAATAAATGTATTCTTTACGGTAGAACACAAACCAAATACAAAGGAATTTGTAATAGTTTCTCAAGCCTCTGCTATGAGATAAACAGGATCACACACCCGTTATTCAAATACTTACAAGAGGAGTATAACTCACAATGGGTAATCACTCTTGTATAATATCTCACACTTGGATATTTTATAAAAAAAAGGTTTTATAAAATATATATATTATAAATGAGAGAGATCAGATGAGCAGTGATGGTGTTGGTTGTATCTGTATTGTCTGTCTTTTCTTCTCCACCATCGCATGCATTATATAGCAACACTTCCAACGGAAACAAGCATCCGCGGTATACCGCCAAATGCACGCGGTATACCGTGCAGTACAAAGTACGCTGACACTTCAACGGCTCTCATGCAAAGTTGACTTCTGGAATACGTACCCGCGGTATACCGGCTAGGACTCGCGGTATACCGCCGTCAGAAAAAGTACTTCCAACCAATCAGAAACAAACACCACGCCTGCCGCGGTATACCGGCTGAACACCCGCGGTATACCGGCCGTACCACCGCGGAATACCGGCTCTACCTTCGCGGTATACCTGCGTCAGAAAGTGGTTGCAGAAACAGTACGCATGGCAGATACTTCTAGAACCAAAATTTCTTATTTATTTAAAAGGTTTTTTAGAAATATCCAAGTGGTATATTATTTTAGGGTGTTTATCATTATTAGTTATAAACAATGATGACGACGTAAACACTTCCGTCTTGAACCCTTCAGATTAAATCTTCGTGTTCTTCAACAACTGCACACTTGGATTAAATTGTTAGATAAACAATAATGCGGTGTGTTTGTAATCATCAAAATAAATATAAATAAAATATATAGAGATGTGGTACACTTGCACCAACAATCTCCCCCTTTTTGATGATGACAAACACAACCGCTAAGCATGAGCATATGCGGTTTCTCTCCCCCGTTTGTCGAAGCAAAAAAGGTTAAGAAAGACGGTATGCTTCCCCTCGAGAGATGCTCCCCCTCAAAATATGCATATATTTGAGAGAGCATAATCTCATGGGTAAAAGATAAAAAGCTCCCCCTCAAATTAATAACGATATCAATTTGATTTTATAAAATTTGAGGGATAAAATAAAATGCAAAAAGCAATAGAGACAAAGATATACAAACCAATACGAAACACTTGCACCAAAACGGATCTTAAGGCTTCAATTTTCGGTTAATTTTATGTGAGCAAAAAAACCACGTATTATGACCTCGTCAGGGAACACGTATTATATCCTCGTCAGGAAACACGTATTATATCCTCGCCAGGAAACACGTATTATATCCTCGCCAGGAAACACGTATTATATCCTCGCCAGGAAACCACGTATTATAACCTCGGCAGGTAACCACGTATTATAACCTCGGCAGGTAACCACGTATTATAACCTCGTCAGGTAACCACGTATTATAACCTCGGCAGGTAACCACGTATTATAACCTCGGCAGGTAACCACGTATTATAACCTCGGCAGGTAACCACGTATTATAACCTCGGCAGGTAACCACGTATTATAACCTCGGCAGGTAACCACGTATTATAACCTCGGCAGGTAACCACGTATTATAACCTCGGCAGGTAACCACGTATTATAACCTCGCCAGGAAACACGTATTGTATCCTCGTCAGGAAACACGTATTATATCCTCGTCAGGAAACACGTATTATATCCTCGTCAGGAAACACCTACAAAAGGTAAAGAAAATTTTCGTGGTACCCTTTTCTTATGGGTCCTTTTAACAGTTAGTATAAAACATAAACTGCAAAAAATATGTTGTCGACATAAAACAAAATACGACAACATATAAAACCATAAAAATGGTTTAAAACCACAAACGCATCCCACCGGGATTGTCAACATTAAACATTCCTTTCGGAATCCATTTTCTAACCATTTTTATTTTACGATCGTATTTATCATAGACGTAAAATGAAGCATGCAAATTTACATTATTCTTTGGTCTAGAAAATTTGCTATTATACATGCAAGCATACGGTTTCCTCGGCATATAATTCACATTATTCATTTTGGATACATACGGAGGTTTTTGCACATAAGGTTTTCTCGTTTTAACTTTAGGTGGTTCAAAACACCTTTTAATTTGAATACACGAGCACGTATCAATACATGTATTAGAACCAATGCCTTTTCTACAATTAATGCGATTAGACATATTTAGCATTTTTAACACTTTATCATTGCTATTTTGAAATGCATTAGCTAACAGATTATCTTTTTCATATAAATCGCATTTAGCTTTTAAACATGCATTATCATTTTCAAGTATATCGCATTTTGTACATAAAATATTTTCACATGTTCTTTTCTCTAAACATGCAATTTTATCATTTAAAATAACACAAGATTTACAAATATCTTTTTCACTTAATTTATTTTCTAATTTAGTGATAACATCTAAATCATGAGCAGATTTTTGTTTACCGTCATCTATTTCCTTTTTATATATAGATACGGTTTCTTTTAAATTAGAAATATCATCTTTATATTTATTTGCGAGAGCAGCCATATCATGAAATGATTTATATAATTCGTCAAGATTATTTTCATTGTCACTATAATAATTATCACTATAATTACTATCACAATTATTTTTAGAAGAATATGATGAAGATACCTCATTATCATGGTCGGCCATGAGACACGTTTCTTCATTTCTTTGATCTCGGGTTTCGTCTCTCTTTTCTTTTGAGTTTTCACCATAGGTGATGTTCAAGTTCTCCCAAATATCACGAGCAGTTTCAAAGAGATAAACACGCTCAATATCATCGTTAGTAAGAACCGAAAAGAGAAAATTTTTGGCTTCATAATTTAAACAATAATTAGCCTCATCTTCGTCGGACCATTCCGAGCTAGGTTTTTCAACAACTTTGTTGTTTTGAAATTTTGTGGGTTTGAAATTTCCTTTAATAATAATATCCCAAATTTTTTGATTTATCCCACGAACATAACGTTCAAAAGAATTTGCCCAAAGATCAAAATTTTCGAAATCAATAAGAAGAGATTTAGAAAACCAAGCATTTTGTTGAGCCATAACAAAAACGGATTTAAAAAAATTAAAAAGACGATTTTTGAAAGCCCTGCTCTGATACCAAATGTTAGACAACCTAGGGGGGGTAAGGTTGTATATAAATCTTTTACTTTCAAAAATCCTTTAAAAAAAAATACAGTACAGAAACAGTATAAATAAATCAGAGTATACAAATAATAAATATACAACAATTATATAAACAGATATAATTAAAAATGCACAGCGGAATAAATAAAGAGATAAAGGTTATAGATACTTGACACGGAGATTTACTGATTTACCACCAACTGTGATAAACCAGCAGCCGAGACACTTCTCGACACGATCCAATAAATGTATTCTTTACGGTAGAACACAAACCAAATACAAAGGAATTTGTAATAGTTTCTCAAGCCTCTGCTATGAGATAAACAGGATCACACACCCGTTATTCAAATACTTACAAGAGGAGTATAACTCACAATGGGTAATCACTCTTGTATAATATCTCACACTTGGATATTTTATAAAAAAAAGGTTTTATAAAATATATATATTATAAATGAGAGAGATCAGATGAGCAGTGATGGTGTTGGTTGTATCTGTATTGTCTGTCTTTTCTTCTCCACCATCGCATGCATTATATAGCAACACTTCCAACGGAAACAAGCATCCGCGGTATACCGCCAAATGCACGCGGTATACCGTGCAGTACAAAGTACGCTGACACTTCAACGGCTCTCATGCAAAGTTGACTTCTGGAATACGTACCCGCGGTATACCGGCTAGGACTCGCGGTATACCGCCGTCAGAAAAAGTACTTCCAACCAATCAGAAACAAACACCACGCCTGCCGCGGTATACCGGCTGAACACCCGCGGTATACCGGCCGTACCACCGCGGAATACCGGCTCTACCTTCGCGGTATACCTGCGTCAGAAAGTGGTTGCAGAAACAGTACGCATGGCAGATACTTCTAGAACCAAAATTTCTTATTTATTTAAAAGGTTTTTTAGAAATATCCAAGTGGTATATTATTTTAGGGTGTTTATCATTATTAGTTATAAACAATGATGACGACGTAAACACTTCCGTCTTGAACCCTTCAGATTAAATCTTCGTGTTCTTCAACAACTGCACACTTGGATTAAATTGTTAGATAAACAATAATGCGGTGTGTTTGTAATCATCAAAATAAATATAAATAAAATATATAGAGATGTGGTACACTTGCACCAACAGCACCAAACAAAATTTGAAACATAATGATTTAGTCTACTCCAACGATTTTGAAGTCCTTGACTATTTCTCGTTTTTTGAGGAGAGATACGATACATATCGTAATATTCATGCACGCGTATCCAAAATTGGGTCTAGTTTGATCAACACCGATTGTTGCGTCTTTGCAACGTTAAACCATTCGCTACACAACAATATGTCATCTTGGGTTGTCCATGGCTGAAATTTCTCAAAGTCGTCTTCTTGAGTATGAGAATTATTTTCGACGTCATACAAGAGTCCGCAATAAGTCAACAAATCATCAATTGCAAATCGATTTAGTTGAATAGATTTGGAGTCGATTTGGAGAAGAAGAGATCGAATAATTAGTAATGTACTATTTATTGTGTATTTTATGTAATATTTGTATTTTAATAAACGTTGCATGCTTTCAATATATCCACGTATTTTATTCATTAATTGAATTATAATAAAAGAAAATAAAAAGTAAAAATTTAGTTATCTATATTTTATAATTAATTTATTATTTATATTATAATTATCTATATTATTGATATTATAATCAATCAATTATTTATATTATAAACAAATTATATGTACTATTTTGTGATATTAAATTATTAAAATAAGTAAATAAAACATAAAGTAGTTGATGATGTGGCAATAGAGACCACTTTTTTGGTCATGCATGGATGTGGAAGATGTTATTGCAAAGCTGATGTGACACTTTAGAAAAGAGTTTGGTCTTGCCGGGATGCGGATGGTCTTAACCATTGTAAAATTCTCATTTTAACATTATAAAATTCAATTTTTTGGTATAATTTAATTTTTTTCTATAATTTAAATATTTTAAATTTAGAAATAAAAACATATATAATTTATTTTAGTGGATAAAGATAATGATAAATTATTTTATCGTATTAGTAGGACTCAGTTATTATCCTATATTTGAACATATTTATCAAATAATTATATAAACTATTAAAAATCTGTATGTATACGGTCATTATTTGTAAACTTAAAACACTATTTATTTAGATCAAACTTTACACCGTAGGAAAAAAGTAAAGAAAATATACCTAGGGGCTAGGATATTACATTTGGTGTAAGATTTTGGGTTATTAATTTGAGTAGATTTATTGTTTGTACTAAATTTTACACCAATTTCTTGTATGAATTTAACATAAGATTTGGTGTTATTGGCGAACCCTTTCAACACCTGTATCTCGTTGTTTTCTGGCTTATTTTCAATTCCAAAACTTGCAGGATGTTCGAAATTTCACAATGAATGGATATGTGGAATCAAATTCGAGTAAAACACAAAAAATTGAATCGATGATTGCCTTCTCTCAAACTCTCGTTGAACTTTTCAACGACGTGCAAAACATGAAAAACTTATTTGATGGTGTTTTTCAAATCTAGATGTTGCAAATCGATCGAAATCTGAAGATAAAATGATCTGTGATAACAAAATCGTTCAAATCACACTTAAAAAGCGAAATCGATCAACAAAGTATGAACTATGTCGATGGCAGCCGTAAACTCAGATCTGATTCAAGAGTACTCATTCCGGTGGTGTTTTTCAGATTTGATGACAGCAATCAGCTCGAAATTAGTAGAGATAACAATCTAAAATGATAAAAATCACTCAAACACATAAGATGAAACAATAATTTCATGAAAACTTTGAAGAACTACAATGAACAAAACTCACGGTTGATTTTTAATTTTCCAAAATTATGATTTGTTGATGAAACTTAATTTTGTAAATTGCAAATTGTTTCAATCAACAACTAAAATCGATTTATGAACTTGAATCAAATCAAAACTCAAACACTTTTCAGATTTTTGAAGATTTTCAATAAAATCTCAAAAATCTCAAAAACATAAAAATTTCTGAATGATGTACAAATTCAAATCTGCTAGGCTCTGATACCAATTGTGAATAATCAGGTAACAAGATTAAACCATAAAACCCTTGAATTAGATTGAGAAATTTAGAAGATAAGAATTAGGAACAAAATCTCTCTCTTGGAAGCCACTCTCTATTTCACACACACACACACACTCAATATGCTATTCACAATGACCTCTCACCTCACAAACCCTACAAATGGGTATTTATACCTTTGACCAACACAATACCTATTTTGACTTTAACTAATATTGACTAATTACATTTAGTCCTAAATCTTGGATACATTAGTGTACTAACAACAAGTGTAAAAAGAAGTAAAAATTGCCCGGAAACAGTTGGAAAACAACTACTTATGGTGATAAAAAATATTGTCCAACTTTGCTTGGCAAAAGAGAGAACGTTGGTCACACTTGAGGTACAGTTTAACAACATATGTACCTCAAAACATTAACCAAGAAAGCTGTCAAATATGTTGATTCTATCATGGAACGATCTTGGAAAATCTTCTTATAGGTCTTGAAAAGGAGCCAAAACACAACATTTTAGACGTAGAAACTGCAATTTTATCCCACTCAGTCCTGTCATGTCTTAGGGGCCGTTTACCAACTATTTCTGGGTAAGTGCTGTCCGGGTAAGAGTGCTGTCCCGGGTAAGTGCTGTCCCCGGTAAGTGCTATCCGGGTAAGAGTGTTTACCAAGTGTTTTTTGGTAAGTGCTTATCGACAAAAAATGACCATTTTAACCCTTTTATAATTATATTCTAAATTAAATGTAATTATTTCTATTACAAATCATTTAATGGAAGAAAAATAAACTTCATAGTTTAAATAATTTTTTAACAAAAATACTCATTTTTATATAATATTTAATAAACTACAGCAATTAAAAGCGTGTTCTACTCTATAGAAAGAAAAGAAAATGTTTTGACAGTGTGTTCACTTTTTCTTTATCCTCCCTCCTCTCTCACTCTCTCTCTCCATAAACTCTTTTTTCCTCTCATTCTTCATCTGCAATTTAGGGTTTTACCTTTTTTCACACCCACAAACACACACATTGTTCACCCTCTACACAGGTTCCACATTTATTCTTCCAACCCTAATGAATTTATCATCAATCCCTAAATGATCCCACTACAAGAGCAGAAGAAGGAACGGTAACATCTTCATCGTCACTTTCTTCATCGGAATAAAATCTCCGGTCACCGGAATTCATGGCGACACCCTCTTTTGTCCAATCAATATTCGAAATCAACTTACCCCTCCCACTTGAAAACCTCTTCATCGAGCTCAAACTTGGATCTTTATCAAGATACATCGGAGCCTTTGACAACTTTTCATCTCCGCCACCAGATTTTCTTCCTCCGCCACCAAATCAACTTTTCAGAAACGAAATCTGACCCGGATAAGCATGATTTTGGTGCTGGCTCGGTAAGATCACAGTCAGATTCTCGGTCAGATCTCGGTCAGATCTGGGATTTGGTAAACATGCTGACCGCTGACCGAGTCAGATTCGTTGACCGAGTCAGTCTAGTCAGCGGCTAGTAAACAGCCCCTTAGTCTAACTTTCGCGCCAAATTTAGGCCAAACAATAAGTTTTTGTACTATCCAACAATCCATCTACTAAATGCATTCTAAATGACGTCAAGGCATCCCTAAAGCCGAAATAATATAAGATATTGAAGAAGTAACTAATAAGTGCTATTTGACCATGATGGTACCAATTGAATATATAGGACCATTAACCATTAAGTTGCAATAAAATTCACCTACCTTTTCAAGGACATTTAACCAAATAAAGGATAAGCATGTCCCCTTTAAATTGATTAATGAGTGAGGAAATATTGCTACAAATATTCAAACTTGCCTTGTTGAATTCCAAGATATATAGGATTTGCATTTCAGTTGATTAATCACTCTCCGAGAATACATATACAAATCTGCCAAGGAGTCAGGGGCGGACCTAGAATTTTTTTTCGTACAATTGCATCATATCATATAGAAAAAAATAATTACAAAAAACACGGTTTTTATCGACGTGTTTTCGTCTTTTTACCGACGTTCAATATTGTCTGATGTGTTTTTAGCCTAATTCCACCATTTCGAGGGATTTTTGAAAGTTTTTGCTTGATTTCGAGAGATTGTTAAGTTTATTTATCGATTTCGAGGATTTTTTTCTTTTTTTTGTTGATTTCAAGAGTTTTTTTTGGTTGATTACGAGGTAGGGTTGCACCTTCTTGAAGTTTCCAAAATAATACGATAGCACCTTCCGAAACGATACGGTTGCACCTTTCACGTACCCAAAGTTTTTTACCCTTCACCGAAGAAATATTACGGTGGCACGTGCCACCGTAACCACCCACTTGGGTCCGCCCATGCAAGGAGTACATACTCTCCTCTTAATAAGTCGGACTTTGCTGGTTTTGCTTTTGCAAACATTCGTGTATATGTATAGGTTTGTTTGTTATCGTTAAGACAATCAAGGATCTAGAAATCAAGAATATATAATATTAGATATATAATAAGCATTCAAATAAGTTGTTAAACTACATTGTCAACATTCATTAATTCATCATTGAAATAAAACCAAGCCATATTAAAGAGTACTTGAACAGAAAAACTAGAGTTTATTGCAATTAAAGCACATATGTCACATGCATATAACTATTAATGAGTTCAAATCTTGAATCAGAAAATAGAGTTTAGTCACTCATGGAGGTGAACTTACTTTGCTATGCTGAATTAGTGGAGAAAAAAAGTTGCAGCAAAAATGTGTAGAAAATAGCATCATAGGAGCAAATTTTACCACCCTAACTTTATTGTGCGCTAAACAACATCAGGTTTATATGGTACTAAAATGTCCAAACGTCCTAATATAATACTTTATAAAACTTAAGTTTATAGGACCAAACCAAAAAACGTCTTATCTAAAAGTGTTACAATAGGTTTACAAGACACATTTGGACGTTTTAACAAGTTTTTAGGACGATTTTATATAAAGTAAAGTGTTGTATCAGTTCTTTTATACGACACTATTTGAAAAAGTGTCCTATAAAGACAAGTCTCCTATAAAAATATAGGTTTATAGGACATTTTTTAAAAGTGTTCTATAAAATAGCTAATACGACATTTTATTCTAAAAATGTTCTAAAAACTTGTTAAAATTCTTAAAACCACCCTATAAAACTATTGTAACACTGGTAGAATATGACACTTTCTAGTTTGGTCCTACAAACTTAAGTCCTTTAAAGTATTCTATAAAGATGCTTGAACATTTTAGGATAAAACCAATTTTATTGTAGTGTGGTGGAAGATTGTGCTCTAAATGACTTCTTTAAGACCCACTCCCAGTCGCCCACTGTTTATCGATCGAGTTGAGACCTAGGGGCCATTATTGCATTGGTCATGTTATGAAAAAGAAGCCTTGAGTCTCCTTTGAGATGACTTTATGCCAACCAATTAAGTTACAGCTTATTGATGTATTTATGTAGGGCCGACAATGAAAAGAGAGTAGGAATTGGGGGATGGAACCCTCTGATGAAGGGATGAAAATCACCTGTTCAAAATCCCATGTCCCATTGTTGTCCCAACACTGAAATTAAGACACATCAGATTTATTTATTTAAACTTATTTAATTCATGCTTACATTTGTTGAATATTAAACTAAACATATTTATTATGTAAAAGGCATGTAAATATACATATATATAGTTTATGTATAGGTAGTTAATTCTGGAAGGGTGTGATTGTTCATAAAACAACACAACCCTTAGTGAACCATTGCGATGGTTCAAAGGCACCTGTTCGGTGTCTATAAATAGGAATCATATGTAACATATTTCAATTGTGATTATCTCAGAACTATCTATAAACTTTGGTTATTTTCATTATCTCGATCCAATAATTGGTATCAGAGCTTGGTTAATTCAAACCAAAGTTTTCATCTTTTACCGACTTCCATACAAAATCAAGAGAAACAGGGAGATAGAGATAGTCACCGGAACCGGAGAAGATAACCGGAGAAACCCAATCGGTTATAGCGACCGGCGATTGAAGACGAGAACGGCAGCAGGCATAACAAATCGAAACCAGATCGACAAGCGATTGAAGACGAGAACGGCAGCAAGCATTGTGCCACAAGAACAACAAATCGAAACCAGATCCACAAAAGCACGCCGGCAAAAATCGATCGGAGAAGAACAGAAAGGAACCGATACCCTGTTTTTTTCTCTCGCCACATACACACACAGAAGGTGTACGATTCCCTCTTTACCTTTTATAAATTTTGACCTAATTTTTATTTTGGGTTAATAAAGGAAAGATAAAGGGAATTAATTTTTTTTATACATTTTTTATTTTGTTTTCTTAAAGATTTTATTGATTGTTTTTTGAAAACAAATAACAATTTTTTTTCAAACTCTTTATAACCGGAAAATTGTAAAACTTTGAAAAAAAAATAAGAAAGAAAAGGATTTGCCCGAGAATCAGGAAACCAAAGGACTGCTAGAGACAGTTGGTTTGATTCGCCCCGCAAACAAGAAAGAAAAGATTTGCCTGGGAATCAGGAAACCAAAGGACTGCTAGAGACAGTTGGTTTGATTCGCCCCGCAAACAAGAAAGAAAGGATTTGCCCGGGAATCAGGAAACCAAAGGACTGCTAGAGACAGTTGGTTTGATTCGCCCCGCAAACAAGAAAGAAAAAGTTTTTCCGCTCTAAGAAGAAGATTCTTAGGAAGCCGAAAAATTGGAAGAAAGAAGAAACGATCAATGGTTTCCGAATCATCCGAGAAAAATAAAGGAGGGATGGATTCCGAAACATCAAAGAAAAACGAAGGAGGAATGTCAATGACATTCCAATGCCCGATTCTAAATTCTACGAATTATACTATTTGGGCCGTGAAGATTAAAGCGCTTTTTAATGTCTATGGAATATGGGAAGCACTCGAACCAAAAGGAGAAGTGGATACAAAGAAAAACACAATGGCTATTGCTTATCTTTTCCAAGCTTTGCCCGAACAACTCATTCTACAAGTTGCTCATCATACGAATGCCAAAGATATATGGGAAGACTTGAAAGCTCGATTCGTGGGTGCCGACAGAGTCAAGGAGGCTAGACTACAAACATTAGAATCAGAATTTGAATCCTTGAAGATGAAAGACTCAGAATCACTCGATGAATTTACTGGAAAAATTAGTCAACTTGTGTCACAAGCAAACAATCTTGGATCCACAATTGATAACAAAAGATTAGTTCGAAAACTTCTAGGATCTGCGCCAGCAAAATTCATTCAAATTGTTGCTGCAATAGAACAATTCGCCGATCTTAATACCATGTCATTTCAAGAAGCTGTTGGAAGACTAAAAGCCTATGAAGAACGCATTAAGAAGCCAAACAAAGAAGAAGATATACATAATAGTCTTCTATACACCAAAACAGACGAAAAGGAAGAAGACAAAGAGCATAGCTGTGAACGTTGCGGTTACAGGAAGTCAAATCAAGATAACAAAGGAAGAGGCCGAGGTAGAATTTGGAAGTCATGGAGGAACAAAGATGGTAACCAACTCCAACAAGACAAGAGTCATATAAGATGCTTCTCGTGCAACAAAATTGGTCACTTCAAACATGAATGTACGAAGAAGGAGGAAGTTAACTTAGCCCAATACGAAGATGATGAACCAATAGTTGGTGCACCATTGATATAGACGAGCTTTGAAGAAGTGGAAGACTTCACTTAAACTATGTTTAGTTTAAGGGGGAGTGTTGAATATTAAACTAAACATATTTATTATGTAAAAGGCATGTAAATATACATATATATAGTTTATGTATAGGTAGTTAATTCTGGAAGGGTGTGATTGTTCATAAAACAACACAACCCTTAGTGAACCATTGCGATGGTTCAAAGGCACCTGTTCGGTGTCTATAAATAGGAATCATATGTAACATATTTCAATTGTGATTATCTCAGAACTATCTATAAACTTTGGTTATTTTCATTATCTCGATCCAACAACATTCTCTCTTTACTTATGTGTATTCATGTGATTGGTGGACATGAATAAGACATGATAATTTAGGACAACATATTTTTATCCCCTGGTGAAGGGATTAGACGAACACTTGAGTAACTGACAAGACTCGAAGCTTAAAGACTGACTCGTCGTTCGATCTCAAAAGTAGGAAAGATAAAAGAACATCACTTTGAATTCATGCTGCATAACTCTTGAAATCTTGAACAAGAAACAATCTCTAGAACAAAGAAAAATTTATAGATGGGATTAATTATTTTTTGTCACCTCAGGAGATCTAGTATATAAATATTGCATCATGTCTCATTTCTTTTGATCATGATCACATGGCATGCCCTACATGGGATTCTACAAATTATCAGTGGAAAAAGTTCCCCAAAGATCTGGTCTGTGGAATAGAAATCAAAAGATAAGAGAAAGCTCCCCTTGCCACCACTTTACAGGTCAATCTGATTAATCAAGATAAAAGCCATTATCAGACCACTTCCATTTCAGGTTCCTTAGCTTGGTTATCTAATTTCCATGTGGCTTGTTGCAAGGTGACTATAATCTGCTTTTCCTACCCATCAATATGATTAATTCATTACCAACTAATAGATTACTTGGAAAGTAACCACATGCTTTTTCCTTCATGATGTGCATGGTCACATCTAACCACCAGTAATGATGAGACATAGATGATTCATCCAACCAACTCTTTTTCATCTTTGCCATCTTTAATTTAAATGCCTATAAATATCATCATTCAAGACATATTAGCCATTCACTTAACATTTAATTACCTTCAAAAATCGCTACATTTGGACAAGTTATTGCAGACTTGCGAGGCAGCCAAATCACAGCACTCCGTAAAAAATGGATCCCAGATTTTCAATGCATGTTATCGGAATTCCGATCAGATCAACAAAGGGACTGCTATTGTCTCAGCCTTGTCAACCCCGTTATCCTCTTTCTACCACTTCTTCCAAGATCAATGGCATAGAGAGAGAAGACAGTTTTGCAGTCTGGATTAAAAATTATGGTAATTTTTTGTTCTAATCATGTTTAAATCACTACACTACACTACAACAAAAACAAAATGGAGTTTATAGGACGCCTAAAATAAATAAACGTTCTAATAGAGATTTTTATAGGGCCAAAGTTTATAGGACCAAACAAAAAAACATTCTATCTAAAAGTGTTACAAAAAGTTTATATGACGCTTTTAGACATCATAACAAGTTTTTAGAACATTTTTTAAATAAAACGTTCTATTAACTATTTTATAGAACACTATTTGAAAAAGTGTGCTATAAACACAAGTGTCCTCTAAAAAGATGGGTTTATAGGACACTTCTCAAAAGCGTCCTATATATAAACTTAACTAATATGACACTTTATTTTGAAAATATCCTAAAAACCTTGTTACAATGCTCAAAAGCATCCTATAAACTTATTGTAACACTTTTAAATAAGACACTTTTTGTTTGGTTTTAGAAATTAATTAACGTTCTATAAAACAGCCTATTAGACTGTTTATTTATTTTAGGCGTCCTATAATTAAACTCAATTTTGTTGTAGTGCTAACAAACACTATATATTGATCTTATAATTCCTTATTTTTGTGATACGCAGTGAGTTTAGGACCCAAATTAATTGAAATCGTGAAACACAAATTGCGTCATGGTGCCAGCAGCCAATGTAAAACCTTCAGGAAAAACTTCGGAATCAGAGAGGGAGAGAAGCTGTTGCAGGCTACCCAATGCTGCTTGTACACTACAGCTGGTGCAATTGCAGGCCTGCTCTTTGTGTCTACACAAAGGGTTGCCTTTTGCAGTAACAGGTCCATGAAAACATATTCTACAACCGGCAAGCTGCTAAAGTACCAATATAAGGTAGGGGGATCACTACGCCTTCATCTCGCATGCACATTTTTGAAATAATTTCATGACATTAAAATTGTGCTAAATATGTATGTAGGTTTCAATCCCATTAGGAAAGATCAAAGGAGTAGGAGAAGGCATGAACAATAAGAGGTCATCAAACAAATATGTGGAGTTAGTGACGGTTGATGATTTCAACTTCTGGTTTATGGGGTTTATAAGTTATAAGAAAGCAATAAGGTACCTCCATCATGCAATCAGTTTGGACTGCTTAAGCAATTGATGTTGAAAAGTAAAACTTATATATATATATATATAATTAATTGCATGTAAATAGCCTTGTTAGATATAGGTATTTCCTGATTTTGGTTGCAAGATTGCTTTAATTCATGATCACTAATGGGAAAAAGTTGTATGTTGATAGGATTTCAATGTCTATAAGTTTCTATGAAATTAAATGCTCTTTTTGGCTGATACAGTTGGATGGTATCAAGTGTTTTTCTAAAGATTTATTTAATTTTATCCTATTCTTAATTTTTCTTTTAAAGTTTTATTTAGTTGTTTATCTTTTCTATCTTTGATTTTAATTAGTTGAGTTCTTTTGATTTTTAATAAGTATGTAATTTTGTTTCTCGAGTTATAAAGTCTACTTTTATCCATATATATAATAATACATATATTTATATTGACGTCATTATGATATATATTCATATATTAAGTGAAAGTAATGGCATTATTAATAAAAATATGTTTTTGATTACTACATTATAAAATATTAATCTCTATTATAATATTTAACAAACTGAATTCAGCATATTCATGGTTTTTTTTTATCTACACACGTACTCATCACAACTCAAACTTCATCTCAAAATCTTGTGAAACTTAAGAGAATTAACATTATTCGCATATCTCACATTAACCGCTTGTTTGAATAACTTCAATCGACAACTAATTAACTTTGAGATCTTCAAGCCCCCCTTATATTACAATTCTGATTACGCCCCTGTTTCTAATAGTTTGTTGGCACCATCATCTGATGCTAGAAGAAGGCTTGCCAGGCTTTCCAACCAAAAAGCAATCACACCATTAATTAAAAGGGATAGGAATGGCGAAAGAAACTAAGTTTTTTTTTTGGAAAGGGTATCCCAGGCATAGCCCGGACTAATCCTTGACAATTTTAAAACTTAAAGATGTCTTATCAATGTTGAGGACGTCTGGGATCGAACCATGGGTAGATGGGATATTCCACCACATCACCCAGGACGATCAACCACTGCGCAACAACCTGATTGACTAAGTTCTTGAATCAAAACCTCTATCCACAACAAAATCGGGAATTGATCTATGGCATAGCAAGCACCCGACTATGGACTAGCAAAACAACCTCCATTTATTTTTGCATATCATTTACCTACTGATCCAAAAGGGGGCAACACACATGGATGTGTAAAATGTGTTACAGGTCGCACCATTAACATCACAAAATTATCCGACAGATTCGAAACAGGCCTCGTGTCCCAAAATTAATATATGAGATCACCACCAAATTGGAAGCAATAACAACACAAGACCAATTTCATGTGGTTCCACTATCATGTTAAAGTTTGGGGATTGGAGATGATATGTGGTGGGAATCGTGGGATAATCACTTGGATCGCGGAAAGATCGCTTTAATTTTCTGAATACAATAATTCATCCCGTATTAGCCTCGGGTATCAAGAATTTCCTATTGGGATAATCCAAATAGAAAACTCTTTTTCTTAAAGGTTGTAAGATCGAGTTCTTATATACAGACATATTCATGTTTACATATTTATATGAGACATTGACGGTTATGGGTGGTCAAACGGTTGAAACATAACTGCACGGTAGTTACAACAGTTCGTTAACGGATAAGATTGAGTAGTTACAACTGATTCAGAGGACAAAAGGACATAGAGGACAGAAGCCAGTCTAAGAAAACTAAGTCGAGACTCAGCGCTGAAGGCTTTGAGTCCTCTTGCTTCTGATCCATACTTAGGCAATTTCCACCAACTTTGGAACTATTTCAATAAGGTTTATAACCTTTAGAATCACATCCAGAACGTCTCAAAATTTCAAATTCCTAAGTAAAGCTCTTCATAAAATCCGTAGGCAATCTAAGGTGACAGAGGTAACATGTGTGAGTATGTATTTCGCACCTCCTTACTTACTCATGCTTGCCTTGTTACCTAATCGATCTCAAGCAAAACACAATCAAACTAAAATGATTTATGACACTAAAATCACATCGTTGTGATAATGTACATTTCATTCGCGTTCTAAGGTTCTACACTAGCCAAAAGTAGAAAGAATGAAGTTAGCCAATAAAAAATGACCTAATTAATTAGCATTATACAAGTGGCTGAGCCCGTATACGTAGGCGGTTTCAGGGGTGAGTTCCCATTTTAGCTAAACAAGACATGCTACATGACTTGGCTAATAAAGTTGAACGCGACAGCAATGCGACTTCCCACATACGTTGCGTTCGAAGTCACTTTTTATTCAGGCTATATCGACATAAAAACATACAAGTTGGATCATACTGTACACAAGTCGCATTTGGAAGTTGCTTTTTAATAAGAACTTATGTATCACAATTTCAACACTCCAATTGCTTGATACAAAACCCCCGGCATGCGAGCTTCCTTATAACAAATAGCTAGGCATTAAAACCTCTCATGTTAATGACCTTCAAAATGAGTCAAGAATCTAAATGTCAAACAATGCCAAATAAAAAGTCAAGCACTAGTCACAAATGTTAGTTATCATCAACTTCACTAATTTTCTATTTGATAAAAAATATAATTATGTATTATATCATATGCGAATTGCATTTTTGGTCCCTGTGGTTATAGTATTTCTTTGAAAGAGGGACCTAAACTTCAGTATTTCAAGAAGTGGTCCCTCAGTTTCCAATTTTGCTTCAAATCCACTCCCTGGTCACTAACCCGCCGTTACTATTAATATATTAATGATTTTTAAAGTTACATTTCATACCCCTGTAATTATTTACTTTGTTTACTTTATACCTTTTACTTTTCTAAATTTAATTTTACACCTTCATCGTATTAACACATATAATCGTATATTAACTAAAATACGTTAAAAAATACGTTTTAATTTTAACAAGTTACACCATTGTACTCGTCTCTTCGATATCTTCGAAATGAGCCCAATATTGAAATTTCTTTTGATTTAAATGATTAAATCGTCAAATTATTTGGATTATACGTCTCGCTGCATTGCATAATTGACTTGTTACATATCACATTAACATACATAATTGATTAAATCGTCAAATTAATTTGTTACACTTTTATTATATAAACACATATAATCGTATATTAACTAAAATACGTTAAAAAATACTTTTTAATTTCAACAAGTTACACCTTTATAATCGTCTCGCCGATACCTTCGAAATGAACCCAATATAGAATATTTTTTGATTTAAGTGATTAAATCGTCAAATTATTTGGATTATACGTCTCGCTGCATTTTTTAAAACGTGACTTGTTACGTCAAAACGATTTTTTTAAAATGTGACTTGTTACGTCAAAACGATTTTTTTAAAACGTATATATATATATATATATATATATATATCGAACTCCTTAACATATTTTAACGTAATTATGTATGTTAATGTGATATGTTAAGACGTATTTTTTAAAACGATTTTTTTAAAACGTATATATATTTATCGAATTCCTTAACATATTTTAACGTAATTATGTATGTTAATGTGATATGTTAAAACGTATATATATATATATATATATATATATATATATCGAACTCCTTAACATATTTTAACGTAATTATGTATGTTAATGTGATATGTTAAAACGTATTTTTTAAAACGATTTTTTTAAAACGTATATATATTTATCGAATTCCTTAACATATTTTAACGTAATTATGTATGTTAATGTGATATGTTAAAACGTATATATATATATATCGAACTCCTTAACATATTTTAACGTAATTATGTATGTTAATGTGATATGTTAAAACGTATTTTTTTAAACGTATA
The DNA here is from genome assembly GCA_033807775.1 of Saussurea involucrata. NCBI lineage: Eukaryota > Viridiplantae > Streptophyta > Magnoliopsida > Asterales > Asteraceae > Saussurea > Saussurea involucrata. The sequence continues at coordinate 161,872,648 of CM066321.1, read as the reverse complement.
TATATATTTATCGAACTCCTTAACATATTTTAACGTAATTATGTATGTTAATGTGATATGTTAAAACGTATATTTTAAAACGATTTTTTTAAAACATATATATATATATATATATATATATATATCTATACTACATATATAACCATATAGACATAAAGTCTTAAATACAACCACTCATGCATGATGTACAATGATTTTATGCATAAAATCTAGAAATCTCTTAATTACCATTTCTTATGCACAAGTTACAACTCTTTTAAGCAAAAGGGGTTTAAACCCGTACCAACAAAAATGGATGATGGACTTACCTTACTTCCTCACATACTTTTCTTCCTTATTTCACGTGTGCCAGGAACTGTTTGTGAAGCTTCACACGCAAAAACCATACCAAACCACAGTACAACCATACTTGTTTTACCTTTTCACGTCAAAGACCATACTTTCTTGTTTCACTCTGAGCCATTGTAGCTGCAGTATTTCTTCCTGCTTCCAGAGGACTTTTGAATTCAAATTACATGCTGGTATATGCTTCATCCCCTAAACTTTTGCATCTCAACATCAATCCTTTCATTGATCTCTGGGTTTCTCTCGGTTGAAGACTTTCAAGTAAGTTTCCTCTAAAATTTTCTCTCCCATTATGTTTAAGTTTTTGTTTTGTGGTACTCTACAACCATACGTTTTCTTCTTTCTAATGAAAGATTTCTTCACATACCTCTTCACGCCTCATGTACAATTTCACCATCATTTAGGGTTTTCGGATTCTTTGTTTCTTTGCACAATCAATGTGGGTTTCTTTGTTTCTATTTGTGAGTTACGACTTCTACTTCAACAAAGTTTCTTCTCAGGTACTTTAATGGGTATAATTATCATGTCACTAGGTTGGTTTGATTTGGGTGTATTTACAATTTTGTGGGTTGCTTTAATGTTATGTATTTGGTTCTTCTTTGTTTATGTTCCTGGTTCTTTTCTCCATATTTTACCATTTTTGATTTTTCCATTTGAAATCAAGCTCATTAGCAGGTCCTTCAAACTCCAAGCTTGCTTATCAACAGGTTTGGTTTTGAACTAAACTCCAGTTAAAGTTTTAAATCTGTTTGGCTACAATTTGGTTTTGAACCGATGAGATTTGGTTTGAGTGCATGTAATATTTTATCTTTGAATTGAGTTTGGTTTGGCTACAAATGGCTTACTTGTATATCACCAAATACTTGCGTTTGTTTTCATTCCCATTGATTTTGTTTTTATCTTTTTTCGGATGTTTCAAGATTGTTTAAAAGAAGAAAATCCTTGCTAGGTTTGTGGTCTTCGGCTAATTGGTATGTATTTTAACACATTGGAAGTTATTTGGGATTTGGGAGAAAAAAGGATGGAATGGTCCTGCTGCTTTGGACCTTCTTTTTCAACAACTATGGTGTATGGAGACAAAGGGAATTTTCTATGTTTTTTATGGTTAAAAAGGAGATGATGAATTTGTATCACTGGATAGACATGGAAGGAGAAATAAGGTGGGTTAATGGGGTCTGATAGAAAATCGTACTCTTTTTTTGGTTTCTTAATTTGGGTCTACAAAAATGCGTTGAACGTTTATATTGTTGGTCATTGTCTTCTATTATGCTTTTATGTCATACACTTTTAGGTAAATTTGTATATTTGTTATTAGTTGTATGGATATTCAACGACTTAAATATATATCTAAATGCACGTTCTTAGATATATGGCTCTGGCTTTGATCAATCATGATCATATATGAAGTCACGTTTAGTTGGTTGTAAAACTATTTTCTCTTTGTGTTATGCAACATGAAGTCCTTATTGAATCTATTAATAGTCATTGGTTACAAAATTAAGGCTACCCATTTGAATCTTGAAGATGCTAAAGATTTACTTTTTTCCTCGTGTAGTTGATCAATTCCGACCCGAGTTTCTTAAATAGAAAAAAAGAAGTCCCCTTGCAAGAGGATAATTGGTTTTCAGGTTGGTGTTTTGTATAAATACGAACTTTTAGTCTTTTTCTCATAATTATTGTTCTATTTTTGTTTCGTTTTCTTTATTCTATCTGCAGGTCATAAATATATCTACAACAAAACAGGATTAATAGGTCGCTTTTGTTGATCCAAACCCTCAGTGATTTGATAATGACCCTATCTTAAATACTTAGTGAAAATTGTAAGTAAACAATATGTATCAGAGTTTCACTATCGCTGATAAGTACTAAGATCTTACAGTACTGCTGATAGGAACTCTCGCTCTTTTAGATTAAACATTCAGCGAACACTGTTCACCATATCGCTGAGTCTGTTCAGTCCTTATGGTGATCGCTGATAAATTAGTTGTTTACTTATGATCCCTGAAGACAAGATTCACGTCAACAAAGGTTCTACGCTGAAGTCGAAGATCAAGCTCAAAGAACCAGCGACAAGTCTCCTAATGAACTGATGCGGATCAGCGAAGACTCAGATTTGTCCACTCAACGTGAAGTATCAAGTACAAGACTTTAGCTATCGCTGAACTTTATCATTCGCTGAATAGTAAATGATAATCGCTGAATCAACGAAAGCTGATCATGAAGTCCTCCGTACAAAGTACTTTTGTCTTAACCTCCCTTGCACGCCACCGTACGAAATGTCAGAAAAGAACCTCCGAAAATCTGAAATCGTACAACCACTCTAATACTACACTATTCATTCATGCGGCTACTAAGGTTGTCAACAAAGGTCAATGACATGCAACCAATCCGCTGATGACACGTGTAAAGTGTATACTGAATTGCATTAAATGCATGCAGTATATAAAGAGATGAACTCACTTCATTTTGAAGTAACTTGCTAACTCTGGACAAGTTCAAATCTCTCTTAAGATAGGATTTTATTAGTAATCTCCTCATCTTTCTTAGTGCAAGAAACCTTAGTGTTCCAACTTGTTTAGATTTAGGTTTATCCTTAATCTTGTTTCCGCAACAAGCTGTAAATTGTTAATGATTTATCAATAAACAATTTAGAAAAGTAAAATAGTGTGTTTGTATTCAACCCCCCCCCCCCCCCCCCTCCTTCTACAAACTTGTATAGGCCTTTCGGGACCAACAAGTGGTATCAGAGCAGATTTGTTTAATCTCATAAACAAGATCTAATCTAAGATATTTCTCTTCTTAGCTATTATCTGAAAATGGCCAACACAAACACAAACACTCACTATATAGACAATGGTTCTCTTGCAAAACCCCCTAGATTTTCCAGAGATAACTTCAACTTATGGAAAAATAGGATGACACTCTTCTTAGAAGGTGTAGACCCTACTATACCTTACTATCTTGAAAACGGCCCACACATCCCTGTAACAATTGATCCTGCAGTTCCAGCCACTGCAACTAGAGCTGCTATTCCAGAAAGGCTGATTCCAAAGGAAATCCATCATTGGACCGATGAAGACAAGAAGAAAGTGGCTATAGATACAAAAGCCAGATCCATACTATCCATGGCCCTTCCTGACGAAGTCTACCATTCCGTCATGAACCTGAAATCCTCAAAAGCCATGTGGGACACAATATGTGTTCAGTATGAAGGAACGTCTGAAGTCCAGGATTCAAGAAAGATCAACCTGGTAAGACAATACGAAAGCTTCATCTCTGGTAAGAATGAAACTCTCTCTGAAGTACATCAACGTTTTAATTGCTTAATTATAGATCTAAAAACGGTTGGTAAGGAATATTCTAACTTTGAAGTGCTGACAAAGTTTTTAGAATGTTTACCTGAAAGCTGGGACAATTATTCCATGTGTCTCAAGCTGTCAAAAGATCTAAGATCAATGACACTTGCTACCTTATATGGCACATTGCTGAATCATGAGCAATCTAGCCATCTTAAGAAGAATCTTGTAAAAGATTCCAAAAGCACCCCTGTTGCTTTAATCTCAGAGGAACCTTCTACTCAGCGACCCGTGGTCACTATCACTGAGTTAGAAAGTAACTCTGAAAGGTCATCAGATTCTAATTCTTCAGATGATGATGAATCCTTGGCTCTCCTAACTAAAAAGTTCAGGAGATTCGCCAAGAAGAAAATGTTTAGAAAGAACAAAACTCTTTCTATAGCTGACAAGCCTAAGTCATCAGCTTTTGTTGATAAGGCTACTGCTACTTGTTTCAACTGCGAAAAGACAGGTCATTTCGCTAACGAGTGCAGGTCAAAGAAAATCATGAGACCTTCAGCTTTTACAAAGAAATCCTTTGTTCCAAGGAATAAAGACGACAAATACTCAAAGCTGAAGGAGAAGTATGCAAAGCTGAAAAGCTTTAAGAAGAAAGGAAAAGGCCTGATGGCTGACTATGATTGGGCTGCTTCTGATGAAGAAGCCTCATCATCTGATTCTGAAGATGATGAAGCAAATCAATGTCTCATGGCCAAGATTGAAGAAGAGGAAGAAAGTTCAGACATTCCCTCCACTTCAACATCTGCCATTCAGGTATCACCTTCCTTCTTTACCAATATTATAAATATTGATGAAGCTGATAGTCTCCGTAAAATCGAACTGCTGACTAGAAGTTTATACGAAGCCATGAACGGCAAAGCTGTGGTTGAAAACCAAAATCTTGATCTCGCTGAAAAGCTTAAAAACTGCCACCTTCAAATAGAAAAGCTTTCTAAATTTGAAGAAGATTTTAAAGATCAAGTCCATTTAAATCAGCTAGTCAAAATCGAACGAGCGGAAGCTATCGCTGCATTAAAAGCTGAACAAGCTACTGTTGAAGGATGGTGTAATTCTTCAACAAAGATCACTGAGATAATTAAGGCTCAGATTCCTCTGAGTGATAAACGTGGTCTGGGTTATAAATATGATACTCCAATACCAACCACTGAACGTTCAATGCTTAAATTTGGAACGTTCGTATCCTCAATAGCTGACACTTCTTCATCTCAGTACTCCTCGTCGGTTACACCAATCCCTGAGGAAACTCCTACCTCAAAAGGTAAGGAGAAAATGGTTTATTCAAAACCTACCTCTGTCTCTAAAGACAAAGGTAAAGGAATTGTTATTTATCAAAATCCTCAGAAGGGTACATTAGTACCTAAGCTGAATGCTTCTAAAGCCTTAGTGATTCATTCATCTGGTTCTAGAAATCAGACATCTGGATCAGTTCAGCGACCTACTCCTAGACTCAGAGTAGATGTCCTTGGTAAGAAATCTGAAGAACTGGATGTTCGTCCTATTTCAAAAACCAATAGTGTACTTGGTGCTGGCACTTCTAATTCCAAATTAAAAGCTCAGCACTCAAGTGGTCCTAGAACTAATTTTAGTTATAGGAAATGTTATCACTGTGGACTTACCGATCATATTGCAAGTAAGTGTCCCACAGCCACCAAAGCTGATAAGATAGCCAAGGTGAAGATAGCACCCAAGAAGACCAAACCAGTTGCAATTCAGGTCAAGGTGACTCCTACCTCTGAGGTCAAGAAATTGACCAAAGTGAAGAAAGACAAAGCTGAATCTTCAAATGCTGCGAAGACTGCTGAACCCATTCCAACCTCTTCCACTGACAAACACGTATACATGGCGAAGTGGGTACCCAAGCAAAACTAATCTTCCTTTGTATTGCAGGTTAAGAAGGGTATCTGGTATCTCGATAGCGGATGCTCTAGACACATGACTGGAAAGAAAAGCCTGCTCGCTGAATACAAGGAAGAGAAGGGTCCCTCTGTGACTTTCGGTGGAAATGGAAAAGGACACACCCGAGGGTATGGTGTACTTTCAAATGGTACAACATCCTTCAGAAGAGTCGCATATGTTGAAGGGCTGAAGCATAATCTTCTGAGCATCAGTCAGCTTTGCGACATGGATAACAAAGTGATTTTCACTAAGGAATCCTGCTTTGTCTCTGACAAAAAGGAGAAGATAGCTCTCAGCGGTTATCGTTTGGAAAATGTTTACGTTATAAACATGGACGCAACAACCACTGAAAACTCCTGTTTCTTCTCAAAGGCATCTTCTGATGTCAACTGACTATGGCACAAGAGGCTCTCACATCTCAACTTCAAGACACTGAATACTCTTTCATCCAAAGAGTTAGTCACTGGTCTACCTCAACATTCATACGCCAAAGAATCCTTATGTTCAGCGTGTGAAAAAGGGAGGCAGACCAAGGCAAGCTTTAAGTCAAAGCAAGTTTCCTCAGTGTCATCTCCTCTTCAACTACTCCATATGGATTTGTTTGGCCCCATTAACAAACAATCCATCGCTGGAAAGAAATATACGCTGGTCATAGTTGATGAATTCTCTCGTTACACATGGGTAATGTTTCTCCGTTCTAAGAGTGACACCCCTGAAGAACTCATCACCTTTGTTCGGAAGATGGAAACTCTGAACAATATGACTGTTCGCTCAATAAGGAGTGATCATGGAACTGAATTCAAAAACAGTTCTCTTGATTCCTTCCTTGAGAGCAAGGGTATTTCTCACAACTTTTCGTCAGTGAGAACACCACAACAAAACGGAGTCGCTGAAAGAAGAAATAGAACAATTATTGAAGCTGCACGTTCAATGCTCAGCGATTCTCACCTGCCTACTCAGTTTTGGGCAGAAGCTGTCAACACGGCTTGTTTTACGCAAAACAGGTCGCTGATAGTCAAAAGATTCAAAAAGACAGCCTATGAACTTTTTCATAGGAGAAAGCCTTCAATCAGCTTTCTTCACATCTTTGGTTGTCAGTGTTACATACTGAACAACAGAGATGCCCTTGGAAAATTTGATCCTAAAGCTGATGATGGAATCTTTCTTGGATACTCCTCAGTTTCCAAAGCCTTCAGAGTCTTCAACCGAAGAAGACAAACTGTAGAAGAAACTATTCACGTCACGTTTGACGAATCCCGTTCAGCGAACTCTAAACCGAACGCTGATACAGAAGAACTGAATCAATGGATGTTTTCTCATCTTGGTGATTCAGAAGATGTTCCCACTACTCATGCTCATACAACTGAAAATGATGGTCCTACTATCATTCCCAATATGCAGAATAGTGAAGCTGAAACATCTTGGGTCTCAGCTGTTCCTATAAACACTATACCCGCAGTTGATCCAAATGTCTCAGAAATTCCATCTATTTCTCAGCAATCAGTTAATGAAGTGACAAATGCAAGCATTCCTCTCTTAGCTGATAATCCAGAAGTAGCTGAAGCCTCATCTTCAGTTTCTCCAGTTCAGACTGAGTCAGCGACGCATGCTCCGGCTCAGCGATGGACTGTAAATCACCCAATCGATCAAATTCTTGGTGATCCCAACGCTGGTATTCAGACTCGTAGAAGTGCAGGTAATATTTGTTTATTTGTTAACTTTATTTCTCTAACTGAACCAAAGAAAATAGATGATTCCCTCAGAGATCCAAACTGGGTCAGCGCTATGCAAGAAGAGCTGACTGAATTCGAAAGAAACAAAGTTTGGAAACTTGTTCGGAGACCAACTGACAAAACAGTGATAGGCACTAAGTGGGTCTATCGAAACAAGTTGGACGAACATGGTACTGTAACTCGCAACAAAGCTCGTCTTGTTGCTCAGGGATACAGACAAGAGGAAGGCATAGATTATGACGAAACCTTTGCTCCAGTAGCAATACTTGAATCTATTCGTCTTTTCTTAGCATATGCTGTACACAAAAACTTCACTGTACATCAAATGGATGTTAAGTCAGCGTTTCTAAATGGAAAGCTGAATGAAGAAGTTTATGTGGAACAACCTCCAGGATTCTCAGATCCTAAGCGTCCAGGTTATGTTTATAAGCTGGATAAGGCACTTTATGGCTTGAAGCAAGCTCCTCGTGCATGGTATGACACTCTTTCTACTTATCTCCACCTTGAAAAATTTGAGAGAGGTAAGATTGACAAAACTTTGTTTTTTAGAAAAATAAAAGGTCATATCATTTTAGTTCAAATATATGTTGATGACATTATATTTGGTTCTACTAACCCTGAACTTTGTACTCGTTTCGCTGATAGAATGAAAGATGAGTATAAAATGAGTATGATGGGTGAACTAACATATTTCCTTGGTCTTCAGATTAAGCAAACTGAAAAAGGAACTTTTATAAATCAGGGAAAGTATGTTAAAGATATGCTGAGGAAATTCGACTTAACTGAAAGTTCAGCTATGAAAACCCCTATGGCACCACCGCTGATACTTGATAAGGACACAAAGGGTGTTCCTGTCAATGTCACGCTGTACCGTGGAATGATCGGCTCACTACTGTATCTTACAGCTAGCCGACCCGATATTATGTTTGCAACATGTCTGTGCGCACGATATCAAGCTGAACCTAAGATATCCCATATGAAAGCTGTAAAGCGAATCTTTCGATATCTTAAGGGTACAGCGAATCTAGGTCTTTGGTATCCCAAAGATTCAGGATTCGATCTAACCGCCTATTCAGACAGTGATTTTGCAGGTTGCAAAATGGATAGGAAAAGCACCACAGGAGGATGTCAGCTTCTGGGTGGAAAGCTGGTAAGTTGGACAAGTAAGAAGCAAAACTCAGTGTCCACTTCCACAGCTGAAGCTGAGTATGTAGCCGCTGGAAGCTGCTGTTCTCAAGTCTTGTGGATGAGAAATCAACTACTAGACTATGATCTTCAGCTCTCCAAAATTCCAATCTATTGCGACAGCACAAGTGCCATCGCTATAGCAAACAATCCAGTGCTACACTCAAAGACAAAACACATAGAAATCAGATATCATTTTATCAGAGATCATGTGATGAATGGTGATATAGAACTTCATTTTATCCCAACTGATTATCAGTTAGATGATTTGTTTACCAAACCTCTTGATGAGACAAGATTCAACTTTCTCATCAGCGAGCTTGGAATGCTGAACTTTGAAGAATAAATCTTCAGCGGTTCACATTTAATCAGCGATACGTTTATACATTCTTGTATAGGCTCTCGGATAAAATAAACTTGTACAATCCATTTCATCATCTTCTCTCTGAATAAATTTGGTTAAACTGATATAAAGGTATGTTTTCTCTCTCTGACAAAACGCATGAAAATGCAAGATTTCAAATTCTTACATCGCTGAATATCTCTTCCTTAACAGCGATATTTTGAAATTTCTTAAAACCCTCACTGATATTTCTATTCAGTGCTTCATATTTTCCAAAGAGTCCCTGAGTTTTTCTTTCAAAACCTCAGAGACAACGAAAGAATGTGAAAGGACAGTTGTGACGTCATTGCAACGGATAACACCAGGCACGCTCTTTTTCTGACACACGTTTGCACGTTTCGTTGTCTATCCAATCAAATGCAAACACGTGTCCGTGTCATGATGAAAAACTTTCCCGCTCAAGTTTTTCTCTCTCTACTCTCTTCCTATATAAACACTCTCAAAGTTTATATTTGTCTTTTACGCGAATCAATCTTTCTCCGCAAGAAAAGAACACTGTTGCATTTTGTGCTCTCAATCTTCAAGAACTGTTCATCATCTTCTTCATCAAACTCAAGGTTAATATGTTCTTATCTATTATCAAATGCGAATAACTTGTTTTCGATCTTATCATTGTTTTACACAAGATCAAACAAAAGAACTCAAAAATAAAATCATTTTCTTTCATGGTTTTATAAACACAACCATTTCATGGTTGTTCTTCAAGTTTTAAATCTAAAATCTTAAACTTGTTCTTCTTTCGTATCCATTTTTTTAAGAAACTGGAATACAAGGCTTATGGGTGTTATATTCGTTTTTTTAAAAACAAGAAAAACCCTAATCTTCATTAAGACTTTTTTGTCTGAATGAAATGGACAAAATTCGAAAAATCTTAATGGAAATTTTCTTTCCACATTAAGATAATTCTTATTTGTTAACATCTTTGGTTGAACTGATAATACAGTGAAATGACAACTTCAAAGCTGAATGTTACCGCTGAGTTCATCTCCGCTGATTCTGAGGAACTGGAAATCACTAAAGCTCCTCAGGTTAAGTTTGAGCTGGATCAACTAGATTGGACAAAGGCAAACAACCTCTCAGCGCTTCTCGAGTTTCCTCCTCGGAAGCAGGTATCCCATCTAGACGACGCTGTAAATCTTTTGAAGAATAACCCCATCTACACAGCACTGACAATCACACCTCCTGCCAGTCAGCGTCTATTATCCCAATTCTGGTACTCTGCCAGACACACCGACCTACCCTCCGCCAAAGATCCATCTAAAACCATCGACTGCATACTCAGCGATACTGAGTATGGCACCATCAAGATAACCCCCGCAATAATCCGCAAAGCTCTGAAATTCCCTAACGCTACCTCAGAAAATCCTTTCATTCCATTACCTGACCACAAGAAGCACGCTGACAGGGAAGAAATCATTGCTTTCCTTGATGCGATGGGTTACATCTGGGAGACTGGAAGAGACAAGCTACCTGAGAAGAAGCTGACGCTGATAAAGAAATCCAAGATGCCCAGCGAGATGAACTTCATCTTCGCTCACCTGATCAACTGCATGACAGCGAAATCCGGATCTTCTGATCAAGCCGCTCAACCTCAGCAGGCCATGGGTTACGCACTGCTGAAAGGTCTCAACATTGACTGGGCCTCCATCATCTATGAAGACCTCATTCAACGTGTTGATTCTGCCGCTGACCGACCAGCATGGGTTCCTTACCCACGATTCATCAGCGCCATCTTTCAATATGGCCTGAAGGACAGCTATCCTGAAGAGGGTGATCTGAAACTCTCTCAGATTGGCCCTAAAGTTCTCGACTTCAAGCCTGTCGCCAACGAGGTACGTCTCTCTACCCTTCTCACTCTACTTAATTCTCCGCTTTCTGTGGCTCCTTCAGCGACAATACCCCTCGCTGATTCCCAGGCCACAAAATCCATTCCTTCTAAGAAAAGGAAACAATCTCTTACCCCTCTTGATTCCAAAAGGATCAAGAAAACCAAGGAGCAACCCCAACAATTCCATGCTGAAGACTCCTCAGCTCATTCTGAAGAGCTGAAGGAAAGTTCCGTGGTACGCTCTGCCACACCAATTCAAGCCATCCATTCTAAACCTACTTCAGCGTCCTTAAACGCTGAGGTTAGAACTTTGGAATCTACCCAACCTTCTTCAGTCTCTCAAAAGACTGACGAAGTACTTCTCAGCGAATCCAACGCTGAACTTGAAACCCAACCCCAATTCTTATCCTTCGATCCTCCCTCTATTTCTTTGGACACTCCTCCAGCTAAAACTGGAGATGCCATCATTCAAGAAGCCGTTGAAGCTTCTCAGCGAATGACGAAGAAAGGACCTGCAGAGATCTCCATCCCTCACGGAACTTTTGAGGGAGATATGGAACACTATAGAGGGACTCGAAACTTTGATGAGTTCGTCAACGCTCCTGCAGGTACAGATCCCACCTTACACACTGTAACTAAACCTGAAACTTCTGAGCTTTCCTTTGTTCACAAGTACTTATATGTTACAGGTCCTTATTTGGGAGACATCAACCAGTCTCTGAAGTCCATGGAGATGAAACTTACAGATCTCACCACCGGTCTATCAAATAACTCTACAGCTGTAACAAACGCTGGAGAGAATCTGACGAAGCTGACTGCTGTGGTGGAAAAGAAGGCCTCCTTTGATGACATCAAAGACCTTGATAAAACTCTCGCCGACTTTGCCAAAGTGCTCTCCGACATCTACACTGACTACACCAACCTCAAATCGTCAGTTTCCACCGTTTCCAGCGAAGTTACAACGCTGAAGAAATCGGTTGGTACACTCGAAGGTGATATGTCAGTGGTCAAGACCGACTTGGGCTCAGTGAAGACCGACCTTAGTTCTGTCAAGACAATGATCGAGACGCTGGTGAACAAGGCAAACAATCCAGCTCCTGCTCCGGCCCCTGCACCTATTTTGGACTCATTCACCGCAGAGGATCGCCAAGAGCTGAAGAAAATCACGCCTGCTATTTCTGGCCTAGAAGACAGAATAGCTAAGCTTGAAGGTTGTGTGAAAATCTCTGGCCCAGAAGACAGAGACAACACCAATGCTGAGTCTACCCATTCCTCCCCCGCCCATCATAAGAAAGAGGGGGAGAAGAGCGCTGAACAAGAGAAGAGCGCTGAAGATCAAAATAAGAGCGCTGAAGACCTTTCCCATGATGAATCTATCAGGGGAGAGGGTAATGAAGATCTGATTACTGGACCTCAGGGAGATGAAAACCCTGAGGGAACCGAGAACCTCGCCTCTGTATCTGAGGGGGAGCAACTCGAAGAAGATGCTGAGGAATCCGAAGCAGAAGAAGACGAAGACATCGACATCCCTGAAGCTGAACCATCCTCCTCTCCAAGGAACGATGATGATGATGATGATGAAGATGACGAATTCTTTGTCGTCAAACATGCTCCTTGAAAAGCTCTTAAAGGGATCGTGATAACCGAATCCACAGGGGAGAAGACAAAAACAAAGACAAAGCACTCAGCCTCTGGCGCTGAGAAAAGCAAAGACAAAGGCATCGCTGAAGATGATAATCTGGTGATCTTGCTTGCAAAGCCGATTTGTCAGGTACACTAAACTTATTTTTCCTTCCCTGATCATCTCTGAACAATCAGTTATCCATTCCACAAACACCATACACATCCACATTGTTTTTCTATCTTTTCTACCCAAGTTCTTCTACCCAGTTCTTATTTGTAAGATCGCTGCGTTTCAGCTAGTCCTCTCCCCTGTTTGAGGATATCGCTGAAGGCTCTACTATTGCGACTTCACCAATAATTCCAGCTACCGCTGAAGACATAATCCCAGTCTTAGATTTAATCTCTGAGACTGATGAACCAGAAGAACAACCTCTCTCGCACAGAAACAGACCTTCCTCAGTTCCTCAAAGGCTTAGTGAAGAAGATCAAAAGAGGAGAGAAGAAATGTTAAAGCGATTCAAGGATCAGCGAATCATTCTAAGGCGCGATCAACTGCCTTCAGTTCCTCCTAAGTTCAGAATTTCAAAAGCTGAATACCAGGAACATCTCAGAGCTGAACGCCTCATCGCTGAAAGGAAGGAAGCTGAAGATAAAGACAGAGAATACGCCATCAAGCTCACTCAAGAATCTGTCAAAGACCCCAAGCTGAAGCGTATTCCCATTCAAATCCAACGAAAGCTTTGGGAACAAGCCCAGAAGATCGTGGAAAAGAAAGCTGAAGTTTCTCAGACCACCCTGATCTGGTGTAAAGAGAAAATCCACTTCAGATATCATCCAGCGAAGATCAACAAGGTATTCATCTCTGGAAGAACCTCCATCGGAGTACCTATTGTTGACATCAAACTGTTCAGAGAAGATGGCTCATCTGAAACCTTTCGCGCTGACACTGTAAAAAGGTATGGTATCTCTGAATGGCTGGAGATGAGGTTAGCTATCCAACCATCACAATCTAAGTACAAGGATCATTTCGAAAAGCTGATAAACAGACAGATCGATTTGATATCTTCTTGTGTGGATATTCCTCCTGTTCCTGATCTAAAGCCGAAAAGAAAAAGGGGCTCACCAAAGAAGAAACGTCAAGATTCAAACTCAGGTCCTGTCATACGAAATGAAACTGGAATTGGTTTCTCTCGCGCTGAAGTACTTGGTCCTGATCCTGATCTATCTGCCCTTGACATCTCTTTGCCACCATGTGAACTTTTCGTCCCTGGTAAAGTCATCAGTAATCCTTATGGATTATTCTTTCTTGACTACGACGGACGTAAATGCTTTCAACGGATCGCTGAGCTTCCAATCGAACATCTCAGAGATCTCATCTACTGGTGCGACTTCAGAAAAGACATTCAGGCACGACACCTAAAACCCTTGATTTTTGAAGCTGCTCTGAAGCTAAAGAATAAAGGAGAAAAGGTTCCTGACTGGATGATTCCAACTGATAAGACAACCCTTGATGAACTTCTCATTAAGGAAGAACCCTTTGAAGGCTGACAACAATCACCTCATTCTCTATTGTATCAGTCATCCTTCAGTACTTGTAATTTATTTCGCTTGTACTTGTAATCTTTCTTATTCAAATTGTAACCTGATTCAAAGATTTAAAGAAAGATTTCAGCGAATGTACTTTACTCCATCAGTACTGAAAAGATCCCAGAAAACAGTAAAAGGGACAAATATTTTATGAGTTCTTTTTATCCTTATGTTTTCATTAAATAGCAATTTTCCTTGTTGCTATGTCATAATCAAATAGGGGGAGATTGTTGATCCAAACCCTCAGTGATTTGATAATGACCCTATCTTAAATACTTAGTGAAAATTGTAAGTAAACAATATGTATCAGAGTTTCACTATCGCTGATAAGTACTAAGATCTTACAGTACTGCTGATAGGAACTCTCGCTCTTTTAGATTAAACATTCAGCGAACACTGTTCACCATATCGCTGAGTCTGTTCAGTCCTTATGGTGATCGCTGATAAATTAGTTGTTTACTTATGATCCCTGAAGACAAGATTCACGTCAACAAAGGTTCTACGCTGAAGTCGAAGATCAAGCTCAAAGAACCAGCGACAAGTCTCCTAATGAACTGATGCGGATCAGCGAAGACTCAGATTTGTCCACTCAACGTGAAGTATCAAGTACAAGACTTTAGCTATCGCTAAACTTTATCATTCGCTGAATAGTAAATGATAATCGCTGAATCAACGAAAGCTGATCATGAAGTCCTCCGTACAAAGTACTTTTGTCTTAACCTCCCTTGCACGCCACCGTACGAAATGTCAGAAAAGAACCTCCGAAAATCTGAAATCGTACAACCACTCTAATACTACACTATTCATTCATGCGGCTACTAAAGTTGTCAACAAAGGTCAATGACATGCAACCAATCCGCTGATGACACGTGTAAAGTGTATACTGAATTGCATTAAATGCATGCAGTATATAAAGAGATGAACTCACTTCATTTTGAAGTAACTTGCTAACTCTGGACAAGTTCAAATCTCTCTTAAGATAGGATTTTATTAGTAATCTCCTCATCTTTCTTAGTGCAAGAAACCTTAGTGTTCCAACTTGTTTAGATTTAGGTTTATCCTTAATCTTGTTTCCGCAACAAGCTGTAAATTGTTAATGATTTATCAATAAACAATTTAGAAAAGTAAAATAGTGTGTTTGTATTCAACCCCCCCCCCCCCCCCCCCCCTTCTACAAACTTGTATAGGCCTTTCGGGACCAACAGCTTTAAGCTTGTGAAATTTAGTGCTGTACCATCTAGGTTGTTGTTCGTTGGTTTCAAGTAGGACCATATTATGTTTTAGTGAATTATAGTGAAAAGCCAATAAACCGATTGGGATTTAGCCATTAAGGGCTACGACTTTGGGGCTGTGTGAAGCAGACCTTAGCTGCTATTATCTATGGTTAGGGACAACTTAGTTCCTGTTTTTGAGTCCACAAATCATCAGCTAGGAGCAGTTTTAGTCCACAATCTGGCATGCTCATTTACAGTAACAAAACTACTCTGGTTAAGACGCAGCGGCTGTTCACATGCAGATGGGTGATTCAATTGGGTAAAACTACTCTGGTTAAGACGCAACGGCTGTTCACACGCAGATGGGTGATTCAATTGGGTAAAGCTGAGTCGAGATACTGATGCGGCTGCAGGGCTGATCTGATTGTGGAAGTGCTCTGTATGAATGTGTGGGCTGTTGCGATGGCTTAATGGTGCTTAATGGCTGTTTGGTGCTGCTGCTGTTTGTCAATCCGGTAAGATTTTTGGTCCTTGGCTTATCAATCCGGTAGGTAATGTGACTTGGTAAGCGCTTACCCGGGTAAGTGTTTGGTAAACGGCCCCGTAGACTCTATATATTACTGTTCTTAGTGCAACTGATTTATCCGGTGCTTATAGGAATGCAGTGTCAATTCTTCAGATAATGGACCCCTACCACCAAATGCCCCTACTTGGTGCCTTGCTCCATTTGATCCAGAGGGCCTGTTGAGGCTGGTTTACTTGATTCCTATTTCCTAAATATAATAACAAATCTTTTAGTTTTAGAAATTAATTCCAATGCTATTTTCTGCTTCATATATTGATTTGATTTCATGGAAACTTCGTGTAGTTTATGTGGAAATCGTGATGTTATTATCTATAAGCACGTAAAATAGTTAGTGTTGAATTTTAAGCACGTAAATTAGATTTATGTATGCTCACAGGGCTGTAAAGTGGGAATATATGGATCAAATTGCGCTTAATGGTTAGTTTTTCATTTGGATTTAGTCTGCATAAACTACATTTTGTTGTTTTTAAGTTGTTTTAATTGTTTCTAATATTGTCAAATAAGGGACTGAACATCCATAGGACCTGAAAACACCTAAACCTACTGATATATGTACGATTATGTACACTAGCGACACACGTGGATATCCAAAAGACGTTATATTAACTCATCAAAATGCTACAACAAACATAAGAGGGGTTGATCTTTTCACCAATTCGTACCTACTAAAAAGTAAGAAAGCATCAAACTTTTTTTTGTCTTGAGCACTAAAAATAGAACAAGAATGTCAAAAATCTTGATCACCTACCCATCTGAAGACTGTGTTTTTATCATGTTGTTATATGCTGTATGCCATTTCTAATGCCGACAACCGCTTCTTTTCTTTATATGTTGAACATAATCTTTGTTTTTCTTATTGATTAGGTGGGAAATCATGAACAATCCAATATATTCTTACTTCCCTTTGAAATTTTGGATGCACGTGTAACTCATCATTTGATGGTGCATATGTACAAAGATATTAGAAGAAAAACATTTAAGCATACAGCATCAAGGTGTTGTCCCCAACAATATGGATATTGGAGTTTGTTGTTTGTGTTTCCTTTCATAACACGTAAGATTAAAATATACATCTTTCCTCATTTAAAAGTCACTTCCTGTTGGGTGTATTTCCCTACCAATGAAGTGACTTGTGCCCATTAAAACTTCAGTAACCTGCTTATACGCCCGTCTTGGTGATGTGTTTTGTGTTTCTTGCTGAAGAGGTAGATTGATGGGATCTTGCTAACCAAGTTCGATTCCGTGGATGATAAGGTACCCCTTGAACATATTGGAGTATCTGGAATTTTTTTGCCGTTACTTCTATTCAATATCCGTGTAAAATGGTAATATAGGTTGGAGCTCCACTTTATGTGGTTTGCATATTTGATTAAAGGTTGATTACCAACAAGCCCGATTTTGTGATTTGCATATTAGGATTTCCTCGGAAGTTCGTAATAAATATTAGTAATTAGTTCGTGTTTATGTTACAAATTCACTTAATAATTATAGTGTTCCACTTATGTATGGTATGCTATGAAAGTTGTTTAATGGATGATTTGATGTTATAATTAACGAATATAATTTGTTTTATTTTTGCATGGTTAGAAGTTTTCTAGACGCGACAAGTGTATCTACATGACAATGGTTATGAATAATGTGGGATGAAGGAATATGGGCATTGGTTATCCAACAAAGGTGCTTGATTAATGATTGTGCATCAAATTTCGTATCCAGCTGCATTGTTTGCAAAATCAATGAACGTGCTTGATTAATGATGGTGTTCAACTATGCTCTAAAGTTACTGGAAAATGTGAAAGAAAGAGCATTAAACTCTGATAATGGAATCAGATATGAAACTCCAAGGGTTTAAAAGTGGAGCCAAAAGCCTAACAAGAAGTTTGCAGACCGTATCAGATGTTCTAGGGGAGAAGTCCTGCACAAAAACTCCAGATAGCGACTGCTCCGAGCTAATCTTGAGCTTTTGCTTCTTGAGGTCAGACTTATTATTACTTACAAGATAATGAAATTATACATCTTTAAAGAAAGTCCAAACATAATGATTTAAAATCAACTAAAGTTTAATTCTACTCCAAGATCAGTGTGTGAATTGAACTTTTAGAAATGGAATCGGGTGATTATTGTTTCTAAACTGAATTTAGTATCTATAATGATGATTTTGAATTGGGTTTTTTGTGCAGGAGGTTGTAAAGCCTGATTTGAAAGCAGAAGGCTTAATGACAAGTTTGCTTTGGGAAAAACTGTATGCGAAAGAGGTGGATGTAAAATGATTAGAGGCTGAGGTGGCGACGAGTGTTAGAGGAATCGAGATTCTTAGATGTGAGGTACAAAATGAAACAGATACTCTTTCATGCATTACTCGCATGAAGGGCAAATATCAATCCTAAAATGAAACAGATACTCTTTCATGCATTACTCATAAGATGCCCTTGTTGCTTAATGTTCATACTCTTATACATAACTTTGTGTGGATTTTTTCTTCAAAGAGTTTAAAATGGTTTTCTTTTGTTTTTGTAAGTAAAACTGGTAAATGGTGATAGTTTGTGAACAAATGTTTTCATATATTGGAAAGCTTGAAACTTTGGTTCATGTTTTGTTGAAAAAAGCTTGGGTTGTTATTTTTTTAAAGATGGTTTGGACCCGAGATACGCAAACGTAATCGGTTCTTAGAGCATCTCTAACAGATTTTCTATAATTTTTCTAAAATAGAGAATCAAAGTTAATATATCTAAAAGGAGTTACATTCACTATTTTAGAGATTTTAACATAAGTTATATTAATATAATATTCTCTAATTTATTTTCCAAATACACTTTAAAAAAAGGTTCAAGGCATAGATTTTTAAAAGGTTCTTTTGATGGCATTCCTCAATGCTGGTTCCTTTTTTTGTTGTTGCTGGTCCTTTGTTTCTTAGTGATTGAGGCTAACAAAGGGATTAAAAGCGATCTCATGCATGATTCAAACTTGGATTTGTTGTGTATTTAAGCAAAGTCGCCCAACCTCTTTGTCAACTAAGCTACATGTTCAAAGACTTTTCATTTTTTGTTTACGATAAATTGCTCCCCCGTGCATTGCACGGGCACTCTGCTAGTATATATATATATATATATATATATATATCGAACTCCTTAACATATTTTAATGTAATTATGTATGTTAAAGTGATATGTTAAAACGTATTTTTTAAAACGTATATATATATATATATATATATATATATATATATATATATATATATATATATATCGAACTCCTTAACATATTTTAACGTAATTATGTATGTTAATGTGATATGTTAAAACGTATTTTTTAAAACGATTTTTTAAAACGTATATATATATATCGAACTCCTTAACATATTTTAACGTAATTATGTATGTTAATGTGATATGTTAAAACGTATTTTTTAAAACGATTTTTAAAACGTATATATATATATATATCGAACTCCTTAACATATTTTAACGTAATTATGTATGTTAATGTGATATGTTAAAACGATTTTTTAAAACGTATATATATATATATATATATATCGAACTCCTTAACATATTTTAACGTAATTATGTGTGTTAATACGATGAAGGTGTAAAATTAAATTTAGAAAAGTAAAAGGTATAAAGTAAACAAAGTAAATAATTATAGGGGTATGAAATGTAACTTTGAAAATCATTAATATATTCAATAGTAACGGCCGTTTAACGGGGTTAGTGACCAGGGACTGGATTTGGAGCAAAATTAGAAACTGAGGGACCACTTCTTGAGATACTGAAGTTTAGGTCCCTCTTTCAAAGAAATACTATAACAACATGGACCAAAAATGCAATTCACTCTTATTATTATATAAAGTATAACGAGTTTAACAATAATATTGATGACATGCATAGATATACAAAACATGAATAAAATGGAAAAATATATATGTTGCATGCAAAATCGCAAGTGGAACCGACAACTTAAAAAAAGGGTCATTGGCCCAATAGCGAGCGACCAAATACATGTAGAGTCCAACGCCCCAAGAGTCGAGTGATGAAGAGTGTCCGTGAATATTTGTCGAATATAAATATTATTATATATACTAAAAGAAAACGATCCACCTTGCAATGAAAATTTAGAAAATTAAATTGGAGTTAAAATTTGAAATACTACTTACTTATCTTATAATAAAGTATTTAATATATGACCTAAGGGTATGACATATAGGAAGGGGTATTCAAATACCATCCATCTAAGTGACCACAAATAGTACCCATTTTTTCTTTTTTGGTTTTCATGTCATGGTATGGTTTATCTTGGGATCCAATAAAGTAGGTTGGCCAATAGATCCTCAAATCTTATCAAAAGGGGGTTAGCTTAGTTGGATAGGTAACATCCTTGGGGGGTGCGGGGTGAAAGTGTTAGTGCTCAATATTGATTGTACCAAGTAGAGAGACTTATCTTGTAATAGGGCCATAGTTTACCCTAGGTATATATAGTTTGCTAATTTCCCCTTTGGGAAATTAGGTCATCCATTTACACCAAGTACACACACACCCTTTTGCTTTAGATTGCTTCTTTGTACTTGGATTGCTTATTTTGAATATAGAGATGGCCTATTTGATGTTATTCATGGATTGATTACTTGTTTCTGGGATCACAATTGGTATCAGAGCAAGTATTTCATTTAGATCAGATTGGTTTTAAGAGTTTTTTGCATTTTTGAGTGTTCTTCAAGTTTTCATCTATTTCCTATCGATTTCAGCTATTTGAGTGCTTCAAATGGATTGGAATTGATCTAGGATCGTTAGATAATCATTTATGTGTGTTTTGATTCCAATATCACACCAGAAATCGCCTCAATCAGTGCAAAAACCCATTTTCGGACTTATATGCAAAAACCCACTGTTTTGGTCTAGAAATCACTGTTCTAGTGGTTTTTAGATAAAACTCGAAGATTTAAAAGTGCTCAGTAGTGTGTTGCGAACCTTCGGTATAAATTTCAGATCAATTCGATCAGTTTTAAAGATTCAACTTCCGATTCTGTTCATCTTCAAAACTATCGCAATGTGTTTATTCATAACTCTCGCAACCCACTGAGTTCATATCTGTCGCAACCATCTAGCAAGGAACATGAAACTCTCGCAACCTTCTGTTGCGACAAGCTTACTTTATCGCAACCCTCATTGTGATAAGCCGTCGTAATCGCCATTTTTCACTAGTGAACAGTGAACTCTCGCAATCCTCTGTTTCCATCTCTCGCAACCTTCAGCTGCGACAAGAATTTATTTTGCGACAAGGATTTTTTTGCGACAAGGATTTTTGTGGGAAAGTATCGCAACTGGTTACTTGTGACAAAGTACTGCATTGCGATAGTTAGTGTAGTGAGACAGTTTGTGTATTGCGATAGTTAGTGGGCTGAGACAGTTTGAGACAGTTTGGGTGAATTTTATCTGTTAACTAATCGGATCTAAAGAATACAAACGATCATTAACAAGTAATCGAATATGACAGCAAGAGATATTTTAACCATTGGGTCGAAGGACAAACCACCAGTTCTTTTTCCTAAAGAATTCAAAATATGGAAAGATCGGTTTATGGACTACGTGGAGAGACAAGAGAACGGGGAATTTATTTCTAATTCACTGATTAATGGGCCAATGGGAATACAAAGGAGAAGAGGAATTCTTACTGATGGTGATCCAATTCCTGATTGGGTTGAAGTTTTACCAATCCATTATGATGCTGATCAGAAGAAGAAACATTATGGGGATAAAATGGCGAAGTCCCTTGTGATTCAAGCTTTGACAAATGATATTTACCGAAAGGTAGATAGCAAGAACCACTCCGGGAAAGCCATGTTCGATGAGTTAGTAAAACTTTATCAAGGATCTGAGATTGAAAACCAGATGAGGATTTCCAACGCCATTAATCTCTATGAGAATTTTAAACAGAAAGATGGTGAAGCTCTTGATTCCGCATACGACCTTTTCACTACTATCTTGAACGTGCTGAACAGATACAACATAAACAAGACGATAATAGAGCATAATGTAAAGTTTCTGAGTGTTCTTCAACCTGAGTGGAAGAAGTATGCTCATCGGATGAAACAAAATACCAAGTTGGATGTTTTGCCTCTTCAAGAGATGTACGAAACTTTGAAACAAGATGAAGAAGATGCTGAAGCTAAGAGAGCCAAGAAAATCAAGGGGGAGAAGAGCTGAAGATCTTTCGAGAAGGGTGATTCCTTTACAAAACTATAGGGGGAGATTGTTAGGACACAAAATGTCCTAATTATAAGATAGTTTTGTAAAGGGGTATTAATTGTAATATGGGCTTGGGTTATATTATAAGGGCTTGGGCTTAATAGTGTAACAAGGGGGTATATAATGTTTAGTGTGTGTAATTAGGGTTTAGTAGTCATTGCAATGTAGCCTCCATAGTGTGTAAGTGTGTATCCTAGAGAGAGAATGGTTCTCTCTCTGGACTCTGTACTTGGTTTTCGGGCATTATGATGAATCAATTCCAAATGAGTATGATGGGAGAGATTAATTTCTTTTTCGGATTACAAGTAAAACAATTTTAAACTGGTATCTTCATCAATCAGTCAAAGTATGTGTTGGACATTTTGAAGAAATTCAAGATGGAGAACTGTACGTCGATTGATACGCCTATGGCTCATGGATCCAAGATTGGTCCTGATCCAGATGGTATTGATGTTGATGTAAAACTTTATAGAGGAATGATTGGGTCTCTAATGTACCTGACCGCTAGTCGTCCAGATATAATGTTTTCGACTTGTCTCTGTGCTAGATTTCAGGCTAAACCCAAAGAGTTACACCTCGGCACTGTAAAAAGAATCTTTCGGTACTTGAAAGGCACTCCGTACCTCGAACTGTGGTATCCCAAGGGAACCGGCTTCGAACTCACTGCATATTCAGATGCTGATCATGGGGGAAGCATGTTGGACAAAAAGAGTACTTCCGGGCATGTCCAGTTTTTGGGAGACAAGCTCGTGAGTTGGTCATCGAAGAAGCAAAATTGTGTTTCCACATCAACCGCGGAGGCAGAATATGTTGCTGCGGCGAGCTGCTGTTCACAAGTTCTTTGGATGAAAACCCAACTCATGGACTACGGGTTTAAATACTAGAAGATCCCCATTTACTGCGACAGTAAAAGTGCAATAGCCATATATGCTAATCCTGTCCAACACACCAAAACCAAACACATCGACATCAGGTATCATTTCATAAAAGATCATGCTGAGAAAGGAACTGTTGAGTTATATTTTGTTACAACTGAGTATCAGCTTGCCGATCTTTTCACCAAAGCCTTGGATGAAAAACGTTTCAATTTTCTAATATCCAAGCTCGGTATGCTAAATATGAAAGTTTAACTTCCATATATTAAATATATAATAGATGGAAATATTTGTATCTTAATCTAGACGTCGCTTCTAAATTAATACACGAAAATTTTCATCATATTCTATCTTTAATATATGTTATTTAAATTGTCATATCCTCATTGTATTATAAGTATTTTTCAATTTGTTCTTCTTCTCTCATTTTTGTTTAATGTCTTATATTTGATCTGTTATGATATCCGTATCTGCACGAAAGGTATGTTCATGGTTTCAGGGGGAGTTTAAAAGAATACATTCTATGCACAAATCTAGGGGGAGTGTGCATAACTATCATGTAAGTGTTGATCCGTTGTGATTAATTGCTTCCGAGGAGTTAAGGTAAGTGTTCTAATTTGTTTTTAAACACAAACTCTTAAATGATGAAAACAATTTTGAAAAATCTTTGCATCATTTAAGGGGGAGTGAAAACCGTGTTTAAAACCATGAGTGCTTAATCAATTGTAAGTTGGACATCTTCCAATGTGATAAAATCTTATAAATTTTATCTGAAAAATGTCCAAGTATTTCACTTATCGCATCAATGCACTGAGATAACCTTTGAACAGTAGGTTATCGCAACCAACTATTGCGATTAAAGTTAAACATCATTCTATCGCAACACTTAGTTTGCGACAATAGAACTATCGCAACCTTGCATTGCGATAAGCACATATGAACAGTAACTTATCGCAACGGCCTGTTGCGATAAGGGGTCATGACTATCGCAACCCGTTCATTGCGATAAGATTGAGGGTTCTCGCAATCTGTTCATTGCGATAACCTGACACGTGGCAGGTCAAACCTTGGACTAATCTTGTGTTGCCACGTGTCACTGAGGGTCAAATTCTTATAAAAGGGAGAGTCTTTTCAGTTTCAAACTTTTCCCACTCTCTCTCTCTCTCTCTCTCTCTCTCGAACTGCTATCTGAGAAAAAATTTCAAAGGCATTTTTGGCAAGATCTGTTCCGTACATTCCATTCAGAATCATCTCGAGGTACACCCTTTAACTTCTCAGATGTTTTCGTCCATTAAATCTCAAGTTACGTCAATTTTAGGGTTTGGTTCAACTTCTTTGGTTTCTGCCTTAAATCAATGTGTATATGTGTTTGTTAGGGTTATTAAATGATTAGGGTTTGTTCACGAGTGTATTGCGAGCATCGTAGTGTAGGTTTTAACATGTTTTGAGCAAAAGTTTTTGAATCTGGGTTTGAACACTTAGTTTTTGTTCAGTGTTCAAAACTACCGCAACCCACACACATTCAAACATTCAAAACTATCGCAATGGGCACATATTCATAACTATCGCAACTGTGAGTTGCGACAAGACCTCATCGCAACCAATTGGTTGCGACAACCTCTTTTCGCAGTCTTCACATTGCGATAAGTCACTACTTGCGATATCTCTTTTGGTGTGTGTTGCGACAAGCCCAACACTTAGGCAATTTTTCAAAATATTTTTCATGGAAAATCAACTTTTGGCTCTGTATTAAATTGTAAAGTGGTTCAGATGGAACAACCTGCTGAACATCATGATGGGAATGAATCGGATGACAACACCATCATCCGCTCACACCGTTCGTCTCATCCTTCGGTCAATGCTCGTTACCGGGATGAAGAGATCTACCCAAGGGCGTTATTCCTAAGATTTCTTGACAACAACCACCATGTAGATCTCGCGACACCTTTCGACCATCAAATCATCGTAGAGATCATCCGTGGTCATCCTCTACAAACCGCACTTACCCGAGTGAATCTGGTACCGGACATCTACCTTCAACAATTTTGGGGTACACTGCAGTTTCATGGCACCCATCAACAACCACACTTTACTGCCAAAGTGGATCACTTCGATGTCAGAATTACTCTACGGGGACTTCGCCGGGCTCTTGATCTTCCATATTCAGAAAACTTTGAAGATCCAGTATTCGAAGAACAACTTTTTGCCGATATCCGTAGCCTCGGATATCAAGACCCTGCAAACCAGTACTTTCCGGATCTTCACAGTTCAGAAGAAAGCATCTACCACCGATTTGGTACACCCTTTGCTCTATCCTTAATCGCTGTATGACATATAAACACACAGGATTAGACAAGACAAACCTGCCTATACTCCGAATGTTCCATGCTTTCACATTCAACCGAAACATCGATTACGCCATCATCATATGGAATGAACTAATAGAACTTGTAGCAGACCAAAGCAGACCGAAGAAAAGACGTAACTTCATACCCTATCAGAGGTTCTTCCAAATACTGATCCACCAGGCTTTGGAAGACAACGATCAAATCCCTAGACGTGCTGATGTTCCTCGAGGCCCAAGCCAATATATGCACTATCTCAAGATGCCCAAGCACCCTGCCTTCGCTCACATCGCTGTGGTAAGAGAAGATGTCCTAGCTTATGCTGACCAACAGTCAGGGGTAGTTAGGAGATATAGGTTAGAACATGCATTGATGGTCCAGCCAGAACCGGAGGGACCTCCCCACGATGCTAACCTTTTAGGCGGTGAGGAAGTCCACGTCGAGGGGGTTCAGGAACAGGGGGAAGTTCCTGAACGACGAGAGGTAAGGAGAACTAAAAGAAAGAGAGTTGGGAGAAGATTAATGACTGTTGGCCAAGCATCCTCTTCACGACCAGTTCAACCACCACCTCGACGACCTCCAGGCCAGATATTCGATGACGATGTATCCTGGAACTCAGCTGATGCTGCAGTTGCATCATCTTCTGATGATGATGTAGCTGATGATGTTGTAGCTTCTATGATACCGTTTGATGATGATGATGACTCCGACCATGATCCTGACGCCCATCTAATTCCAAGGCATATGGGAAAGAGACCACGTGTCGTGAGTTCCGATGCTGATCCCTCTTGGAACATAGAACTTTTAGACATTGCTACTGATGCCGCCGGTCCTTCAAATGTGAACGAAGACGTAGAAGGAGAAGTAGAAGTGGAAACTGTAGTTTGTGGTGAGCTACGAGGGAGAAAAGAATTGAGTGAAGCTGTGATAGAGTCGGATAAAGTTTTAACTGCCGACTCTCCCCACACCGATCTAAGCCAGGTAGCCACATCTTCTGCCAACGTGCGTTTGTCGCCATTGCGCATTGAAACAAACATGGTGGACCTAACCATGCATAGCACAGCCCCACTCATCCACTCATCGGTCTCTCAACAGGCCGGTGTTTCATATTCCACAGGGGATCAAACACAAACGCTATCGGCAACACAATCGGTGTTTGCTGGTATTGAATCAGGTAGGCTCCTGCCCCGGCCACCGCCTTTCATTCAAAGCACTTCGAGTCTAGGACCATTCAGAACTACTTCTTTTCCTAGGACACATATGATGGCACAACACCAAGTTGCGGGCTTTCGTGCCCCAACCGGAACACCCAGAGTGCGACCGCCACTTGTTGGTGCCCCACGAGGACCGGGTGGAAGTCCTGTCATTGCTAACACTATGCCAGCTTTGAACACAGGCAGTACGGTTGCCACAACCGCTACTATAACCGGTAACCTAAGTGGTCCAGATCTTACCCACGTGTTCCCAAATATCCCACATGATCAGATAGTACGCATGCTTGGACCGCCACCTCATTATATCACTTTTACCGTGCTTGCTTCTGCCTTAGGTTCAATCAACACTGCCCTAAATCAACACCGAAATGTTTTGCAACGTACAATTGCACAAGAAGTAAGCAGAGCCATCAAAGGCAAAGGCATTGTAGAATCATCGTCAACACCTCCGAGTCACCCATCTCGCGATGAATCCGATACTCAAACACAACCACCAGTACCGTTACACCAAATACCAACCGACCAGCTCAAATCAGAGCTGTTAGCCCGACTTCTAGCCCAAGGCGATTCCAATACTGCTGAAGAGATAGATCTTGTTGGATTACTACGCCAACAATCCCAACCTCAAACCCAACCTCAAGCATCAACATCCTCAAACGCTGAATATCTTGCCTTGAACGCGTCCATGCAAGACATGACCAAAGCTATTGTTGCCGGTTACCAATCTCTAGCCACGCGGATCACCGTCGTCGAACAGGCGTATGGTGTACAAGCTGAAGTCTCTCAAAAAAGAAGACATGATGATCAGGATCCGCCTGATCAACATGAGGGGGAGAAGAGACCAGTAGGGGTTGGTGAATCCA
Organism: Saussurea involucrata; assembly: GCA_033807775.1. Classification (NCBI taxonomy): domain Eukaryota; kingdom Viridiplantae; phylum Streptophyta; class Magnoliopsida; order Asterales; family Asteraceae; genus Saussurea; species Saussurea involucrata. The sequence goes on along the minus strand of CM066321.1, from coordinate 161,845,353 downwards.
GTGGGGCAGCTACTGGAAATACTGAGGGCACAGATCAACCTGCGGGTGGACAAGGAACGGGAACTGGAGGAACATACACGGTTATGGAAAATGTGGAGGAAACACAGATTCTAGCTGATGTCATAACCGGGGTTGAAAAGCCTGCGGTTGTTGACAATAGAACTGAGGAAGAACGGATGGCCGATGACATCCTGATCGACATTATTTATATTGACTCGGATGAGGAAATTGAGAAGACTTTTGTTCAGATTAAAGAGGAACTAGATGAAGTTTTTGACACCGACGGAGTTACTACGGCCGCTCCGAATTCTGATAATGAAGCTCCTGTCGGTTCTACTGATGTGCAGACTACAACAACTCAAAGTGCTAGTACTTCCGCTCCTCCCGCTCCAGTGGTTCAAGAAAATGCTCCTCCTCAGATAGTTCGAGTGCCAGCTGATGGCAGAATCAGGGATCGTGTACTCGAGGCCGAACTGGCTTTCTATCAGGGAGTGATTGATGCCGAGCCAAGGTATGTGGCTACTGGTTTGCGTGTAAGGATTATGCCTCCATACCAGGAAAGCATCAAGAGAGACATGTTTGTTAGAGACATTCAGCGGATCAACTTAGAGAAAGTATACGGGATCGAAGATTGGCCGACACCGAAAAAGATTGAATTCTTACATGTCATGCGCAACAAAGATAAAGAAACAAATGCAGTAAGATCCGACAGTATGGTCATGAAAGTGTTGAAGATTGATTCCAACAAGCTATCCAAATTTTGGTACCCGGTTTTTACAGTGGAAAGAGCTAATGGTACCGTTTGTGTCTTCTCCGAGGCAGACTTCAAGAGCTTACAACTAGATGATTTTCTAAGCCTCTACAACTCTCTTGGATGCCTTCCAGACAAAGATATTGAATGGTCCTCCGCGTATCAAAGTGTCAAAAGATTCATGCGGAACATTCTGAAGTTCTCGTACTTGAAAGATTTTCAAATGGCTCTGGAAGCACGCCAAGAACGAGTCAACATAAGACCACCGAACAGACGACTGTCCGACATTCAAGGTATCCCTGCTTATACTGTACTGCAGAAACCAGAACTTGGAGTTGTTTACTTTGACAGAGACTCAAAGAAGAGATTCATGAGAGTCGTTGAAGCAAACAAATTCAGTGACGGAACATTCAGGATGATCAAGATCCACCTTGAAAGCAGACTGCGTCTAGATGCGAGAAGGGAAGTTAAACTGAAAGACAAAGAGAAGGAGCTGATTAATGAAGTCATAGCCACCATCACATACCGAATAAAATACAGGAATGCGCTCAGAAGATTCGAGATAATATTTGGGATTCGGAAGAGATATGTGACTCCGGTGGACGTCTAAATCTTTTGCCTCTACTTTGGTACAAAGGGGGAGATTGTTAGTGCTCAATATTGATTGTACCAAGTAGAGGAACTTATCTTGTAATAGGGCCATAGTTTACCCTAGGTATATATAGTTTGCTAATTTCCCCTTTGGGAAATTAGGTCATCCATTTACACAAAGTACACACACCCTTTTGCTCTAGATTGCTTCTTTGTACTTGGATTGCTTATTTTGAATATAGAGATGGCCTATTTGATGTTATTCATGGATTGATTACTTGTTTCTGGGATCACAGAAAGCCGCACTAACTGGGTTCGATTCCAGCGGGCGACACTTTCCTGAGATATCCAGACTCTGGGTCGGGTCCTTCGGGGCCGGTACGGGTAGGTCCAGTCTATGGGACCCTCTACCCTGCCGGTCGGGTTCAGCCAAAGGCTGGGCCGGGTCGCAGCGGATTAGTGGAATTGCATGTAATGGAGGCCCGATACCGCTGGAACGTATGTGTGTGTTAACTTGCCGTTCAAAAAAAAATAGATCCTCAAATCTTAAGCTCTGTAAACTTAGAAAAAAACATCATATTACCTCCCCACTTACTTTACACCTCAATCCGATTAATTAAGCAAAATAGAGGTTGTGTCACCACTTAATTACATGTCGATTTGCTTATCTTGCTCAAGTAATTTAAAACTATAAATCATTTGAAATTAGTTATAAAAATATAAAATTTCATATCATATTAAAAATCTAATAAATTAAAAGAACAAAATTAATGTTTAAAAATTAAATGGCAAAGTGAGAAGAATATATAAGAGTTGTTTTTTGTTTTTTGATAGGCAAATTTTGAAATTAAATAGTCGCTTTTGATTTCAAAAGAAATTATAGAGGTATTCACTGAGGTGTGTTCCCAAGTTGGGCAATATAAATCCGTGTCCCAAGTGCAAGTAATATTGGGCTCCAAAATCTTGGGACCCTGTTCAAAAACCAAGATTTAACATGCTAATAGACGGTTCTCACTGTCATCATCATTCAAACCACATTGCCAAGTGCTTGCACATTTGAATAAGCTACTGCAGACCCAGAGGCAACCATATTATAGCAATGATCTGTCAAAATATGGATAGGAGATATTATATCGCAAAACATGTGATATGCGAGTTAATTCCAATCGGTTCAACTTAACAAAAGTGACTACTACAGTCTAAGCCTTGTGCCCTTGTCAACCCCATTACCTCCTTTATACTACTACTTCCAAAATCTATGACTTACATTTAAAGAGAAGACAGTTTTGCAGTCCATTAAAATTATTTTAATCATCTAGATCGAATACTATAGCTATCACAATTCTAATTTTCCTTATCCATCTTCTAGTGTTCTTATTTTTGTAATATGCAGTGACCGTAGGACCCAGATTAATTGACAGAATGAAATATATAAGAGTTGGGTAATGGTCCTGAAATCCTTCAACTTGGCAGCCAAGCTACAATCTTCAGAAAAAAAAATTCAGTACAGGAGAGGAAATGATGTTGTTGCAGGCTTCTTGAAGCAATTTTTATAAAATTTCCCATATGCTTGAATCTTGGCATCTTATGAGAGCTAAAGAGTCACTGTTGCTTATTCTGGTAGGAAGGTTTAGTATATTGGATTAGCAATATGTTGTAGCCAGTTGTTTTGCAGTCTTCATGAGGTAGCTTGTATTCTTTTGGAAGATCTAGCTTGACTTGAGATGGTCATGATAGCCCACCTCCGGTATCAAATGAAGCGATTCAAGTTCTTATTTGGTTGATAGACGATCGAACACTTGAGTGACTGAAAAGACTTGATGCTAAAAGATTGACTAATTATCATTCAATCTAAAAAAAGCAGGAGAAAGATAAAGAGCATTACTCTTGTTCACTACAACAAATTTGAGTTTATAGGACACCTAATTAAAATAAATAAGCGTTTTAATAGAGTATTTTATAGGACATTAGTTTATAGGACCAAACAAAACGACGTCATATCTAAAAGTGTTACAATAAGTTTATAAGACGTTTTTGAGCGTCGTAACAAGGTTTTTAGGACATTTTCAAAACAAAGTGTCGTATTAGCAAATTTTATAGACGCTTTTGAAAAATATCCTATAAACCCATTTTTTAGAGGACACTTGTGCTTATAGGACACTTTTTCAAATAGTGTCATATAAAATAATTAATAGGACGCTTTATTTGAAAAATGTTCTAAAAAACTTGTTACGACGCTTAAAAGTGTCCTATAAACTTTTTGCAACACTTTTAGATAGGACGCTTTTTTGTTTGGTCCTATAAAACACCCTATTATGACGCTTATTTATTTTAGGCGTCCTATAAAGTCAATTCTGTTGTAGTGGTTGGTGTTGAAATCTTGAACAGAAAACAATATCTAGGAGAAAATAAAATTTATATATATAGTATTGCATCATGTCTCATTTCTTTTGATCATGATGACATGGCATATGGCCTATTTGGGATTCTACAAAACAGTGGAAAAAAGTTTCCTAAGATCTGGTGAAGACAAGAGCAACTGTGAAATAGAATTAAAAAGATAAGAAAGCTTCCCTTGTCACCACTTTACAGGTCAATCTGATTAATCAAGATAAAAGCCATTATCAGACTCCATTTCAGGTTCCTTAGCTTGGTTATCTAATTTCCATGTGACTTGTTGCATGTAGACTACAAATCTTTTTGTCCTACCCATCAATATAAATTCATAAACTACCAACAAATACATTACATGGAAAGTAACTACAGCATGAAGGAAAATCATGCGGCCCCCTTTTTTTTGGAAAGGGAGTCCTAGGCTATGCCTAGACTAATCACTTGGCAAATTATGACGGCAAGACATCATCCCTGATTAAACTCAGTGACCACAATTGTTGTGTACGACTGGATTCGAACCCTGGACATATGGGATATTCCACCACATCCCCCAGGGCATTAACCACTACGCCACAACCCTTGTCAAAAATAAAAAAATTATGCAGCCCCCCTTGCCGACCAAGAAAAAGCTAAACCACCAACCTTTCCCAATTGTGCTCTCAAGTCAATTCAATGACTATCGACATCATTCACTCAATCTTGCTTTATTCTTTGTGCTCACGTCTAACCACTAGTAATGATGAGACATAAATGATTCACTGAACTAAATATTGTTCATCTTTGTCATCTTTATATGCCTATAAATATCATCATTCAAAACACATTATCCTTCAAGTTAGCATTTAGCAAGTTAAGGCAGCCAAATCACAGCAATATCATCAAAATATGGATCCCAGATTAGCAAAGCATGTTATGGGAATTCCGAACAGATCAACAAAGGGACTACTATTGTCTAAACCTTATCATCCCCATTACCCTCTTTCTACCACTTCTTCCAAGATCAATGGCATAGAGAGAGAAGATAGTCTTGCTGCCTGGATTAAAAATTATGGTAATTTTTTTTTGTAATAATTATGTTTTAACCACTAACAATACTAATTCTCACTATTGATCGATCTTAGAACTTTCTTATTTTTGTGATATGCAGTGAGTTTAGGACCCAAATTAGTTAAAATCATGAATCACAAACTGAGTCATGGTGCCAAAGTAATCCTATTTGGCAGCCAAGGTAAAACCTTCAGGAAAAACTTCAGTATCAGAGAGGGAGAGAAGCTGTTGCAGGCTTCCCAATGCTACTTGTACACTACAGCTGGTGCAATTGCAGGCCTACTCTTTGTGTCTACAGAGAGGGTTGCATTTTGCAGTAATAAGTCCATCAAAACGTATTCAACGGCAGGAGAGCTACTAAAGTACCAGTATAAGGTAGGGGGACTTGCATAGTACTTTTATGTGTGTGCACATTTCATAAGATTTTAAAATAAGTTTTTTTTTGAAGGGTGTCTTAGGCTATGCCTAGACTAATCATTTTGCAAATTATGACCGTAAGACATCGGCCCTGATTAAATCTCAGTGGCCACAGTTGTTGTGTACGTCTGGATTCAAATCCTAGGCAGATGGGATATTCCACCACGTCGCCAGGCCTTAACCACTACGTCATAACCCTTGTGGTAAGATTTTAAAATAAGTTTTTTGACATTTACTTTAAAAATTGTGCTATGTAGGTTTCAATCCCATTAGGAAAGATTAAAGGAGTAGGAGAAAGCATGAACATAAAGAGGACAACGAAGAACTATGTGGAGTTAGTGACGGTCGATGATTTCAACTTCTGGTTTACGGGGTTTATAAATTATAAGAAAGCATTAAGATACTTCTATCATGCCATCAGTTTGGACTGCTTAAGCATTTGATGTTGAAAATTAATACTTAATTTAATGTAAATTTTAAATGTAAATAGTCTTGTTAATTATAGGCAAAGTTCTAAATGGCGTGGCGGCGACGCCAAGCCTCAAGCCTTAGGAGCTACAGCGAGGCCATGACGTTTGTTAAGGCGTGACTTATGGCGGCAAATCTCTATATCATATATAATATTATATATAAAAACATATGTTTTGTACTATTAATCGATGAATCAATGACAATAAATAAGTTAAATTAGGTTATATATTAAAAAATTAGCAAATAAGACATTAAAAATGTAAAGAAAAATCAAATGTCTCTTTACAAAAGACCGCGCATTAGGCCATAGCGTGCCAAAGACATAACGTGGCGTGAGACACAAGCCTTGAGCCACGGCGAGCCATGACGGCTGTCGTGGCGAGCCTTTTCGAACAATGATTATAGGTATTTCATCATTTTTGGTTGCAAGACTGCTTTCACTAATCAGAAAAATTAAGATGTATATTTCAATTTTCATGGTTCACATTTCTATGACATGTTTTTTGTGGTATCCAAACGACTAGATCTAGATGCATCTGCTCTGATAATGTGGTTGGATCCTTCTGATGATGTGGTTTGATCCATTTAAAAATTGAAAACAATGCAAACTCATTGTTTTTGTAATATGCGTTGGCTGTAGACCCAGATTAATTGAGATAACAAGGGTCGAATATTGGTTCCAAAATCTATCAACTTGGCAGCCAAGCTACAATCTTTATGAAAAAAAATTATGTACTTTATGATAAAGTTTCAATATTGGCGCTGGCACAATTTGTTACAAAATACTTTCACCAAAATAGAATTAAAAACCAAGTTAAGGAAAGTTAGAAGCAAATTCGAGTATTGAGTCAAGGCCCGTGTTGGACCGGTTTCTTTAAAACCGATTCGCCCCAACCACACATCGATTTCCCAGGATACAATAACTCTAACAGGATCGAGTTATGTTGAACTTTACCTTTATGTCTGAACTTTCGTGTTCGCGATCCTCTTTTCTTTTCTTGATGTCTCGGTTTTCCCACTTGTGTTATCTGTTTCATGTTCATTTCTTTTCCTTAACTCCTTAAACTTAAGGTCAGGGTTCATTATAAAGGGGGTACGTTTGTAACCCATGAAATGTTAAAGACCACCATGATGGAACATAATTTTATTGAAGCAAATAGATAGTCAAAAGACATTGTCCATAAATTTTCATTCAATTTTTATTAACAAGTATATTAATTTTCCAACAACATTTTCTTCCCAGAAAACTTGTTGGAGTTAGTTATCGCCCTACCATGACAGAAGAAAAGAAAGGCAAAGAAGTCTCGAGAAAGTGTCGAGGATTTGTCCAATGATAAATGGATTGAAGATAATATTCTTGAGGTTGGACACGATAAAACCATTCTCACCACTTCCATCCTAGGTTTTTCTGGTGATCCGTTGATGATTTCATATGTTACTAATGGTTTAACGACTTTTTTCATAAAAAATTCTCAAAACTACATTACTTACAAACACGTGCATACAAAATACATACACAGTACGTATTTGCTTGGATGTACGTAGTACACTACATGTATGTCTATTTGAGATCGGTTTGTAGAGTTTGTAATAATTACACGTGAGAGTTTTCAAGTAACAATGATTAACACAATAAGCTTCAATAGATTGAGAGAAATGTTCAAGATGATGAATTAGATCTCATTTCTCTCTCATGGGGTCATCTCTCTATTTCACACACACACACACACTCAATACGTATGCTAACCACAATGACCTCTCTATTGTGCTCATCCTACACAAACCCTTACAATTAGGGTATTTATACCTTTGACCATCACTAACAAGATAATTGACTTTGACTATTGTTGACTAAGTACAATAACCCTAAATCTTGAATACATTATGTACTAACAATCTCCTCCTATGGATTCAAGATTTTAAAAAATATGACAGCAATCTTCAGCTCTTTAAATCTACAGATCTTCAACACTTTAAACCTTTGACGAATCTTCATGTAAGCTTTTATCTTCAAGAATCCACATTGACAGCTTTAGTCTTCATTAGGCTCTTCCGAAACAAATAGTCACAAAGTCTTGAAAACACGAACTTCAAATCTATGTAGCGTTGATCAAAGTCTTCAAAACAAAATCTTTATATCTTCAAATCACTGATCTTTGCATCTTTGATCTTTGATAAATCTCTTCAGTCTTTGAACATGAACGTGATTTGAGGTTTTAACGGGCTTTGAGCTTTAAGACATTCTTGAATAATCTTTAAGCACGAACTGTCTTTGTATCTTCACACATTTGATCATCTTGAACAAACTGTCTTGAACTTATCTTTCTTTGAACATCTCGAAACATCTTGAACTTCTTCGACTTTGACAAATATCTCTTTCTTGGAAATTGAAATCTTAAAATTATCTCCCTCTTTTCTTCTGTTTGATATTTCTCCCCCTTTTTGATGATTGTGAGCATCATGATCATCAAAACTCTTGTTCAAGTTCAACATTCTCTTTGAGTACCAGAAACAATCTCCTCCTTTTGATCTGTTTATCCGTCAACTCCAAAATATTTGTATCCGAATCTTTTCAAATTCAGATAATATAAAAGTGGTAACCCTGAAACAACGGATGAATCAGTTAAAATGCCTGTAAGTTGCACAAAGCCACTTAGTACAACATATGTACTTTGGAAAGAAGCTTTTGGATGTTCACTCCTCCAGGGCTTCCATTCAATCATCGAAAAACACAAAGGAATTTCTATGAACGTTATGACAAGAAAACATATTCCTTGTGTATACGTGCAAGTGTAGAAATGATTGAAGCAACTTATGCTTGATTAATAGTGTTAGTACACTAATGTATCCAAGATTTAGTCTAATTGTAATTAGTCAACAAAGGTCAAAGTCAAAATAGCTAGGTTTGGTCAAAGGGTATATAAACCCAATTATTAGGGTTTGTAAGAGTGAGGTCATTAGTGTATCTAGACACCAAGGTGTGTGTGTGTGTGGCCTCTAAGAGAGAAAGTGTGCTAAACTCTCATCTTCTACATTTTCTCAATCAATCAATGAAGCTTATGGTTTAATCTTGTTACATGATCATTCTCAATTGGTATCAGAGCCTAGCAGAGAAGAATTTGTGCATCAATCCATTGATTTTTATCAATTTTTGAAGAAATTGAAAGTGTTGAGTTTTTATTGAAATTTTTCAGAAATTTGGAAATTGTTTTGTGTTTTGATTCAATCTGATTACATATCTTGTTTGAATCATGTTTTGAAACACATATTACAATTTCGAATTGAATTTTGAGTATCAAAAATCAAGGTTCTGAGAATTTGGAAAGGCAACAGTAGTGTTCTTCGAGAGTTCATTTTTTTGTTTGTTCAAGTTTGATGATCGATGTTGACAACTCAGTGTAGTTTGATCATTTTAGTTTTCACAGATTTCTTTGTGAGATTTTAGAAGTGTTTACAACTTCCAGATTTGAAAATCACTCAAAAACAGAAAACCACGCAGATCTGAATGTCGATAGTTTTATTTTGGTGTTCTTCGTGTAGATCCATCTTGTTAGTGTGGTTTAATTGATTTAAGTTGCACAAATCTGTTCGTTTTTGATTTTCGATCATCCAGCAACTTTCAGGTTCGAAAAACATCAAGAAATCAATGAGATATAGTTGCTGAAAGCCTCGCCGGAAAATCGAGATCTCGCCGGATTCTGGGTTTTCTCGCCGGAAAAACGGTTTTTGTTGCCGGTGTTCATCCTTGTCGCAAGATCTTAGTTGTCGCAACCTCAAGTTGTCGCAACTGCAGAGTTGCGATATCGCAACAGGTCGCAACCCAAACGTCACCGGAAAACCAAATCGCAACAGCTTGTCGCAACGTCACCGGAAAACCAAATCGCAATAGCTTGTCGCAACGTCACCGGAAAACCAAATCGCAACAGTACTAACGGACTTCCGTTAGTACTCCGTTAAGTTACTGACATTTTTGGTCCTTTTCCCGTTAGTTCTGTTAGTTTTTGTTAGTTTTTGTTACATTTGAGGTCCTAGTTCTGTTAAGTCCTAGTTAGTCCGTTAGTGTCACTTTTACTAACTGTCCGTTAGATTTTTCCGTTAGTTTTCTTACATTTTTGGTCCTTCAGTTAAGAGTCCGTTAAGTCCAGTTAAAGTTTTAGATTTTGACACTTTTGGTCCCTAGACTTAAAGTTTCAGAGTTTGTCTTTTTTAGCCCCTGTAGTTTTAACTTTTAGATTTTTACAGTTTTAGTCCCTAGACTTGTTAGTTTTAGATTTTTTCACTTTTATTCCTTGTTTTTCATTTTAGTTTCGTAAGTTGTCAGTTTTAGTCTTTATTCTTCATTATTTTTCATTTTTCGTCGATTTTATCAGTTTTTGCCTGCAATGAACCATAACTGATATATCTTTCTCGTGTTTTGCAGGTTTGTCGATTTAAAGTCTAGTTTTCCGCATTAATTTTTCGGAATTAATTTTTAGAGACAAATTTACAATTTGTTTTTCAAAATTTATTTTTGAGAATATTTTTCTGACTTTAATCGATTTTTCTCTGATTGTACAAACGCACAAATTCTACTTCTCACGAAGTATCTGTTAACGATATGACATTTTAAATTTACAGGTAACAATGTCTCTAAATGAAGAAGATGAGGTAGAAAAATGTCTCTAAATTTACAGGTAACAATGTCTCTAAATTTACAGGTAACAATGTCTCTCTGCACTATTAATCATTATGGTAATCAGTTTAAAGTTTTTCAATTAAAACTTGATGAACAAAGTGAGAAACTCATTAAGGCACATAAAACAATTGAACTTCAAAGACAGACAATCATTGACCATAACAAGTTAAATGATGATTTGAAAAAGGAACGAGTTGAGATCGAAAAATCTCGAACTTCTTTCCGAAGAAGAATGGATGAAATGGGAGAAAAGGTAAGAATTGCTGAAAATAGGAAGAATGAGCTTGAACAAATGTTGCGATCTTATAAAGATATAAACAACGAATTATCCGAAAAAGCAAGTGATCTAGAAGCGAAACTGTATAAACTTGGTCAATCTGAACAAACCATTTTTCTAAACACGCCAAAGAATTTCAGATATTACAACTCTAAATGGGGTGTGGGATATGACAATCCTCATTATTTAGAAAATGCTTTGAAAAAGGCACCTTGTTTATACAAGTTTCAATGGCTTAAGTATCTAACAGATTCTAAATTCAGTATCAAATAGCTTGATGAGGAAGAACAAGGGGTTGAGGAAGAAGTTAAAAGAATGACAACTGTAACCATGCAACTTCCTTATATTTATAATTCGGCAAATAGGAAGGCATTGCTAGATAAGAAAACATTGCCTAATGACTATTTTGAAAGCTATGTTGTTCAGCCACCAAAGGGAACTGTGTCAACACCCGTTTCTGAAGGAAAAATATATTACCCTCCTTTGGTACTCGAACATAAGCTTGTCGATCTTGAGTTGAGTATTAAAAGCAAAATTAAAGAAGTCAGAAATGACGATCAACTCGCTTTTGATATTGAAAAGGAAGTTATGCTAACTGTTTTGATAAATAGCATGAGAGATAAGTCTGAAAAGGTTGTTTCTGAATCTTCAAAGCAGAGTTTTGACGAAAAGAAAGCTGTAGAGCTTCGATGCTTAAAACTTTCACAACAAGTTTCTGATTTTGAAAAGGTTTTATTTTTAGAAAAGGAAAAGCTTGTGAAAAAGATGGCTGAGTTTGACATTGGAAGAAAAGTTTTTGATTCAAAAAGTGTTGAGCTTTAAATGAAAATATCTAATTTGGAAAAAGAATTAGACGTAGAAAGAAAAGAACTTGAAAATAAGAAAGTTAAAGATTTTCAAGCAAAGAGTGTGAAAGATGTTTATGCGCATGAAAGAAAGATTTTTCAGAATGAGATAAAGAAGCTCACAAAGAATTTATCTGGTTTATCTGCTGAAATTATGCAAGAGAAGAAGGTCAAATCTGGGATTCAAAGAAAATTTGATTTGTTATCCAAAGAGAGAAACGTTTTGTCCAACAAAGTTAAAGAACTTGAAGACATTATCTTTAAAGTTGAGGTTTCAAAACAAGCAAGTCCTGACACGATTGTTCAGACTACACTTGTTGGCTCAACTGGTTCTGAATGTTCATTTAAAACGGCTTCAAGTTCAATCAATACTGAGGTTTCTTCAAATGGATTTGATGAATCAAAGGGTCTTTCAAAAGATCAGATTCGTCCTTCCAATCTCTTCCATAATCTTTCTGCTGATACTTCTACTTCAAGGCCTACAGAAAATCTTGTTTTCAAAAGAGTCAAGATGGTTTGGAGAGTAAAAGGTTCAACTCCTGAAAAAGATGCCCCAAAGTCATCTGTTCCTCCACCCTCCGTGAACAAGAAGAACAACGCTCCAAAAGGTAAGTCTTTTGTTAAACCTAATCTTGTTTATTCTGCAAATCATTTGATTAGGTTAGCACAAAAGCAAATATGTTGTTCTTATTGTGGAACTCATGATTTTGTTAAGAAAGAAGATGTTCAGTACTGGTATGGTACTTACAATATTCCTTCAAATCGAACTGTACATAACAAGCCAGGACCCAATTGGCAATGGGTACCAAAATCAACTTAATCTGTTTTGCAGGTTTATCATGTGTGGTGCTGAATGCCTAATTACTACCAAACACATGACTGGGAAATAGAAGAGAATTGTGCAGATTTGAAGAAGAATACCTGTGCTGAAACCATCTGCATAATTTCACGGGGAGAGATTCTAAACTTTTGATTGTTTGTGCTTATTGATATATCTTTCTACATGTTTATGGTTTCTGAATAATTCAGTTCAGAACCCGCTTTTCAAAGAGATTATGGCTTCTGAATAATTCAGTTCAGAACCCGTACTTCAAAGAGAATTTGACTTCTGATCATATCAGATCAAGACTCGTACTTAATCTTTAAATAAAAAAAAGCCTTTGTCTGTTACATGTGCAAATTTTGTCAAATTAAGATCTTTGCAGATTTTGAGGGGGAGCTTATCCGATTTTAAATCAGCCGATCATAATTTGAGGGGGAGATAATACTGATGACTGTAAGTATCTTCTGAACTTCATCTGAGATTGTTTGAAAGAAGGACGACTTTCAAGCATGAAAAACCTGTTCTTAAATGTTCAAACCACTTCTCTAATTCAAACAGATTTTATAATTTTAGAAGTGTGATTTTAAATGTTTTTCATGATTATCTCAGATTATATCATTGTTTCTGACCGTGTGTTTCTAAAGATTAATACTTGTGTATTATCTTTTCTATACTTTCAAGTACTCATACACACCGGTTCAGCTTCATATTGACTTTGTTATTACCACGTCTCAAAACGAAACAACTTTATCGATGGTAATACTCCCGTTTGAATTTCCAATTTTGTTGAGCATCATACATTCATTCAGCGTGAGAACTTAAGCGTTTCATTCAAAGGTTGTTTATATTTGTTCATATAAACAAAATATTCAATTCTTTGATACCCCAAACGTTAATGAATATCCTTCATATTTGATCTGATTGATACATTGTCAGATTCACAAACAAGCCTTTCAAATTCATTTCATTCATTCAATATTCTTGTTGTGTGAAATCTTCAACGTTCAAATGCTCAAATATTTCATGATATAATTGAGGAGCATACATTCTGATGACAATGTAATTTAAAAGCTGAGATTCATATTTGTTCAAGCTAAATTGTTGAACAACATATCTTTTAGGACAATATTCATGGGAATCAGTGTGAGAGCTTAAAAGAAATTCTATGGATCCACGTTAACCAGTGTTTCCTACCCAAGAAGTTATCCTTGAGTGATTGAGGGGTGAGGGGTCGAAACAAAGAGTGGGGGAGATAACTCATCCGGTTGAGTAATCTCATTGCGTTGAGGTAAAATGAAAAAGAGAGTTTGGTTAGAAGTGAGCGAATGAAAAAAAGAAGAAGAAAGAGGGTGTGTGAACAGAGTTAAAAGAATACGAGAACTCTGCACCAACCAATTTCTGAGCCGGGCAGCCACATTACTAATTGGTTCACATTCTTTGGTGACCATCATTGAAAAAGGCAACTAGCCCATGCCAACTCTTGCAATAAACCCCACCAGCTACTCATTTCTTTCTCAACAAAGAAATGTTTCAATTTTCTTGGGGATGCAACATATTATCTATCAAATCTTCACTCGGAAGGTTTGGATATTGAAAAGAAGAAAGTTTGCCCCACCTTCGCTCTTAATTCATGCACATTGAGTTCGTGGAAAACTTATTGTTGTCTTAACAGTTTACATAATTTGAGCCTAACTATTATCAAGCATAAGTTGCTTCAATCATTTCTACACTTGCACGTACACACAAGGAATATGTTTTCTTGTCATAACGTTCATAGAAATTCCTTCGTGTTTTTCGATGATTGAATGGAAGCCCTGGAGGAGTGAACATCAAAAAGCTCTTTTCCAAAGTACATCCGTTGTACTAAGTGGCTTTGTGCAACTTACAGGCATTTTAACTGATTCATCCGTTGTTTCAAGGTTACCACTTTATATTATCTGAATTTGAAAAGATTCGGATAAACATTTTTTTTGGAATTGACGGTTATACAGATCAAAAGGAGGAGATTGTTTCTGGTATTCAAAGACTGCTGAAATTGAACAAGAATTTTGATGATCATGATGCTCACAATCATCAAAAAGGGGGAGAAATATCAAACAGAAGAAAAGAGGGAGATAATTCAAATATTTTGTCAGGATCGAATCTTAACAAGATAATTAACACTTAGAATTCAGAATTAAAGAATCTGCGGAAAAGAACTTTAATTCTCACAATCAAGAACAATGTAACAGAAAATTCACAATTTTGTATTCACTGTTTCGATTCACAATATTACAACCAAACCTCAATCTTGTTGAACAGGCTCAACAAGACGACTTCTACTTCTCTAGAAATAGGGTTCTTAAACCTTGAGGTTAATTCTCTCTGAAAACGATATCGAATTCTTTTTCACACGTATCTCATGTATATTCTCGTCTATTCTAATAGCTATCTATCAATACTATTTATACAAAAATAATTACAAGATAACTATCAAAATAAGATTGATCTTCAGAATATTCTTTTAAGTATATCTTCAATCAATCCATCTTTATCTCCAAAAGTATCGCATACCAATCTTAACAAACTCAGCAGTATTAATCTTCATTCTTCATGAGCAGTACTAACAATCTCCAGCATGGTAATATACCAGCAGTATTAACTTTGTTCAGCAGCATTAATGATGTACCAGCAGTAGTAACTTTGACAAGCAGTACTAACCTCACATAAGCAGTATTAATAATGTTCTAGCAGTATTAATATCTCAGCAGTACTAACCTTGAACTAGCAGTAGTATCTTTGTTCTGGCAGCACTAACATTGATCTGGCAGTACTAACTTGTTCTGGCAGTAGTAATGTTGTTCTGGCAGTAGTAATGTTGTTCTGGCAGTACTAACCATACTTGGCATATCTTTAGTTCCCAACAATCTCCCCCTAACTTGACTTTTCAGGATGAGAAGTTAAGTTCTTCAGATGATGCTTCCAAAACCTAGTCATCAACGCATAAATTTGGATCCAATCCCAGACTTTGATTGAGGATCCTTTTTACAAGGTATCTTGCCATCTTAGAGTCTTTGTTACTCACCAACTTAGCATGCAGCATTCCATTCAACTTTTTCATGCTGTGCTTGTATACAACATCCACCAAATAATATTCATGAAATGTATTGTCAAGAGAGATGACATACACTCCACAATTCTCAATGAGCATCCAGTTGGTGATGATTTGAAAATTCCTTGCCATCAAATGCTGAACTGCTTCTGGTTTGAACATTAAGCACAAGTATTCAAGAACCATCTTGGTGATAGACATACCTTGCTCTGTCAGCATGTTTCCATATAGGATCATTCCCACCTTGAACATCTCTTCCAAGTCAGATCTAGAGCATGTTCTGATAAGTTTTCCCCAAGTAGGACAAACTTCAAACTTTCCATCTGCCTCTTTGATTCTGATGAACTCCTTTCTTCCATCTTTCAATGTGTCCCAGAAGATGATTTCAGGAGCCATAGAAGATATTGGTTCAGTTTGGATTAGATTAGTATTAACCACAGTAATATACAAATCACTTTGAGCATTTGGCAGTGATTGTACATTGCTTGGTTGGCCTGATGAAGTTGCCACTTCTTCTTCAACAACTTTTGGATCAGATTTCTCTTTAACTGCTTCCTCCTGTGCTTCTTCTACAGTTGAATCCACCCTTGGCTTCTTTATATCTTTCTTCTTTGAGGCTATTGACTTTGTTCTTGGCCTCTTTGTTCTTTTGAAATATTTAACAGCTTCAGGAGTGGTTTCAACTGTTTCTTCTTTGTGGCTCTTAGCAGCACTAACCGTTTCTGCTGCCTTTTGTTTTTCAGCAGTAGTATCTGTTTCTACTTCTTTTGCAACCTCAGCAGCAGTAACCGTTTCTGCTGCTGGTTCTGTTTCTGCTTCCTTTGTAAAATCAGCAGCAGTAACGGTTTCTGCTGCTGTTTCTGTTTCTGCTTCCTTTGTAATATCTGCAGCCTCCTCAGTCTCCCCCTCAACCTTATGCTCATACTCCCCCTCAATGTTTGCATCCTCCATGTTTAGATCTGAGTCTGACTCCCCCTTTTTGGAAGCATCACTGGTAGGGTTTCTTCTCCTAAGGACAAACTGAGCTCTCTTCTTTCTGTGCATCAACTTAGTGATCATCTTCCTTTGCTTCTCAAGCTGTGAGTTTTGATAGAGGACCACTTTCTTGAGTTCATCAATTTCCTTTTTCTGATCCATGACCTCAATGTTGATATTTGCAATAGTTTCCATCAATTCCTCGTACGTATATCTATCCTCACCCTGTTTAGGAGTTTTTACCTCCCTTAAAGGATCATTGGAACTTTTAGCAGGTGTCTCTTGCCTAGCAAAAGCACTACCTACTCCCTTGGTTTCTTGGCACCTGGGACCTCTGGATGATTTCTCACCCTGAGTTGCCATGAGGAAGGGCTTAGTTATTTTACCACTGGCCTTCTCTTTGCTAGCAGAAGTAGTGGCAGCCTTGCGACTCACATGCTCAACCTTCTCCTTAGTGAGCACCTTCTTGGGGTTGGGAGACACCCCTGTGGTTTCCCTTTCGATATTATCTAATGGAGAATGCTCCACTAGAGGGCTTAAAGGCTTCGGGCTCTTAGGAGATACAGCAAGGGAAGGAACCTTGTGTACCTTTCTTCTTTCAAACTTTTTGGTTATTGTGGGAGTGGGTCTTTCAAGAATGGACTGAGGGATGTCTTTTGTGATGGAAGGTTGGGATTGGTCATCAGTGGGTGTGTCTAATGAGGGCCTTGACCCTGATGCCATACCTTCAAATGTGTGGGACACAACCATCATTGTAGAGAACAATGGTGTGTCAACTCCTTCCGAGTCCCTAGGAAGTCTTTTCATATTTGAAAAAACCTTCCCTTTAGGGGATTTTGGCACATATACCTCATCAAATAGAGGTATATCTGTCAATTCCTTAGTAATTACTTCCTGAACAAACCTTGGATACATATAGAAACGCTTTTTGGATTCCAGGTTTGCTACAAGATCATTGAAAAGCATTTGAGAAAAATTAAACTTCCTGTTAGTGGCTAAGCAGACTAGAGCATAAGCAATAGTACTGCTGAACTCACTCCATCCAGTAGTTTTCTTTGAAATACAATGCATTAGGGTATGAACAAAGAATCTCCATTGAGTAAAAAACTTTGACTTGTAGAATTTAAAAACTCCAATGGGACCTTCATACCCCATTCTTTGTAAAGTTGAGAAGAGTTCTTCATTGGGAATAGAAGATATACCTGAGGCATCATCTAGTCGAAGAGTGATGCGAATGAGTTCTTCTGAAACTTTCAAGGGTTTGTCACATACCCTTGTTTGAATGACTTTCTGCCCATCTTCGGATTCCACGGTGGCATTGGCCCAGAATTGCGTCTGATGCTCAATGTAGATAGTCGGATTCACCGTTAGGGCATACGAAATATGAGTGGACTTGAGAAAATCCACAATTTCATGAAATCCTTCGGCCTGCTTCGGCTTCTGAAGCATTGCAATCTCATTATGGTCGTCGACAAACTCCATAATCGTTGTGCTTCCTGAGGATTTGTAAAGAAAACACAGAGATTCTAGGGAGAAGAGGTTAGAACGAGAGAGAGAAGAAGTTAATGCGAAGAGTCGTTATGAACTTTGGCGGGCAAACAGGGGTATTTATAGCAGTATTTGCCCTAGATTTTCAAAAGCAGTATTAACGACATAAGCAGTATTAACTGCGAGGCAGTATTAACGACTGAGCAGTATTAACGAGTGAGCAGTATTAACTACACAAGCAGTATTAACGACTGAGCAGTATTAACTACACAAGCAGTATTAACTACTGAGCAGTATTAACTACACAAGCAGTATTAACTGTGCATTAGCAGTATTAATCACTTAGCAGTATTAACAACAGAGCAGTATTAACTACTAAGTAGTATTAACTGCAAAGCAGTATTAACTACTGAGCAGTATTAACTACTGAGCAGTATTAACTGCTAAGCAGTATTAACTACTCATTGGCAGTATTAACTCTGCACTAGCAGTAGTAACTCTGCACTGGCAGTAGTAACTCTGCACTAGCGGTAGTAACTCTGCACTAGCAGTAGTAACTCTGCACTGGCAGTAGTAACTATACTTGCACTTTGCAGCATTTGTCAAATCCTCAAATGTCATCTTACCTTCTGACACATCACCTTTACCACTTCTCTTACCTCCTGCAGGATTATTTTCAAAAGCAACATGTCCTCCATCAATTCTTTTGAAATTCTTGAGGCAGGCCATGTTACCTGTCATGTGCCTGGAGCAACCACTATCAACATGCCAGATGCTCTTTCCCTTGAGCTGTTGGTTGCCCTGCACATCTGATAAATCAATTAGTTTTTATTGGGAACCCAAGCCGAAGTGGTCTTGGGTCTCCCTTGCTCATCAAAGCACTTGCACTTGGTTTTGATGAGATTTTCAACCTTAGGTACTGCAGTACTGGAGTACTTTGTCAATATGATTGGTTTAGCAGCACTAGAAGCAGTATTAACCTCAGAAGTACTAACAGTGCTAGCAGTACTAATACTGGGAGCAGCAGTATCGTTAGCAGCACTAACAGAGTTAGCAGCACTAACAGAGTTAGCAGCACTAACAGAGTTAGCAGTACTAACAGAGTTAGCAGCACTAACACTGCTAGCAGCACTAATTTTTGAAGAAGTACTAACAGTGTTAGCAGCACTAACACTGCTAGCAGCATTATCTGAGGCTGCAGTACTTTTAGGAACCCACATTGTGACACATTCTTTTTCAGGTTTTTTCTTCATGTGGCTTGTGGCTTGTGGCTTTAGCTTGTTTCTTAGTCACATTGTTCCTTGCAGGCTTCCTATAACCATTGGATTTATGAAAAGGTCTTTGAAAATTCATCCTTTGGTTAATAGGATTGAAATAAAGTGTTTGGCAAGATGATTCAATCTGCCACAGATGAAACAAGGTTTTGGTCTGTTAATCCTTTGCAGATCAACTCCTTGCTTTTGTGCCCACTGGTTATTCCAATTTCTTTGATTTCCCCTCCTTTTATCATGTTTTTGGGGCTTATTCTCTTGAGATTTCTTGCAAGAACAGTGTTCACAAGTTTTAGAGTTCACAACAGTGGTCTGTGTATAGTGAACTCCCTTTCCCTTTTCAGTCCTTTTCATCTCATTGTTCTTGACACATGGACTTTCACATTCCTCATCAGATCCTACTTTGTCAGTCTCATCCTCAACAACTACTTTATCTAATGGATCTACTTCAGTGGATCCTTTAGGTAAGTCTTTCCTATCCTTGGTTTCTAATAGGTCTGACTTAGGAGGGATGTAGTTGTTATTGTAGGGTGGGGGTGTGGCATTGTACCCTATTCCTGGTTTCAACTTACTATGGACTTGAGCATTTATTATGTTGTCCATGACTTTGGAGGCACAAGTAAACTTTTCTACATCAAGTTTAACTTTCTCAAGCTCTCCTTTTAGTTTCTCACACTCTTCCCTAGACTCTTTCAGTTGGAACTCCAGACCACCCTTTTCCCACTTCCAGTAGTTTGTATCATATGAGTGTTGAAGTTCATTGGCTTGAAAAGCCTTAATTTGTTCTTCAAACCTCTCAACAATCAATACATAATCTCTTATGTCCTTTTCTAATCTCTTAAGGTCATCACACATTCCCTGATTGTGATCTCTATACCTTTTAACAGTGTCTATACAAGATTGAGAACAGAGATTAGATTTTACCTCCGTAGGAATATCTGAGACTTCTGCCATGAGTGCATGATTCTGGATTGCCTCTTCTGCTTGATCACTCCAATCAAAAGTACTGTTTGATTCAATAGAATTTTCCATAATGATTGTAGAATTCTAAGAAACACAAGCTCTGATACCACTTGTCAGGATCGAATCTTAACAAGATAATTAACACTTAGAATTCAGAATTAAAGAATCTGCGGAAAAGAACTTTAATTCTCACAATCAAGAACAATGTAACAGAAAATTCACAATTTTGTATTCACTGTTTCGATTCACAATATTACAACCAAACCTCAATCTTGTTGAACAGGCTCAACAAGACGACTTCTACTTCTCTAGAAATAGGGTTCTTAAACCTTGAGGTTAATTCTCTCTGAAAACGATATCGAATTCTTTTTCACACGTATCTCATGTATATTCTCGTCTATTCTAATAGCTATCTATCAATACTATTTATACAAAAATAATTACAAGATAACTATCAAAATAAGATTGATCTTCAGAATATTCTTTTAAGTATATCTTCAATCAATCCATCTTTATCTCCAAAAGTATCGCATACCAATCTTAACAAACTCAGCAGTATTAATCTTCATTCTTCATGAGCAGTACTAACAATCTCCAGCAGTAGTAATATACCAGCAGTATTAACTTTGTTCAGCAGCATTAATGATGTACCAGCAGTAGTAACTTTGACAAGCAGTACTAACCTCACATAAGCAGTATTAATAATGTTCCAGCAGTATTAATATCTCAGCAGTACTAACCTTGAACTAGCAGTAGTATCTTTGTTCTGGCAGCACTAACATTGATCTGGCAGTACTAACTTGTTCTGGCAGTAGTAATGTTGTTCTGGCAGTAGTAATGTTGTTCTGGCAGTACTAACCATACTTGGCATATCTTTAGTTCCCAACATATTTCAATTTCCGAAAATCAAAGTTGATATTTGCCAAAGTCGAAGAAGTTCAAGATCAAGTATTTCCAAGAGATAAGTTCAAGACAGTTTGTTCATAATTGTTTACATGCGTGAAGATACAAAGACAGTTCGTGCTTAAAGTTTATTCAAGAATGTCTTAAAGCTCAAAGCCCGTTGAAACCTCAAATCCCGTTCATAATTCAAAGACTGAAGAAATCTGCCAAAAAGTCAAAGCTGCAAAGATCGAAGATTCGAAGATATAAAGATTTTGTTTTGAAGACCTTGATCAACCTTACACAGATTTGAAGTTCGTATTTTCAAGACTTTGTGACTATTTGTTTCGGAAGAGCCTAAATGAAGATTAAAGCCGCCAAAGTGGATTCTTGAAGATAAAGCCTATCTGAAGATTAAAGTGCTGAAGACTAGCGTCATAATTTTTTAAATCTTGAATCTATAGGGGGAGATTGTTAGTACACTAATGTATCCAATATTTAGTGTAATTGTAATTAGTCAACAAAGGTCAAAGTCAAAATAGCTAGGTTTGGTCAAAGGGTATAAAAACCCAATTATTAGGGTTTGTAAGAGTGAGGTCATTAGTGTATCTAGACACCAAGGTGTGTGTGTGTGGCCTCCAAGAGAGAAAGTGTGCTAAACTCTCATCTTCTACATTTTCTCAATCAATCAATGAAGCTTATGGTTTAATCTTGTTACCTGATCATTCTCAAATACGCTCAAATTGTGTAAACTGTTGAGACATCAACAAGTTTTCCGCGGACTCAATGTGCATGATTGAAGTGTGAAGGTGGGGCAAACTTCCTTCTTTTTTAATATCCAAACCTTCCGAGTGAAGATTAGATAGATAATATGTTGTGTCTCCCAAGAAAATTTAAACATTTCTTTGTTGAGTAAGAAATGAGTAGCTGGTGGGGTTTAATGCAAGAGTTGGCATGGGCTAATTGCCTGTTTCAATGACGGTCACCAAAGAATGTGAACCAATCAGTAATGTGGCTGCCCGACTCAGAAAGTGGTTGGTGTAGAGTTCTCTTATTCTTTTAACTCTGTTCTCACACCCTCTTTCTGTTTTTAATCTGCTTACTTCTAACCAAACTCTCTTTTTCATTTTACCTCAGCACAATGAGATTACTCAACCGGATGAGTTATCTCCCCCACTCTTTGATTTCGACCCCTCAAGGTTAACTTCTTGGGTAGGAAACATTGGTTAACGTGGATCCATAGAAGTACAATGTAGCTCACACACTGATCCCATGAAATTTCGTCCTAAAAAGATGTGTTGTTCAACAGTTTAGCTTGAACAATTGTAAATCTTAGCTTTTTGAATAACATTGTCATCAGAATGTATGCTTCTTAATAATATCATGAAATATTTGAGCATTTGAACGTTGAAGATTTCTCACAACAAGAATATTGAATGAATGAAATGAATTCGAAAGACTGTTTGAGAATCTGACAATGTATCAATCAGATCAAATATGAAAGATAATCATAAATGGATAGGGTATCAAAGAATTGAATGTTGTTTATATGAACAAATATAATCAGTCTTTGAATGAAACGGTTATGCTCTTACGCTGAAATGAATATGATGCTCAACAAAATTGGAATACAAACGGGAGTATTACCATCGAATTTTTTTTCGTTTTGAGACATGGTAATAACAAAGTCAATAAAAAGCTGAACCGGTGTGTATGAATACTTGAAAGTATATAGACAAGATAATACACAAGTATTAATCTTTGGAAACACACAGTCAGAAATAATGATGGAATCTGAGATAACATGAAAATCATTTAAAAACACACTTCTAAATTTATGAAATCCTTTTTGAGAATCGAGAAGTGGTTTGAACATTAAAGAACATGTTTTTAATGCTTGAAAGTCGTTCTTCTTTCAAACAATCTCAGATTAAGTTTAGAAGATACTTACAGTCAAATGTATCAGCTCCCCCTCAAATCATGATAGACTGATTTAATCGGATAAGCTCCCCCTCAAAACCTGCAAAGAAATCTTAACAAAACAAAATCAGTAGATGTAACAATCAAAGGCTATTTTTTTATTATATATATATATATATATATATATATATATATATATATATATATATATATATATATATTAAAGATTAAGAACGAGTCATGATCTGAAATAATCAGAAGTCAAAACTTGTAAGCTCGGGTTCTAAACTGACGTGTTTAGAAGCCATAAACCTTTTATGCTCGGGTTCTAAACTGAAGTGTTTAGAAGCCATAAACCTTTTATGCTCGGGTTCTAAACTGAGGTGTTTAGAAACCTTAAACATCATTGAAGTGCGGGTTCTGAACTGAATTATTCAGAAACCATTAATGTGTGTGCTCCATCTACAAAGAAGCATACAGAAAGATATATCAATAAGCACAAATATAAACCAAAAATGTAGAATCTTTCCCCCTGAAATTATGCAAGTAGTTCAGCTTATGAAAATTGAAAGCACGGGTACTCTTCTTCAAATTGCACACTTCTCTTCTGTTTTCCAGTCATGTGTTTGGTAGTAATTGGGCATTCAGCACTACACATGATAAATCTGCAAAACAGATTAAGTAGATTTTGGTACCCAACGGAACTTGGGTCCTGGCTTATTAGGTGCAGTTCTATTTGAAGAAATATTGTAAGTACCATACCAATACTAAACATTTTCTTTCTTAACAAAATCATGAGTTCCACAATAAGAACAACATATTTGCTTTTGTGCTAACTTAATCAAATGATTTACAGAATAGATAGGATTAGGTTTCACAAAAGGCTTACCTTTCTGAGCATTGTTCTTCTTGTTCACTACAGGTGGAGGAACAAATTATTTTGGGGCATCTTTTTCAGGAGTTGAGCCTTTCACTTTCCAGACCATTTTCACTCTTTTGAAAACAAGATTTTCTGAAGGTTTTGAAATAGAAGGATCTGACTTACCAGCATAATGATTATAAAAGAGATTGAAAGGACGAATCTGATCTTTTGAAAAACCCTTTGATTTGTCAAATCCCTTTGAAGAAACATCAGTATTAATTGAACTTAAAGCCGTTTTAAATGAACATTCAGAATCAGTTGAGTCAACAAGTGGAGTCTGAACAATCGTGTCAGGACTTGCTTGTTTTGAAACCTCAACTTTAAAGATAATGTCTTCAAGCTCTTTAACTTTATTGGACAAAACGTTTCTCTCTTTGGATAACATATCAAATTTCCTTTGAATCCTAGATTTAACCTTCTTCTATATCATAATTTCAGCAAATAAACCAGATAAATTCTTTGTGAGCTTCTTGATTTCATTATGAAAAATCTTTCTTTCATTTGAATAAACATCTTTCACACTTTTTGCTTGAAAATCATCAACTTTCTTCTTTTCAAGTTCTTTTCTTTCGATGTCTAATTCTTTTTCCAAATTAGATATTTTTAGTGAAAGCTCACCACTTTTTTATTCAAACAATTTTCTTTGAACATCAAGATCCATTCTTTCCTTCTCAAGTTTTTCCTTTTCAAGAAATAAAACTTTTTCAAAATCAGAATTTTATTTTGAAAGTTTTAGGCATCTGAGCTCAATAAATTTCTTTTCCTCAACACATTTCTTTGAAAATTCAGAAAATTTCTTTTCAAATTTTGCCTTTTCTTTTTCAAAAAATGTTCTTTCTTTTTTAATATCGTTTCTTTCTTTCTGAAATTCTTCGCTTTCCTTTCTCATCATTAGTTCAAAATCAGATATTTTCTTAGTCAGCTCGACATTCTTTTCCTCTAAAGAAATCATCATACTGGCTTTAGATTCACAATCACATGTCTTCATATCAGCTTGTGATTTCAGATCAGAAAGTTGTTGTTGGAGATCTTGATTAGTTTTCTGTAATGTACAGATCTCTTCTTTTAGTAAATCTTCTGACTCTTTTCTTTCCTTTAGACCCGTATCACGTTGATATGTAAGCCCCCTCCTCACCTCATCAATCCTTTGTGATGTTACCTCAAGTTCGTTAAACTTCTTTACCAAACTTTCAACTTTACTGTGAGTAGACCAAGGTAATCGACGAATATGAACTGTGTCACCGTCATTAAAATAAGGATGTAGCGATATTGGAATTGCTGAATATTCCGACATTGTTACCTGAATCACTTAAAATGCAAGATCGTTAACAGATACTTCGTGAGAAGTAGAATTTGTGCGCTTGAACGATCAGAGAAAAATCGATTAAAGTCAGAAAAAATTTCAAAAATAAAATTTGAAAAACAAATTGTAAATTTGTCTCCCAAAATTAATTCCGAAAAATTAATGCAGAAAACTGGACTTTTAATCGACAAACCTGCAAAACACGAGAAAGATATATCAGTTACGGATAAATGCAGACAAAAACTGATAAAAACGACGAAAAATGAAAAATAATGAAGAATAAGGACTAAAAATGACAACTTACGAAACTAAAACGAAAAACAAGGACTAAAAGTGAAAAATATAAAACTTAGAACTAAAAGGACTGAAAATGACAAAAACAGAAACTTAAGACTCAAGGGATTGAAATTGACAAACTTTGAAACTATAAGTACAGGGACCAAAAGTGACAGACTCCTAAACGTTTAACTAGACTTAACGGACCAACTAACGAAGGACTAAAAATGAAAGAAACTTAACGAAAAAATCTAACGAACCGTTAGAAAAAATGACTTTAACCTACCTAACTAAAACTTAACAGAAAAGGACTAAAAAATTAACAAAATTAACTGAGAAACTGCGACTCTAACGGTACTAACGGAAAAAGTACCAAAATTGTTACAAACTTAACGGACTCCGTTAAGTTACTGTTCATCATCTCCCACATCATCATTTGTAGAGCCATAGAAAGTCGATTAGAAAGGAATTACGATTTAAGGCCTTTTGTTTTTTTTTTTTGTTTTTTCTGGGTTGGGGTTAGCCGTTGGGGGCCTTTATTCTTAATTGTTGGGCCTATTATCCTAATTTAAAGAAATTGTAGCTAAACTTCTTATTTTTTTAATGTGCATGAGATGGGGTGGTTGGGGGCCTAGGACCCCTACCCCCTCTTGGTGAAATGCTTGCAACGTGATCGAAATTTCAAAACAAATAAATATGTGGAATAAAAATCGATTAACACATACTAAACATCAAGATTCATCGTGAAAAATCGTTAACAACTTCAAAAACTTGTGTCAACCCAGATCTGTTTCAATTCCTCTTTTTAGTTGCTGAAGTTCAAGAAAGATAGCTGAAATCTGTTCTGAAACAGTAAAAACATCAATCCGTCAATTCAAAAACAATAGATCATGATAAAAAATGACAATCACATAAATTCTATGATAAGCATCGAAGAACATAAACAAATGAAACCCACTGTCTGATATTTTGATATTCAAAAATAGATTTTAATCCTTTAAACGCAACCTTGTGAAGTGAAATCTGTTCTAAACAACAAATGAAATCAATCTATAAACATGATTCGATGAAAACTCAAACAGATTCCAAATCCTTGAAACTTTTCAAAAAATTCTCAAAAACTCGTCAATTTCTCAAAAATTGATAAAAATCATTGAATGATGCACAAATTCAGCTGCTAGGCTCTGATACCAATTGAGAGTTTTCAAGTAACAATGATTAACACAATAAGCTTCAATAGATTGAGATAAATGTACAAGATGATGAATTAGATCTCATTTCTCTCTCATGGGGCCATCTCTCTATTTCACACACACATACTCAATACGTATGCTAACCACAATGACCTCTCTATTGTGCTCATCCTACACAAACCCTTACAATTAGGGTATTTATATATACTTTGACCATCACTAACAAGATAATTGACTTTGACTATTGTTGACTAAGTACAATAACCCTAAATCTTGAATATATTATGTACTAACAACATGACTTGCAAATCAAACGAACCCTAGTAGCTAGTATATATATATATATATATATATATATATATATATAATATGAATGTATACGCTATTCACTAATATATATTTTACATATGTATATACACCATACATACAATCCAGTATGACCCAGTACACCTTAATGAGCTAAGTGCAAGAGTTGAAGGCACGAGAGGAGGAACGTCGGGTAGAGGATGAGAGACGTCGGGAAGAGGATCAGAGACGTCGGGAAGAGGATGCGAGACGTCGGGAAGAGGAAGCGAGACGTGAAGAGGCCCGTCGTTTGGAACGAGCACAATATGAAGAGATGTGCGAGTTGGTCAGAAGTCTCAGTCAAAGTACGCCGCGTCCGCATCCGCCTCCATAGTGATGTGAAACTTTTATAATTGTGTTTTGTGTTATTTGAACGAATTTGGAACAATTTGGAACAACGATTTGGTCGTTTTGGCCCGAACAATGTATTGGGCGTTTTAATTTATGATATATAGCATTTTAGCAGATTATACAATTTTTAGCAGGTTTTCAGCTGATTCCATGAAAAAAATAAATTTTAAATTAATAAAAAAAAATTTAAAAAAATTTTAAATTATTTTCGGCAGAATTTTTCGCCCGAAATCCGCCGAAAATAGTTGCCGAAATTATTATTATTTATTAATTGATAAATAAATAAATAAATATATTTCAGGCGAAAAAATCCGCCGAAAATATATCTCGAATTATCTTGTTAATTAAGATTTCGTTAATTATTTCTACTTTTTTCCGACGGATTATTTCGCCGAAACATCCGCCGAAAATTCCGCCGAAAACGGGCCATCTCGGCGCCCATTTATCCGGCGACCGTATCCGCCGAAATCCCCCATTTTCGGCGGATCTCCGACGGATTTTCCCGCCGGAAATCTGCTTCTGTTTAGTAGTGATTACGACCCATGACAACTTATATATTACAACCCAATACCCATCAAGGCCCATAACAAACCAAAAGCTCATTGTCTTGGTGGTATCTGGATTACGGTGGATCCCAACCTCCTTGGAGGTCAAGGATTCAGATGTGGGAATTTTGTTGTATACTAATTACATAGTTTAGAAAGAAAAAAAAAAGCTATGACAACCCATTAAAACCTATCAAGATCAATTAATGACAATTCCCATTAGAACTCATTAAGGCTTGCTACAACTTGTTATAACCCATTACAACCAAATGTGACCCATTGAAAGAACAATCCACTAAGCACATCAATAAACTAAAAATAAAGTAAAATTAAATATTACCGGCAGATAATTAAAGGAATCCAATTTTTTAGAAAAGTTAAATATATGGTTGTCGGTCATAATATTGTTAGGACCAAAATGTCTTAATTATATGATAGTTTTATAAAGGGTTAATAATTGTTATATGGGTTTGGGCTTAAAGGTGTAACAAGGGAGTATATAAAGATTAGTGTGTGTAATTAGGGTTAAGAAAAATCATTTTACAATATGATCAATGGTGCAAGTGTGTGTTCTAGAGAGAGAACCATTCTCTCTCTAGGGTAGTCTCTTCATATGAATAATACACCACATATTCTTCTATATCTCATCTTGTTACTCAATCATCTACTATATTGGATTGTTGCTTCTTCATAAATGGGACTAACAAATATATATATAAATTACCAACGGAATATATAGCTACCTGTCAGTAATTTGTCGGCGATATGTTTGTCAGTAATTGTGGTAGTTTGTATAGTGACAAGTTGGCGACAAAGCTTGGTTTGTCGCTGGTAATTCGTTGCTGAACTGTCATTGTTTTTTGGTTCACGTAGTTGTTGTTTTTCCCTTGCTGATCCTAATTAATTGCGCAATGATCTATGTTTCCAATGCATAGCTAGTGATAGCGGAATCTTGCAAAGTCAAGATAGAAGACTTGGTTCATGATCTATTGTCTAGGAAATTTAAGGAAACACTTCTAATGAAGACTTTTTGTGAGCAATGTCTAGTAATGTTTATGTGGCGGAGATTTAACAAATAGATGTTGTTAGTCCCATTTTAACAAGGCAACGATTCATATATTGATGGAGATAGTAACAAGAAGAGATATAATGGAATAGGTGTTTTATTCAAGATGAAAGCAACCTAGAGAGAGAATGTATCTCTCTCTAGAACACACACTTACACCTTGGAGGCTACATTGCAATGGCTACACTTACTAAACCCTAATTACACACACTAAACATTATATACCCCCTTGTTACACTATTAAGCCCAAACCCTTATAACATAACCCAAGCCCATATAACTATTAATACCCTTTTACAAAACTATCTTATAATTAGGACATTTTGTGTCCTAACAATCTCCCTCTATAGTTTTGTAAAGGAATCACCCGTCTCGAAAGATCTTCAGTTCTTCTCCCCCTTGATTTCTTTAGAAAACCGTAGTGATGCAATTCTTCAAATGTAGTCTAGGCTCCCCCTTGAAATAAGCTCTTACTCTTTATATTTCAACCTTGACATATCGGATTCAATATCTCGACCGAGTGCTGTCAGGATCGATTCTTAACAAGAATTAAACTTCTTAGAAACAGAATTTAGAGAATCTTGCGGAATAGAACTCTAAATCAATTAAAGAACAATCAATAGAATTCAACACACTGTATATATCAAACTGTATTACTCACAAGCTTTACACCAAACCTCAATCTTGTTGAACAGGCTCAACAAGACGACTTCTACTTCTCTAGAAATAGGATCTACGACCTTGAGGTTAATTCTCTCTGAATAGCTAAACAACTTTTTTGAATAACTGTTCTCTCTATCGTGTATATATTCTATTGTCTACCTCGTGTATTCTAATAGCTATCTATCAATACTATTTATACAAAAGTAATTACAAGATAACTATCAAAAGTAAATTGATCTTCTGAATCTTCGTTAAACATATCTTGATCAATTCCTTCTTTGTCTCCAAAAGTATCGCATACCAAACTTATCAAGTCAGCAGTATTAACAATGATTTGGCTCAGCAGCATTAACGACCTTCAGCAGTATTAACCTTCACAGTCTTCAAGCAGTAGTAACTCAGCTCAGCAGTACTAACCATGTCTAGCAGTAGTAATTTGGTCTAGCAGTACTAACCGTGTCTAGCAGTAGTAACTTTGACCAGCAGTAGTAACCTTGTCTAGCAGTAGTAACGAAGAACTGGCAGTAGTAACATTGTCTTGGCAGTATTAACCATACTTAGCATATCTTCAGTTCCCAACAATCTCCCCCTAACTTGACTTTTAGGAAAAGAAGTCAAGTTCTTCAGATGATGCTTCCAAAACCTAATCATACATGCCTAGATTAGGATTCAATCCCAGACTTTGATTGAGAATCCTTTTTACCAAGAATCTACCCATTGCTGAATCCTTGTTGCAGGTCAGCTTAGCATGTAGCATTCCTTTCAGCCTCTTCATGCTGTGATTGTATATTTCATCCACCAGATAGTATTCTTGAGTCGCAGAGTCAAGGGAGATGACATATACTCCACAGTTTTCATAGAGCATCCAGTTGGTAATGGCTTGAAACTGTGTGTTTATCCTATGCTGAACCGCTTCAGGTTTGAACATTTGGCACAAGAATTCAAGTACCATTTTAGAGATTGACATCCCTTGCTCAGTCAGCATGTTTTCATATAGCCTCATCCCAACTTTGAACATCTCTTCTAAGTCTGATCTTGAGCAGGTTCTGACAATTTTTCCCCAAGTTGAAAAGACTTCAAATTTTCCATCTGCTCTTTTTATCCTAATGAACTCCTTTCTACCATCTTTCAAAGTGTCCCAAAAGATGATTCCAGGAGCCTTAGATGATATTGGTTCAGCCTGAATTGGAATTGGGTTAGAGTCAACACCAGTAATATACAAATCACATTGGGCATCAGTTTGTGATTGTACATTGCTTGATTGCCCTGATGGAGTTGCCACTTCTTCTTCAGCAACTTTTGGATCAGATTTTTCTTTCACTGTTTCCTCCTGGGCCTCTTCTGCAGTTGGCTCCACCCTTGGCTTCTTTTCATTTTTCTTCTGTGAAGTTATGGGCTTGGTGCTTGGTCTTTTCTTTGACATCATCTTGGTTCTTTTAAGAGTTTTAACAGCTTCAGGAGTTGGTTCAGCTGTTTTAAGTTTTTCAGCAGCAATAACCATTTCTGCTGCTATGGCTGTTACTGCTTCTCTTAGAACATGTAATGATGCTGCTTCAACACTGTTCTTCACAATCCAGTATACTTCTTCATCAATTTCAGCTTGAGATGTAGTTACTGCTTCCTGCTCAGTTTCTGCTGCTTTTTCTGTTTGGCCTTCAGCAGCATTAACTGTTTCTGCTGCTTGTTCAAACTCAGCAGCATTAACAGTTTCTGCTGCTGTGGTTTCTGTTGCTGTTGTAGTTTCTGCTTCTTTAACAAGCTCTTCCACCTTTTCTGTCTCCCCCTTATTCTGTGCACTGGACTCCCCCTTAAACTGTGCATTATCAATTCCCATCTCAGTCTCCATCTGAACTGTCTCCCCCTTAACTTGTAGACCCTTCATATTCAGTTCTGCTTCTGATTCTGACTCTGACTCCCCCTTTTTGGGAGCATCATCAGTTGGAATTCTTCTTCTCAGCACAAATCTTGCCTTTTTCTGTCTGTGCAACAACTTGGTGACCATCTTCTTGAGCTTCTCAATTTGAGACTGTTGGTAGGTGACCACAGTCTTCAGTTGCTCAATCTCCTTCTTTTGTGCCATAACATCCAAGTTGACATTTCCAATTGTTTCCATCAATTCATCATAGTTATATCTATCCTCACCTTGTTTAGAAGTGTTTACCTTCTTTAAAGGATCACTGGAAGTAGCCATCAATTCCTCTTTGTTATGTCTATCCTCACCCTTTTTAGAACTTTTTATCTTCTTTAAGGGATCCTTGGAAGTTTTAGCAGAAGCCTTCTGCCTAGCAGAAGCACTAACTGCCCCCTTGGTTTCTTGGCACCTGGGTCCTCCTAATGATTTCTCATTTAGAGTTGCCATGGGGAAGGTCTTATTTATGTTACCACTGTCCTTCTCTGTGCTAGCAGAAGTAGTGGCAGCCTTAGCACCCATATGCTCATCCTTCTCCTTAGAGAGCACCTTCTTGGGGTTGGGAGACACCCCTGTGGTTTCCCTGTTGATATTCTCAATTGGAGAATGCTCCAACTGAGGGCTTAAAGGCTTAGGGCTCTGAGTAGGTACATCAAGGGAAGGAACCTTGTGCACCTTTCTTCTTTGAAACTTGTTGGATAAAGCAGGAGTGGGCTTTTGAAGTATGTGCTGAGGGATATTTATAGTGAGTGAAGGTGGGGTTTGGTCATCAGTGGGATGATCTAATGAGGGCCTTGATCCTGATGCCATACCTTCAGAGGGGTGGGACACAACCATCATTGTAGAGAACAATGGTGTGTCAACTCCTTCCGAGTCCCTAGGAAGTCTTTTCATATTTGAAAAAACCTTCCCTTTAGGGGATTTGGGTACATATACCTCAGTAAACTGAGGTAAGTCCATCAATTCCTTGTTAATAACTTCTTGCACAAACCTTGGATACATGTAAAAGCTCTTTTTGGATTCCAAGTTTGATACAAGATCATTAAAGATCATAGCTGAAAAGTTGTACTTTCTGGCAGTGGATAAGCAGACCAAGGCATATGCAATGGGACTGCTGAACTCACTCCATCCAGTAGTTTTCTTGGAAATACAGTGCATCAGGGTATGAACAAGAAATCTCCATTGGTTGAAAAATTTTGACTTGTAGAATTTAAAAACACCAATGGGACCTTCATACCCCATTCTTTGTAAAGTCGAATATAAGTCATCAGAAGATAGAGAGGTTATACCTGAGGCATCATCCAAGTGAAGAGAGATGCGAATAACCTCCTCTGTGACTTTCAAGGGTTTATCACAAACCCTTGTTCGAATGGTTTTCTGCCCTTCTTCGAAACTAACAGTGGCATTCTCCCAAAATTGCGTCTGATGTTCGATATAGATGGTTGGGCTCACCGTTAGGGCATAGGAGATGTGCGAGGATTTAAGAAAATCGACGATATCGTGGAATCCCGCAGCTTGTTTCGGCTTCTGAAGCATGGCTATTTCATTGTGCTCATCCACAAACTCCATGATTCCTGAGGATTCTTGAAAGAAAAACACAAAGATTCTGGGGAGACTAGGTTAGAACGAGAGAGAAGAAGTTAATGCGAAGAGTCGTTATGAACTTTGGCGGGCAAACAGGGGTATTTATATGCCCTAGATTATCAAAAGCAGTATTAACGACATAAGCAGTATTAACTACTGAGCAGTATTAACTGCAAGGCAGTATTAACTACACAGCAGCATTAACTACCAAGCAGTATTAACTACCTAGCAGTATTAACTACCGAGCAGTATTAACCACCAAGCAGTATTAACTACCAAGCAGTATTAACTACCTAGCAGTATTAACTACCTAGCAGTATTAACTGCACTAGCAGTATTAACTACTGAGCAGTAGTAACTGTGCACTAGCAGTATTAACTACTGAGCAGTATTAACTGCAAAGCAGTATTAACTACACAGCAGCATTAACTACCAAGCAGTATTAACTACCTAGCAGTATTAACTACCGAACAGTATTAACCACCAAGCAGTATTAACTACCAAGCAGTATTAACGACTGAGCAGTATTAACTACTGAGCAGTATTAACTGCAAGCAGTATTAACTACACAAGCAGTATTAACTGCACAAGCAGTATTAACTGCTGAGCAGTATTAACTGCTGAGCAGTATTAACTGCAAGCAGTATTAACTGCACAAGCAGTATTAACTGCACAAGCAGTATTAACTGCACAAGCAGTATTAACTGCTTAGCAGTATTAACTCTGCACATTGCATTACTAGTCAAATCCTCAAATGTCATCTTACCTTCTGACATATCACCTTTACCACTTCTCTTACCTTCTGCAGGATTATTTCCAAAAGTAACATGTCCTCCATCAATTCATTTGAAATTCTTGAGGCATGCCATGTTACCTGTCATGTGCCTGGAGCAACCACTATCAACATGCCAAATGCTCTTCCCCTTGAGCTGTTGGTTGCCCTGCACATCTGATAAATCAATTAGTTTTATTAGGGACCCAAGCCATAGTGGTCTTGGGTCTCCCTTGATCATCAAAATACTTACATTCTGTTTTGATGAGCTTGTCAAAGTGAGGAACATCAGTGCTTGAGTACTTTGTTTTGATGATAGGTCTAGAAGCAGTACTAACTTTGTTAGCAGCACTAACATTGTTAGCAGTATTATCTTTTAAGGAGGCATTAACAGTGTTAGCAGCACTAATACTGTTTCCAGAAGTACTAGCCTTCTTAGCAGTATTAACTAACTTAGCAGTACTAACATTAGAAGCAGTATTAGTTGTTGAAGAGGTACTAACTGTGTTAGCAGTACTAACACTGTTAGCAACATTATTGCTTCCTGCAGTACTAACATTGTTAGCAGTACTAACTGAGTTGGCAGTATTATCATTAGTACCTTTAGGCATCCATACTCTAACACTTTCTGTTTCTGCCTTTTTCATGTGGCTTTTGGTTTTAACTTGTTTCTTTGCCACAACTTTCCTCACAGACTTTTTATATCCACCATTCTTTCTGTAACCACCAGGTTTTTGAAAAGATCTTTGAGCATTAAACCTTTGGTTAACAGGATTGAAATAACAGTGTTTGGCTAAATGATTTAGCTTACCACAGATGAAACAAGGTTTTGGCCTGTTAATTCTGTTTAGATCAACTCCTTGTCTCATAGCCCACTGGTTATTCCAGTTCCTTTGATTACCCCTTTTGTTATCATGTTTTTGGGGCTTAAGCTCTTGAGATTTCTTACAAGAACAATGTTTACAGGTATTGGGAGCCACAACTGTGGTCTGTGTGTATTGGACTCCCTTTACTGTTTCTGTCCTTTTCATCTCATTGTTCTTTCCCCAAGGATTTCCATCTTTCTCATTGGTCACAATTTCATTGTCTAAGGGAACCCTACTACTAATACTCTTATTCTTCTTGGATTCTTCCTTCTCTGTTTTATCCTTAACTACTACTTCTTTTTCACAAGGATCTATATTAATCTTTAATTCAGGTTCCTTCCTATCCTTGGTCTCTAACAAATCAGACTTAGGAGGTATGTAGTTGTTATTGTAGGGTGGAGGTGTGGCATTGTATCCTATCCCTACTTTTATCTTGTCATGGATTTGAGCCTTAATTATGGTATCCATGGTTTTAGAAGCACAGGTAAACTTTTCAACATCAAGTTTAACCTTCTTAAGCTCTTCTTTTAATTTCTCATTCTCCTCCCCAGACACTTTCAGCTTAATCTCATACTCATTCTTCTCCCACTTCCAATAGTTAGTATCATAGTGGTGTTGAAGTTCATTAGCTTGAAAAGCTCTAATCTGTTCCTCAAACCTTTCTACAATCCTAACATAATCTTTCACATCTTTCTCTAGCCTCTTAAGGTTATCACACATACCCTGATTGTGATCCCTATATCTTTTAACAGCATCAATGCAAGTTTGAGAACAGAGTTTAGATTGTACCTCAGTGGGAATATCTGAGACTTCTGCCATAAGAGCTTGATTCTGAATTGCCTCTTCTGCTTGATCACTCCAATCAAAAGTACTGTTTGATTCAATAGAATTTTTCATGATGATTGTAGATTTCTAAGAAACACAGGCTCTGATACCACTTGTCAGGATCGATTCTTAACAAGAATTAAACTTCTTAGAAACAGAATTTAGAGAATCTTGCGGAATAGAACTCTAAATCAATTAAAGAACAATCAATAGAATTCAACACACTGTATATATCAAACTGTATTACTCACAAGCTTTACACCAAACCTCAATCTTGTTGAACAGACTCAACAAGACGACTTCTACTTCTCTAGAAATAGGATCTACGACCTTGAGGTTAATTCTCTCTGAATAGCTAAACAACTTTTTTGAATAACTGTTCTCTCTATCGTGTATATATTCTATTGTCTACCTCGTGTATTCTAATAGCTATCTATCAATACTATTTATACAAAAGTAATTACAAGATAACTATCAAAAGTAAATTGATCTTCTGAATCTTCGTTAAACATATCTTGATCAATTCCTTCTTTGTCTCCAAAAGTATCGCATACCAAACTTATCAAGTCAGCAGTATTAACAATGATTTGGCTCAGCAGCATTAACGACCTTCAGCAGTATTAACCTTCACAGTCTTCAAGCAGTAGTAACTCAGCTCAGCAGTACTAACCATGTCTAGCAGTAGTAATTTGGTCTAGCAGTACTAACCGTGTCTAGCAGTAGTAACTTTGACCAGCAGTAGTAACCTTGTCTAGCAGTAGTAACGAAGAACTGGCAGTAGTAACATTGTCTTGGCAGTATTAACCATACTTAGCATATCTTCAGTTCCCAACAAGTGCACGAAAAACATCTTCATAAATGTGGAAACTATAGCTCGTACTGATAAGCTCACAAGAAAGATAACGAGCGAGTTGTTGCGGGACAATACCAAATGCAATCTCAGTTTATAACACCAAATCCGTCGATAAGTCACGAGTTGAATAGGAATTCGGCTTAAGAGCGTGATTCGGATTTGCTCGAAAGAGGAAACATAATGAAGCATACACTATAAGGTAGGGTTTAAAAGAACTCCACAAGTAACATTGTTCATCAACTGTAGACAAATGCTCATCCCCAAAATATCAGAACACCGAATGATGAAAATCCGGAACTTCAATCTTCAAGAAATAGCTGAATGATTATAAGCACTCAAGAGTCTGAATCACAACCAAAGCACCAGAACAATGATTGCAAGCACTCACAATTCTGATTGATCAGGTCAGAAGAGTGATTAAGAGCACTCAAAGGTCTAGCATCGTCAACAAAACTCCAGAATAATGATTGCAAATGCTCAAACGTCTAATCCAATTCAACTAAAGACTGAATTCCAACACCCATCTTCTGAGAATCTTGGCAAACTTGAGCTCCTTTAAACATTGACAGTTGCAATATATGTATGTGACAGCCTAAATATGGGAATGATGTCACACACGCTTTATACTAAACACCATGAACAATGCCCCCCTCCTGAGACTAAGCACGAGGGTTCCGCTACCCGGTTAGCGGTTTTTTTTAATGAATGGGTGATTACTTGGGTGAGGATACCATCTTGATCTCCAGAAATAGTCACGATTACACATTTTTAACCCTTTGTCGCAACACAAACCTTGTCGCAACCACACACAATGTCGCAACCCAAACCAAGTCGCAATAAACTGATGTCTCAATAAAACCTATGTCGCAATACCAAAGTCGCAATTGCAGTGAAGTCGCAACAGCAGAAGTCGCAATTACTGAAATCACAATAACTGAAGTCGCAATAAGTAAAAGTTCACCCGAGTCGCAACTGAAGGTTGCGATTTGGTACTGTTCAACGTGTAATGGATTGCGATTTGGGGCAAGTCGCAATAGACGATTGCGATTTGGGAGCCAAGTCGCAATGGACGATTGCGACAATGATGAAGGTTAGTGGATTGCGATATGTATGAAGATTCAAGGTCGAATCTTCAAAACAGATCGGATGAGGCTGAAATTTGATGGGTAGGTTCGCGAGGCTATTCTGAGCAACTTTAGAACTTCAAGTTTTAATCAAAAACCAACAGAAAATGGGTTTTCGATCCAAAACAGTGTGCAGAAAGTTAAAGTACGAAAATGAGGAAAACTATCCAATCTGAGCTTCAATCCTTGTGTTTTTGCGGAATAAAACACACAGAACTATCCTAGAAACAATCCTTGATCAATTCCAATCCATTAGAAGAACTCTAATGGCTAAAATCAATCAAAAATTGAAGAAAATGAAGAACACTCAAATATGGAAATATTTCACTCAAACCTAATCAAATATTGAACTTAGATGTTTGAATCTCTCACAACAAGTCTCTGATTTTCAGAAAAAGTTATTTCTTGAAAAAGAAAATATTGAGAAAGAAAGAGAGAGATTTAAATTCGAAAGAACATCTTTTGAAACTGAAAATGTTTTTCTTTCAAAGAAAATATATGATTTAGAAAACATTTTGATCAAAGAGAGAAATGATCTTGAGTCCAATAAAGAATACTTTCAAAATGAAATCTCAAGACTGATGGGAAAATTGACAAGTTTATCCACTGAAGCTATGACAGAGTTTGCTAGCAAAGCTTCCTCTGATTCAGATGCTTCCTCATGCAAAGCCTTCATAGGCAATACTATTAATAGAAGCATGATGGCGGATGACTTGGATGATTTTGGTCCCATTGAGATAGAGGAACAACCTGTTAATGAAAATTCTTGTGACTTCTCTCATAACTCCTCTTCCAATGATATTAAAGTTGATCATGTTATTGACACTCCTTGTGAAAGGAAGGATAAGAAAGTTCAACAAAAGGATGTTAATTTTGACTTTAGTGCTAAACTTCCAGATCATTCTGATTTTCTGGTCAAGGAAGAAGAACCCAAGGAGAATTTCTTCGAGGGGGAATCTTCTAAAATCGTTGAGAAAAAGAAAAAGAAAAAGAAGAAAAATAAGCGCAAATCTAAATCTTCTAAAGTTCAAAATTCCTACGCTTACGATTCTTATCTTGATTCCATTTCAGATCGTAATTTAAGAAACAACTCGCGGGTAGAGTGGAGAATAAAGGAGTTCACACATGATGTGGCCCAGAGAAAATCATCTACTGTCGCTTTTAATTCCAAGAAAAACACTTTTGTTTCTGATGTTAGTAATCGTGTTGCCTCAAACAAACAAAAACTTGTTATTCCTTACAAGATTTCTTCAATGCAACAACTGATTAATTTAGCTCATGATCAAATTTGTTGCTCTTCTTGTGGTGTAGATGATTTTATCTGCAAGTCTGATTATTCTTCGTGGTTTGGTTATAACTTCTTTGGTTCAAATTGTTTTTATTCAAATAGATATTATAACCACTACAATTCAAAGAAAAAGGTTAATTCTCCTAACCCGAAAGGACCCAATTGGCAATGGGTACCTAAAAATGTTTAAATCCCATTTTGCAGCTCCGTCATGTGTGGTATTTGGATTCTGGTTGCTCAAAACACATGACAGGAAGGAAGGAGCTGTTGAGCAATTTTGTGAAACACGATGGAGGGAAAGTTAAGTTTGGAAATGATCATTACGCTCCAATCATGGGTTATGGAGATATTGTGGCCGACAACGTCAGGATAACTAAAGTGAATTATGTTGAAGGCTTAGGGCATAACTTATTTAGTATAGGTCAGTTTTGCGATAAAGACCTAGAAGTCCATTTCAAGAAGACTCGGTGTGCATATCTAACCGATGGAGGAAATGAACTTCTAGTTGGTTCGCGAAAGTCAAATCTTTACACCATTGATCTATCGAAGGTTAAGCCGAAGAATGACGTGTGTCTGTTGACTAAGGCAACTATGGAAAAGAGTTGGTTATGGCATAGACGACTATCTCATCTCAACTTTCGTTACATTCAAAAGCTAACGTTGGATGATTTAGTTATAGGTCTACCAGTTCTGCAGTTTGAGAAAGACAACTTCTGTATTGCTTGTGAGAAGGGGAAGATAAAGTGAGCTCCTCATCCACCGAAACCCGAACCCAACACACACAAACCTTTAGAAATCCTTCATATGGATCTCTGTGGTCCGATGAAGACTCAGAGTGTCAGTGCCAAACGATACGTGTTAGTAATTGTCGATGATTATTCGAGATATACTTGGGTCAAGTTTCTTCGTTCAAAAGACGAAACACCTGACTTGATCATCTCGTTAATCAAGCAACTTCAAGTGAACCGTCAACAATCAGTTCAGACTGTTAGGTCAGACAACGGGACAAAATTCAAGAACAAGACTCTTGATGATTTCTTTAAATCATTAGGAATATCTCATCAGTTTTCTGCGGCTAGAACTCCTCAGCAGAACGGAGTCGTTGAAAGACGAAACCGCACACTTGTTGAAGCTGCCAGAACGATGCTGTCTTATGCTGATCTACCTCTGTTCTTGTAGGCTGAAGCTGTTGCTACGTCATGCTATACACAAAACCGTTCTATAATCCATCGTCGGTTTGGTAAAAC
Organism: Saussurea involucrata; assembly: GCA_033807775.1. NCBI lineage: Eukaryota > Viridiplantae > Streptophyta > Magnoliopsida > Asterales > Asteraceae > Saussurea > Saussurea involucrata. Next base: position 161,805,340 of record CM066321.1, on the reverse strand, counting down.
TCCATATGAACTGATTAATAATAGAAAACCTGTAATACACTACTTTCGTGTATTTGGATGCAGGTGTGTTGTGCTGAACGACAAGGACAATTTGAACAAATTCAGTCCAAAGGGTATTGAGGGCGTTTTCATCGGATACTCGCTCACGTCAAAAGCATACAGAGTCTATTTCAAATCGACTAGAACTGTGAAGGAAAGCGTAAATGTCAGATTTGATGAAACTGAAGATTTGGTTTCTGTGCAAAACAGTACAGAACCCGCAATATCTGGAATACTAGCATCTGGACAAATTTGTCCTATGGTGACTAGATCTTCAAACAAGGATCAAGCATCCACTTCTAACTCTAAACCTAATGATCTTGATTTTTTGTTTGAATATTTTTATGATGATTTTTTCGGTAGTGATAAACCTACTTCATCTATATCAAACAGGAGCAATGTTGCCACACCACCAGTTAATGCTACATTGTCAGGGCCTACACCGGAACTGACTACTCCTTCATCTGGTGCAACAACTCCTGCTTCGTCTTCAAGTAACACGCATATGGCATCTCCATAAGCAACACAACATGTATCCACGAATGGTGCTTCTTCGTCAGGTACAACTTCTAACGCCAATGGTGAGGATTCTGCAACTCAACGTGAGTCATCTTCTGAAGCAGAACCGGAGGCCGTTTCTGTTGACACTCCTGTCAATGAACCCGCCCGACAACCGGAACCTACCTTGACAATAGAGTTGAATTTTGATAAAGATCCTACCTTAGTGGATCCCAACTATGGTGCTATAATTGTTCATCCTCATGCTTCAAGATGGACTAAGAGTCACCCCATTGAACAAGTCATTGGTGACATCTCCGAACCTGTGAAGACAAGATATGCAACGGCTAATGAAGTCCTTTACGCGCTCTTTCTAAGTCAAGTTGAGCCCACAACAGTTCGACAAGCCTTGGAAGATCCGTACTGGATCATTGCCATGCAAGATGAGCTGAATTCTTTTGAAGCATTGAACGTGTGGCGATTAGTTCCTAGACCCAAAGGTAAAACAGTAATTGGTACCAAGTGGGTCCTGAAAAATAAGAAAGATAAAGATGGGATTGTTGTGAGAAATAAAGCACGCCTTGTAGCCAAAGGGTATAGGCAACAAGAGGGAATCGACTACGATGATACATATGCACGGGTGGCTCGTTTAGAGGCAATTCGGATGTTTCTTGCATTTGCCGCTTTCAGAAACTTCACTGTCTATCAAATGGAGGTGAAGACTGCTTTCTTGAACGGCATCTTGAAAGAAGAAGTATATGTTTCTCAACCAGAGGGTTTTGTGGACAAAGATAATCCAGATCACGTCTACATACTTGACAAAGCTCTCTATGGTCTAAAGCAAGCCCCTCGCGCCTGGTATGAAATCTTATCTACCTACCTACTTGGTGCTGGCTTTAGAAAAGGTAAAATCGACACAACTCTCTTCACTCTGCATGAAAATGGTGAGATCCTTCTAGTACAAATTTACGTTGATGATATTATATTTGGTTCAACTGACCCTGGATTGTGTACTTGGTTCTCGGGTATAATGATGACCAGATTCCAGATGAGTATGATGGGAGAGATTAATTTCTTTCTTGGATTACAAGTCAAGCAATTCTCAACAGGTATTTTCATCAACCAGTCGAAGTATGTGTTTGACATCAACAGGTGTAACGCCCCAAAATTTCAAGGAAATTTAAAAAAAATTTTAAACACGCATATTTAATAATAAGTCTCCATTTATTAAACCCAAAATAATAATTGCAATCACGAGCGTTATTAAAACATAAGTCAACAGCGGAAATTAAATTGTTTATTCAATAACGGGAAAATGTTTAATAAGCAAGTCCTTCGACCCATCCGTCATGCGCGTCAGTGTGTGCCAGTCATGCCTTCGTACCACTTGTACCTGCAGCCACTGTAAATTGGGAGGGGTAAGCACGAAGCTTAGTGAATTCAAACACAACAATTAACAATGGTTATCTCATATTACCCCTAAAGCAAAGAGGATCACACCACCACATCCAAGTCTACGAACAAATCATAAGCAAGTATAATAACCACCACATAACAAAATTCCCGGGCGGATGTCGGGTCTACGGCCCCGCCGCACGTTTCCGCCTACTGCGGGAAACACCCATTTTACGCCTACTGCGTGTGACATCCTTTTTACGCCTACTGCGTAAAACACCTCCGTCCCCGTCGGGACTCGGCCCCGCCGAATAATGTAGCACATAATGTTAACTAAACGTCCCACTATCTAGCCCCCAACAATCCCGCATATAATTTTCACACACGTGCTACAGTAATAATAAACAACTATTAATTAATTGTAGTGAGAGAACTCACCTCGGGTGCGCGCCTAGCTAAAAATAGTAAGTAGCTCCACACAACGACGATCACTTTCCGGCACCTAAACGTACGATAAAATACGTCAATACGAGACCCGGACCCCACGACGCGACACACCCCAAAACTGTCGCTAAAAACTAACTTTCGGTCCCACCGGACAGGTCTGTTCGGGACCTGATTCGACTACCATAAACCCAGAAAATTTCCAGGTTTATCATACGGTTGGATAGTGCTCTGAAATACCTTTTCAAGGACATACTATTCGCCTCCTAACGATTTTTCTACAAATAATTACGAATTACTAAAGATCGCCTACCGAAACTGTCCGTTTTCGGACCAGTTCACACAAACAGCCCCGAACAGCCTAGTTCCGGGCCAAATTAGACTTTCGGCGAAACACGAAAAACGTTCCTAACTCAAATTAGGAAAAACGGGCACAGGTTTCAGGTTAAAACGATCTACGAGCAACAAGTTATGAATTTAGCAAGCTCATGACAGATTTAAGAAAATATCACATGAAATGACGAATCTCCAAACTTGCGGCCCCTATTTCTCCTAGCTCGAGGCCGAACCGGCTTTCCGTCAAAACACGGGAAACGTGCCCGATCTCGAGCTCTAAACGTGGGCACCAAGCTCGGCCCAAACGGAGTTGCGACGGAAAAACTACAGCCGTCACAAAAACAGGGCTGCACTACTAATTTTTATAAATAGACGATTTAACGACGATAAAACAAATATTAACGAAACGACCGATCGATTGGACGACGATTACACATACTCTACACTGAAAAATTTAATCCGACATCACCACCTTCCATCCACGGCCCTCCGGCGACGGTGGTCGCCGGCGGCTGTCGACGGCGGTTCATAACAAAAGACGATACGAAACGAAATATGGATAAACGTAAAATTACGTAACGAATCGCGCAAGGGAAAAGAACGCATACAACCGAACACAGCAGCCCTCCCGCCACCGTACGCTCTCCGGCAGCGGCTCCCGGCGGTGGCGCGTGGCGCACGGCGGCAGCGCGCTGCGCACGGCGGCCACACCGCCGGGGCCCCCGATTCGACGAGAAAACAACTACAACAAGAGGAGGGGGTTTCGAGGGTTACCTTTTGACGAAAAATACGACACTACCGGCGGTTCCCGACGCTCTCCGGTTAACTCCGGCGACTCCTCCGATCAACTCTCTCCTCTCGCGATCTCGTCTCTCTCTCTCTTGCTCCTTTCTCCGGCGGTGACGAACACGACAGGGGGGGGGGCTGCTTCACGGTGGCGGAAAAGAGAAGGGTAGGGTTTCAATTTTTTGTTTGTTACGATTGAAAGGAAGGAGAGGGGAATTAGGGTTAGTGATTTGATTAGCAAGAAAGGAAATACCAAGAAGTTAAGAGGTTTGAGAGGCTCTCGGTCCATGCTTTGCATGGGCCGATCCTCTATCCCACTTTCACCAAAAAAACATAAAAGGCCCCTTAACAACCCAAAAGTTACACAACTCGAAACAAACCCGAGAAGCTCGCGAATTGGTTATTTGACACCGAATCGCAAACGAGACCAATCAACGAGGACGATTTACAATATTTAATTTGCTTTTTTTTTTTGAATAAATAAAAGCATATAACCAAAAATGGACATACCGGGACACGGGCTTTACAACCCTCCCCCGCTTGGATTAGACTTCGTCCCCGAAGTCCACGCCTGCAAATAGCTCCGGGTAGTTCTCCCGCATTTCGGCTTCTGGTTCCCACGTCCATTCTGAACCCTTCCGGTGTTTCCACTGGACCTTAACCAATCCAACGACCTTGTTGCGCGAAGTCCTCGTCCTCCTGTCGAGGATGGCAATCGGTTTCTCTACATAGTTGAGTCTCTCGTCAATCTGAATGTCCTCGAGAGGGATGACTGCCGACTCGTCCATCACACACTTCCGCAATTGAGAAACGTGGAAGGTGTTATGGATCAGACTCAACTCCTCCGGTAGCTCCAAACGGTAAGCCACCTTCCCCACACGCGCGATGACCTTGTAAGGCCCGATGTAGCGAGGGCCCAGCTTTCCCCGCTTACGAAAACGAATTACCCCCTTCCAGGGTGACACCTTCAAAAGAACATAGTCTCCGACTTGAAATTCCAAGTCCGATCGTCTCTTATCAGCGTAACTCTTCTGCCGGCTCTGAGCAGTGACTAATCGGTCTCGAACCATCTGAATCATCTCTGTCGTCTTTAATACAACGTCGGTGCTCCCCAATACTCGGTGACCAACCTCGCCCCAGCAAATGGGCGTCCGGCACTTCCTGCCATACAACACCTCGTACGGCGCTCTACCAATACTGGCATGGTAGCTGTTATTATAAGAGAACTCAGCTAGCGGAAGATACTGATCCCAACTACCCCCGAAATCAATAACACATGCTCGCAGCATGTCCTCGAGTGTCTGAATAGTACGCTCACTCTGCCCGTCCGTCTGAGGATGAAATGCTGTACTGAAGTGCAACCGCGTACCCATCTCATTCTGAAACTTCTCCCAAAACCGGGAGGTGAAACGAGTATCCCGATCCGAGACAATCGAGACTGGCACCCCGTGCCGAGTTACAATCTCTCGAATGAACACCTCCGCGAGCTTATCTGCCGAAAAGCTCTCTTTAATTGCCAAGAAGTGAGCGCTCTTAGTCAGACGATCCACGATCACCCAAATAGTATCATTCCCTCGCTGAGTTTTGGGAAGCTTAGTGATGAAATCCATCGTGATTTGCTCCCACTTCCACACCGGAATCTCTAACGGCTGCAATTTGCCGTGCGGCCGCTGATGCTCCGCCTTGACCTTCCGACAGGTCAAGCATGCTTCCACACACTTAGCTACATCCTGCTTCATACCGGGCCACCAGTAGCCTTCCCGCAAGTCTCTATACATCTTGGTAGCTCCGGGATGAATCGAAAACTTGGACTTATGTGCCTCGTCCAACAGTGTCTGGCGGTTCCCACCGGTGTACGGGACCCAAACTCTGCCATAACGGGTCATTAGTCCCCGACTATCCCGTACCAAATTCGGAATTTCTCCCGAAACTCTCTCCCGTTTAGCATTTTCCTCTAACACGGCCACCTCTTGAGCGATACCTATCGACTCCAAAAGTGGTGCAACTACCGTCAACCGCTGACAAAATCCCTTCAGCGATCCCCCGACCGGATGCCGGCTAAGTGCGTCCGCGACTACATTCGCTTTACCTGGGTGGTAAAGTATCTCGCAGTCGTAATCCTTGACCACATCAAGCCACCTTCGCTGACGCATATTAAGATTTTGCTGGTCCATCAGATATTTAAGACTCTTGTGGTCAGTGTAGATCGTACACTTGACACCATAAAGATAGTGTCTCCAAATCTTCAGAGCAAAAACCACTGCTCCCAACTCCAAGTCATGAGTCGGGTAGTTCGCTTCGTGAGGCTTCAGCTGCCTCGAAGCGTAAGCTATGACCTTGCCGCGTTGCATCAGCACGACACCCAACCCCTGATATGAAGCATCACAATAAACCACCAAATCCTCCATACCCTCGGGCAAAGTTAACACAGGAGCCTCACATAAACGCCTGCGTAGCTCCTCAAACGCCTTCTGTTGCTCTTCACCCCAACTGAAAGCTGCAGTTTTCTTCGTCAGTTTCGTCATAGGCAAGGCGATTTTGGAGAAATCTTGGATAAATCTCCGATAATACCCTGCTAAACCGAGAAAACTTCGCACCTCGGTAGGAGTTTTCGGCACCTCCCACCGCATAACTGCCGAAATCTTGGCTGGATCGACCATGATACCATTCTGATTCACGACATGTCCTAAGAATTGGACCTCTCGTAACCAGAATTCACACTTGGAGAACTTAGCATAAAGCTTCTCCCGTCTCAAAACTTCTAACACTTCCCGCAAATGCACCTCGTGCTCTTCCTTCGTCTTGGAATATACAAGAATGTCGTCGATGAACACAATCACCGAACGATCCAACATCGGGCTACACACCCTGTTCATGAGGTCCATGAACGCTGCTGGTGCATTGGTGAGCCCGAAAGGCATCACCACGAACTCGTAATGGCCGTAACGCGTGCGAAAAGCCGTCTTCTCCGTATCTTCGCTACGCACCCGCATCTGATGGTACCCGGATCTCAAGTCAATCTTAGAGAACCACGAGGCTCCCTGCAACTGATCAAACAAATCATCAATCCTTGGCAAAGGATAACGATTCTTCACCGTAAGCTTATTCAGCTCCCGGTAGTCAATGCACATCCGCTGAGATCCATCTTTCTTTTTCACGAACAAGATCGGAGCTCCCCACGGTGAACAACTCGGTTTGATGAACTCCTTCTCCAGAAGCTCCTGCAGCTGCTCATAAAGCTCCTTCATTTCCGGTGGAGCCAAGCGATAAGGTGCCTTGGCCACCGGAGCAGCACCTGGAATCAGGTCGATTCGAAACTCCACCTGTCGCGCGGGAGGTATCCCTGGCAACTCATCGGGGAATACATCGGCGAATTCCCTCACGACTGGCACATCCTCGGCACTAATCTTCGTCTCATCGACACGCGTATCCACCACATACGCCAAGAACCCCTGCCCACTATGCTGAAGGTATCTCCGAGCCCTCGCCGCAGAACAAATAGCCGTAACCCGACTAGGCGAGTCTCCCTGAATCAACAGTTCTCCCCCGCTTGGGGTTCGAACCCGTACTTGTTTGCGACGGCAAACAATCTCTGCATCGAACGCGTCCATCCAATCCATGCCCACTATCACGCAAAGCTCTCGCATCGCTATAGGGATCAAATCGATAGGAAACCTCACACCCGAGATTTCCAACGTGCATCCCCGATACACGTCCGTAACCGTCAAGGTCCTATCATCGGCGACCTCGACCAATAAAGGACATCCTAGACGTCCCACCACTCGACCCAACCTCTCGCTAAAAGTGCGAGACACGAATGAATGAGTAGCCCCGCTATCAAACATTACCACCGCAGGTACAGAATTGACTAGAAACGTACCTAATATATAAAGAATAACAATACATAAACGCAGGGCATGAAAAGGAAAGACAAAAGAAAAGAGTGATGAAACATACCTGTCACCACCTTAGGCGTCGCCTGCGCCTCCTCCACCTTCAGCTGGTGGACTCTCCCTCGGGCCACCTCCGTCCCGGGCTGACCCGTACGGCCGTCGGTGATGCGCAGCGGGGCATTCGCAGGAGCCCTCTGTGCACCACCCCCATCAGTTGCCCTAGCATTCGGGCAGTTGGCCTTCACATGGCCAGCCTGTTTACAGCCGAAACATAACATCAGTGGCGACCTACAATCTCTACTGAGATGGCCAGGCTGCCCACACTTGTAACATGCATCAGATCTTCTACCACTCACATCCCGGGCCTTAGAACCGCTACTCTTCGTGTGCCCACGAGAATCAACAAACTTCGATTTCTTTGGCACTGCAGAGGTAGGCGTCACTGCCTGTGCCGCCTTCCTCTTCTTTGCTTGGGTCTCCAACTCTAACTCTCTTCTCCGCGCTGCATCCATCATAGCCGACAGCGAAGGATGTTGCACTGCGCTCACAATTTCCCGGATCTCGGTCCGAAGCATGTCTTTGTACCTCGCCATCTTCATTTCTTCTGAGGCCGCATATTGGGGACAGAATAGCGCCATTTCGGTAAACTTCTTGTTCATCTCCTTTATGGTCTCCGTAGTCTGGTTCAGCTCCAAGAACTCCTTCGCTATTCTTTCCATCTCTATCGGCGGCACGTACTCAGCACGGAAACGAGCAACGAACTCGTCCCAAGTAAGAGTGGTACGCTCGGCCAGAGTCAATGCCGTGGCGCACCAGTCTTTCGCTCCCTCGCGAAGTAGATTCACTGCAAATCGAACCTTCAAGTTATCCGGACAACCGCTTGTCAGAAAAGCGCACTCCATGTCGGATATCCAGCGCATGCTAACGATAGGGTTAGAGTCACCCTTGAATTCTGGTGGAGAGCAGGCAGAAAGATCCCGATACTGGAAGTCTCGGGCACGGGGCTGTCCCCCAACAGGTGGCGGCATCGCTGCAAACCGCTCCTCCACTAGAGTCACCAGTTGATCCTGAATTGCGGTGATAATCTCGGGAATTACATCCCCAACAGCTCGTGCAACCTCACTTGCAATCATCTCTTGGATCCGCTCCTCAGTGATCCCGGCTTCAGCCCTCGGCTCAGCCTCACCGCGTCTCCTAGTGTTGACCATTCTATAAGAAGGAGAAATTCAAAGAGTTATTATCAGCTAATAACTCACACTATCAACACATACGCTCAACTCCTTGAATTCCTCGCGACTTTCCCGACCCGAGTACTGATCCTGTGCTTCCGGTAGTAGGAGCTCTACTACTACCTTCCACACCTATCATTACCCGTTTCGTGTCCCATCCCGAGGGTCCAAGTAGTCTCGCCGCAACTCAACACATATGCCCGCACCGGCATATGCACTCACCTTTCCTAGCTCCCTAGGAATTATATTCCACCCACTACCCTTGCTACTATAAAAACCCTGTTAATCATAATGAGTGGCCGCGCAAATACCCAATCATATGCAGTGCAAGACAAATAGACTTCCGAATACTAGATTCTATCCTAGAACGGTTGGACTCAAACAAGAGCTGCGCAATAGAACTAAATCGAATATTCTAAGGCTATTAGCCTCTTACCGCATACGATTTAAAGGGCACCTACTTAGAAACCTACTATAATTAGCAAGAAAATCATAATAGCAAGTAATCCAACGTATCGCATAGTGTCAACCTCCGGCAATCTAGCATGCATGCCCTATGATCTAGAAAGCGATAAAATGAGAAAACACTAAGCATTGTACCTTTCCCTTGGCTCCGGCTGACTGTACACACTGCGCCCTCGATCACCGTTCCTCGAACGGGTTTTCATCTTTTCCTCTTTATTTCCAAAAGGTTTAAAAAGAAAATTTTTAAAAAAATTTCCCAGCCGCAACTTGAGACCAAACACACCGAGGTGCGTTTGATTCACTCAAGCCGTGCTCTGATACCATCTGTAACATCCCAGGCCAACCGTACCAGATATTGTCCGCTTTGTCCACACACCCGGACTCACGGTTTTAAAACGCGTCTGATAGAGGAGGTATCAAGTCCCTTATAAGGCAACCTTTGTTCCCCTCCCTCCCAGGCCAACCGTACCAGATATTGTCCGCTTTGTCCACACACCCGGACTCACGGTTTTAAAACGCGTCTGATAGAGGAGGTATCAAGTCCCTTATAAGGCAACCTTTGTTCCCCTCCCCAACCAATGTGGGATCTTACAATCCACCCCCCTTGGGAGCCCAGCGTCCTCGCTGGCACACCAGTCCGGTTCCCGGCTCTGATACCAAGTTGTAACGCCCCAAAATTTCAAGGAAATTTAAAAAAAAATTTAAACACGCATATTTAATAATAAGTCTCCATTTATTAAACCCAAAATAATAATTGCAATCACGAGCGTTATTAAAACATAAGTCAACAGCGGAAATTAAATTGTTTATTCAATAACGGGAAAATGTTTAATAAGCAAGTCCTTCGACCCATCCGTCATGCGCGTCAGTGTGTGCCAGTCATGCCTTCGTACCACTTGTACCTGCAGCCACTGTAAATTGGGAGGGGTAAGCACGAAGCTTAGTGAATTCAAACACAACAATTAACAATGGTTATCTCATATTACCCCTAAAGCAAAGAGGATCACACCACCACATCCAAGTCTACGAACAAATCATAAGCAAGTATAATAACCACCACATAACAAAATTCCCGGGCGGATGTCGGGTCTACGGCCCCGCCGCACGTTTCCGCCTACTGCGGGAAACACCCGTTTTACGCCTACTGCGTGTGACATCCTTTTTACGCCTACTGCGTAAACGCCCCTTTTACGCCTACTGCGTAAAACACCTCCGTCCCCGTCGGGACTCGGCCCCGCCGAATAATGTAGCACATAATGTTAACTAAACGTCCCACTATCTAGCCCCCAACAATCCCGCATATAATTTTCACACACGTGCTACAGTAATAATAAACAACTATTAATTAATTGTAGTGAGAGAACTCACCCCGGGTGCGCGCCTAGCTAAAAATAGTAAGTAGCTCCACACAACGACGATCACTTTCCGGCACCTAAACGTACGATAAAATACGTCAATACGAGACCCGGACCCCACGACGCGACACACCCCAAAACTGTCGCTAAAAACTAACTTTCGGTCCCACCGGACAGGTCTGTTCGGGACCTGATTCGACTACCATAAACCCAGAAAATTTCCAGGTTTATCATACGGTTGGATAGTGCTCTGAAATACCTTTTCAAGGACATACTATTCGCCTACTAACGATTTTTCTACAAATAATTACGAATTACTAAAGATCGCCTACCGAAACTGTCCGTTTTCGGACCAGTTCACACAAACAGCCCCGAACAGCCTAGTTCCGGGCCAAATTAGACTTTCGGCGAAACACGAAAAACGTTCCTAACTCAAATTAGGAAAAACGGGCACAGGTTTCAGGTTAAAACGATCTACGAGCAACAAGTTATGAATTTAGCAAGCTCATGACAGATTTAAGAAAATATCACATGAAATGACGAATCTCCAAACTTGCGGCCCCTATTTCTCCTAGCTCGAGGCCGAACCGGCTTTCCGTCAAAACACGGGAAACGTGCCCGGTCTCGAGCTCTAAACGTGGGCACCAAGCTCGGCCCAAACGGAGTTGCGACGGAAAAACTACAGCCGTCACAAAAACAGGGCTGCACTACTAATTTTTATAAATAGACGATTTAACGACGATAAAACAAATATTAACGAAACGACCGATCGATTGGACGACGATTACACATACTCTACACTGAAAAATTTAATCCGACATCACCACCTTCCATCCACGGCCCTCCGGCGACGGTGGTCGCCGGCGGCTGTCGACGGCGGTTCATAACAAAAGACGATACGAAACGAAATATGGATAAACGTAAAATTACGTAACGAATCGCGCAAGGGAAAAGAACGCATACAACCGAACACAGCAGCCCTCCCGCCACCGTACGCTCTCCGGCAGCGGCTCCCGGCGGTGGCGCGTGGCGCACGGCGGCAGCGCGCTGCGCACGGCGGCCACACCGCCGGGGCCCCCGATTCGACGAGAAAACAACTACAACAAGAGGAGGGGGTTTCGAGGGTTACCTTTTGACGAAAAATACGACACTACCGGCGGTTCCCGACGCTCTCCGGTTAACTCCGGCGACTCCTCCGATCAACTCTCTCCTCTCGCGATCTCGTCTCTCTCTCTCTTGCTCCTTTCTCCGGCGGTGACGAACACGACAGGGGGGGGGGGCTGCTTCACGGTGGCGGAAAAGAGAAGGGTAGGGTTTCAATTTTTTGTTTGTTACGATTGAAAGGAAGGAGAGGGGAATTAGGGTTAGTGATTTGATTAGCAAGAAAGGAAATACCAAGAAGTTAAGAGGTTTGAGAGGCTCTCGGTCCATGCTTTGCATGGGCCGATCCTCTATCCCACTTTCACCAAAAAACATAAAAGGCCCCTTAACAACCCAAAAGTTACACAACTCGAAACAAACCCGAGAAGCTCGCGAATTGGTTATTTGACACCGAATCGCAAACGAGACCAATCAACGAGGACGATTTACAATATTTAATTTGCTTTTTTTTTTTTGAATAAATAAAAGCATATAACCAAAAATGGACATACCGGGACACGGGCTTTACAACAGGTATCTTCATCAACCTCTATTGCCACACCTATGGCTCCTGGATCTAAAATAGGTCCGGATCCACTTGGTGAAGATGTAGATGTTAAGAATTACCGAGGTATGATAGGCTCATTAATGTACCTGACGGCAAGTCGTCCAGATATAATGTTTGCAACATGTCTCTGTGCAAGATTTCAGGCACAACCAAAGGTATCACATCGGAGTGCTGTTAAAAGAATCTTTCGATATTTGAAGGGGACACCGTACCTTGGTCTGTGGTATCCGAAGGGAACAGGATTCGAACTCACTGCATATTCTGATGCGGATCATGGAGGTAGTATGCTAGATCGGAAGAGCACATCTGGACATGTCCAGTTTTTGGGTGATAAACTAGTAAGTTGGTCCTCGAGGAAACAGAACTGTGTTTCAACATCAACTGCAGAGGCAGAATATGTTGCTGCGGCAGTTGCTGTTCACAAGTTCTGTGGATGAAGACTCAACTGATGGATTATGGCTTCAAGTATGAGAAGATCCCCATTTATTGTGATAGCAAGAGTGCAATTGCAATATCAGCTAACCCGGTCCAACATACAAATACCAAACACATAGACATCATGTATCATTTTATTAAAGATCATGTTGAAAAAGGTACGATTGAATTATACTTTGTCACAACTGAGCATCAACTTGCCGATCTTCTTACGAAAACCTTGGATGAAAAACGATTTAATTTCTTAGTATCCAAGCTCGACATGTTGAACATGAAAGTTTAATATTCTATATTGATCATATAATGGATGGAAATATGTGTAGTTCAATCTAGTTATCTCTATCTAGATTGATACATACAAATTTTCATCATATTCTATTCTCAATCTAAAATATTTTATTCTCATGTCTTTGTTGTTTTTCATTGTTTATTCTCTTTGTTACTTTATATTTCTTGTTATGATATCTATGCCTGCATGAGGTGTGTTCATAGTCTCAGGGGGAGTACAAACTAATTAGTATGCACAAGAATAGGGGGAGTGTGCATTTCTGACTAAGATTATAAGTGTTGATTTCCCGTGCTCCTTACTTGAAGATCACAAGGTATGTTCTCTAATCTGTTTTTCAACCACAAACCCTTAGAAGATGAAAATCAATTTTCTAAAACTTACTTGCATCATTTAAGGGGGAGTGAAAATGTTTTAATACCTTGCGTGCTTAATCAATTGGAAGTTGGACATCTTCCAATGTGATAAAAAATGTTTTTTTTTTCAATTTTTTTTAAAACTGAAAAATGTCCAAGTGTTATCAAAATCGCAACCCACACTTGCGATTTCACATGTGAACAGTGAGAGATCGCATCCTTCTATTGCGATATCTCAATGGGCTTAAGTTTTTTCAAATCGCAACAGTACACTGCGATTTGAGGGCATGAACAGTGCCATGTCGCAACCGTGTATTGCGACATGACAATTTGAACAGTAACATGTCGCAACCTTCTGTTGCGACATGATCAAATGCCAAATCGCAACTGTGCATTGCGACTTGACCATGTGAACAGTACCAAGTCGCAACCTTCTGTTGCGACATGATCTTTTGTCAAATCGCAGTTAGTTCATTGCGACTTGATGACACGTGGCAGGTCAAACCTTGGACCAATCATGTTGTGCCACGTGTCCCTGAGTTTGAAAAATCGTATAATTAAGGGTTTTGACTTTTCAACAAACTCTCAACTCGAAAAACCCCTTTCTCTCTCAAAACTGCTTTTGCGACTTCGATTTTCAAGACTGTTTTTGTGATTTATGATCCGTTCAATCCTCTCAGATCATCATCAAGGTATCGTATCTCGAATCTCTTGAACTTCCATCCATTAAATCGCATGCTACAGTTCGATTTTAGGGTTTAAGTTCGGTTTCAGTTGGCTCTGCTTTAATCTTTGCGTATGTGTGTTTATTAGGTGGTTTAAATGATTAGGGTTTGTTCACGTTAGGATTGCGAGTCTAGTGGTATAAATTTTAACATTTTTTGAGCGAAAATTAGAAATTTTGGGCCTGAACACTTAGGTTTACTTCGGTGTTCATACAAGTCGCAACCCACTAGCATTCAAACCTTCAACCATGTCGCAGTGATCAATCATTCAACCATGTCGCAATGGTCTGTTGCGACATGGACCAAATCGCAACCTTCTGTTGCGACTTCACCTTGTCTTGGCTTTGCATTGCGACATCGCAATGGCCTGCGACACACTCTTTTATGTTGATTGCGACTTGCCCAAGACTTAGGAAATTTTTGAATTTTTTTTAAGGCAAAATCCAATTTTGGCACTATTCTAAACTGTTAAGTGGTATAGATGGCTGATCATGATGGCAATGCCTCGGATGACAACACCATCATCCGTTCACATCGTTCATCACATTCGTCAGTAAATGCTCATGATCTGGATGAAGAGATTTTTCCGAGTACAAATGCGGTGCAATTTCTGCACAACAACCATCACCTAGATTTCGCGGTTCCTTTTGACTACAGAGTCATTCTCGAGATTCTTCGCGGTCATCCTTTACTGACTGCATTGACCAGAGTTGAGCTCGTGCCCGCAATCTACCTTAAACAATTCTGGAGCACACTCACATACCATCCAACCGCCCGAGTACCACACTTTACTGCCAAACTTGACCACTTCGATGTCCGATTCACTCTAAGGGGACTCAGCCGATCACTAAACCTCCCGAGTGAGAATCTTCAGGATCCGGTTCCTGAATCTCAACTCTATGATGACATCCGAAGTTTGGGTTATCAACCTCCAGAGAATGCCCCACTTACTAGCTCATCCACCTTCAGACGGAACTACCTACCGAGAATATACTACTCCATATGCTCAATCTTCAACCGTTGCATGACTTCAAAGCATACTGGACTAGACAAGACAAACCTATCCACACTGCGCATGTTTCATGCATTTGTTTTTAACCACAACATTAACTATGTTGTCTTGATATGGAATGAGATCGTTGAGCTTGTCGCGGATCAGTTAAAGCCAAAGATGAGACGAAACTTCGTACCATTTCAGCGTTTCTTCCAGATCTTGATTCATCAAGCTATGGTAGACAACGATCAGATTCCAAGACGAGAGAATCACCCAAGAGGCCCAACCCAGTACATGCACTACCTAAGAATGCCCAAGCAGATCAATTTTGCCCACATCGTCGTTCTACGTGAAGATCTGTTCGCTTATGCTGACCAACAGTCTGGGGTAGTTAGGCAATATAGGTTAGATAATGCATTGATGGTCAATCCAGAACCAGAGGGACCTCCCCACGATACAAACCCATTAGGAGGTGAGGGTCCGAATATCGAGGGGGTTCAGGAACATGGGGGTGTTTCTGAACGACGAGAGGTGAGGAGAACGAAAAGAAAGAGAGTCGGGAGAAGATTACGGACTGTTGGCCAAGCATCTTCCTCGAAACCAGCTCAACCACCGCCTCTACCTCCTCCCCAGATCTTCGATGATGATGTCTCATGGGATGAAGCTTATGCCGCTGCATCATCTCCCGATGATAATGCAGTTAATCAAGACGATGAGATAGAACCCTTCTTTCCTATCAATGACGATGATGATGACGATGATGACTCAGGTCATGACCCTTTGGTAAATTTGGTTCCTAGACATATGGGAAAAAGACCACGTGTTGTGAGTTCGGATGCTGATTCCACTCGGAACACCGAACTTCTTGACACTGCTACTGATGCTGTGGGTCCTTCATCTGTGCACGAAGAAGTAGAAGAACAAGTAGAAGTGGAAAAGTTAGTTAGTGGTGAGAATGAGGGGAGAAAAGAAATGAGTGACGCTGTGATAGAGTCAGATAAAGTTTTAACTACTGACTCTCCCCACACCGATCCAAGCCGGGTAGCCACATCTTCTACCAACGAGCGTACGTCGCCGTTGCGTATTGAACAAGTCGTGGTCCGCCCAGCCATGCATAGCACAGCCCCACTCAGCCACTCATCGGCATCTCAATTTGCCGATGTTTCATTTTCTACAGGAGATATAGCTCAAAGTCTATCGGCGACACACTCGGTGTCTGCTTGTATTGAACCAGGTAGGCTCCTGCCCCGACCACCGCCTTTTATTCCACGCACATTGAGTCTAGGACCATTTGGTAGAACATCCTTTCCTAGGACACAATTGTTGGAACAACACCAAGTTGCGGGCTTTCGTGCCCCAACCGGAACACCCAGAGTGCGGCCGCCAGTCGTTGGTGCCCCACGAGGACAGGGTGGAAGTCCTGTCATGGTCAACACTTTGCCAGCCATGAGCACAGGCAGTACGGTTGCTACAACCGCTACTTCAACCGGGTACCTAAGTGGTCCGAAAGTTAGCTCTATTTTCCCAAATTTTCCTCATGAACAGGTTGTACAGATGCTCGGGCCACGTCCTCATTTTATTACTCTACCATTACTGGCTTCTGCACTAGGTACTATAGACAGATCGTACAAGCAACACCGTGCTTACATGCAGAGATCAGTTGATCAGTTAACATCTGAAGTCAGCCGTGCCATTAAAGGTAAACATGTTGCAGAATCATCATCCACTCCTCAAGAACAACCATCAGAAGCTCAACCAGACTTACAACATCCATCATCTATCCCACTACACCTTATACCTGAAGACTAGCTCAAATCTGAGCTGTTATCCCGCCTGTTAGCCAAAAGCGACTCCAGTACATCTGAAGAAGTTGACTTAATTTCCTTACTTCGTCAACATACACCACCTCTAACCCAACCTCAATCTTCAACATCTACAGATACACAACTTCTTCTGACAACACAACTACAGAAGCTAACCGATTCTGTGACAGACATGATGAATGCCTTGATGAATGGTTTCACCACCATCAGTAACAGGCTCAGAGTTGTAGAAGACAGATGTGGTATTGAATCTGAAGTATCTAAGAAGAGAAGACATGATGATCAGGATCCGCCTGATCAACATGAGGGGAGAAGAGAGCAGGTGTTGGAGAGTCTAGTGCTGCTGCGGCTACTGGAAATGTTAATGAATCAGAAGCTGGGGGAAATACAGGTGAAGGTGGAGCGGCGACTGATGTTGTTCAGAATGTTGATTCAGAATTACCTGTTCTAACTGATGCCATAGCTGGGGTTGAAAAGCCTGCGGCTGTTGACAATAGAACAGAGGAAGAAAGGATGGCAGATGAATTCGTACGAGATTATATATACATTGATTCTGAGGAAGAACCAGAGCAGCTCAACTACAAGATTAAAGAAGAGATGATAGAAGCTCTGGATGAATTGGATTTTGACTTTGAAACTGGGGATCAGGATTTGGATATCGAATCTGAAGATGATACTCCGACAATGGTAGAAGATGCTCCGACACAGGTTGATTCAGCAGGTCCAATCTCAGACACTCCACAGTTAGAAGATGCAGCAGGTCCAAGCTCAGGTACTTTAGTTTCACAAACTCCGTTTGTACCTGATGGAAAGATCAGAGATAAAGTACTTGAAGCAGAACTCAGCTTTTTCCAAGTTTTTATTGATGCTGAACCAAGGTATGTAGCCACAGGAGAGAGAGTTTCAATCCAAACTCCCTATCTAGAAACCTTGAGGAAAGAACTGTACGTACAAGAGGTTCAAAAGATTAACTTGGAAAAGGTCTATGGGATTGAAGACTGGCCATCGCTGAAGAAGATCGAATTTCTATACGTCATGAAGAACAAAGACAAAGGATCAGAAGCTGTCAAGTCAGATAATATGATTATGAAAGTACTGAAAGTTGAATCTCAGAAGCTGTTTGATGTCTTCTATCCCGAGTTCACGGTCTTGAGATCAGATGGGTCTGAATGCGTATTTTCTGAAGCTGATTTCAAGAGTCTGAGACTGAATGATCTTCTGAGCCTTTACAACTGTCTTGCTGTCCATCCAGAGAAGAAGCGTCCAGAGTATAGAATTCAATACAGTGCTGCCTTTCGAAGTGTGAAGAAATTTATGAAGAATATTCTGAAGTATTCTTACCTCACAGACTTTCAGACGGGTTTGGAATCTTTTCAAACTCATGTGAACTTAAAAATACCAAACAGACACTTATCTGATATTCAAGGTATCCACGCCTACACGGTACTGAACAAACCTGAGCTCGGGGTTGTTTATGTTGATACTGACTCAAAGAAAAGATTTATGAGAGTTATTGAGATCAACAAGTACTGTGAGGGTACTTTGAAGATTATTCTGTTTCACTTGGAAAGTAAGCTTCGTCTGGATGCGCGTGGAGAGGTAAAGCTCACTGAGAAAGAAAAGAACTGATCAACGAAGTGTTGAAAGCCATCTCATACCGGAAAGACTACCGCCTTGAACTGTGCAGATTTGAGATCATCTTTGGTATTCGGAAGAAGAACGTGACCCCGGTGAACGTCTAAAATCTTTTGCTCTACATTGGTACAAAGGGGGAGAATGTTAGTGCTTAAAATGTTATTGTACCAAGTAGAGGGACTATATTTGTAATAGGGCTATTCTATACCCTAGGTATATATAGTTTGCTATTTTCCCTTTTGGGAATAAGGTCATTTCATACACATAGTAGCCACACACACTCAAGAGAGTTCTTCATTGTAATTGTGAGCTACTTTGATCTTATTGAATATAGAGATGACTTCCTTTGATGTTTATATTGATTGATTACTTGTTATGGGATCACAGATGTTCGTAATTTTTTTGTTAGTTTCTTTGTAGCTGCATTCTCTCTGAAAACTTATCGATTTTATGCATGTAGATATCTCTGACATGATCCAAATCACACACAGACTAGGAAAGCAAAGCATGAGACAAACCTAAATTCTGTTGAAACTATAGGCGTAGACGAATGTAAAAATCAAGGAAACTCGTATCATAGGGAATTTAATTAAGGTGCTATGAGTTCAAAAGGCATAAGAGAAAATAAACATAGTAGGAAATAACTTTACCTTGATTAATTAAAGATATAGAAATTAACAAAACAACTATTCATTCAGTCTCAAAGAAGGAAAATTGAAGAGCATCAATTTGTGTAAATTGTATAATTAGTCTGAATTGATAGAAGACCGGCTAGAACAAAGCAAAATTATGAAATTGATTCTTTTTTGGTGTATTGCATCATGATGTCACTACAAGAAAAAAACCCTTATTCCGGCCAAAAATCACCAACGGATCACCGGCCAATTTGCGACGGATTGTGCCTTTTTTGCGACGAAAATCAAATCCATCGGTACTGTTGGTGAAAGTAAACATTCCCAACGGATCACCGACAGACACAAGATTGTTTTATGTTTGAATTATTTTTAAATACATATCCCTCGGTAATCCGTCGGAAATATATTGATTTTATTATTGTATTTTTTTATTACATGTGAACCGTCGGTGATCCAGTCACAAATCACCGACGGATTACCGACGGCCATGGGTCATCCATCGGTGATCTGCGACAAATCACCGATGGTCAATATTTTTTTTATTGTTTTTGGTATACGTATGAGGTTTCACGGGTACTAGTTTGTCCTATTTGGTGCATATATGTGTATGTGTAAGTGTATGTATATGTGGATATCTCTATATGTACGCATATATTTAATAAGTGTATGTATATGTATGCCGTATGCATATAAGTGTATGTGTATGTCTATGTGTACATGTCTATATATGTATGTATGTTTATGTATGAATGTTTGTATGTCTATATATGTATGTATTTATGTATGTATACATATGTAAATGTATAGCTTATATGTATACACATTACATACTATACATATACATATCTATGCATGTACATGCATGCATATGTAAGTATGTGTATGTCTATATATATATATTCACGTGTATATGGATGAGTGAAGTTGAAATTAAAAGTAATCAAGAATTAAGATCCATTCTAATATATACCATATGATCAACTAACTAATATTAGTCTTAAAATTCGTCTGCCCGATATGATATGCATGTATACACACTTTACGTATGTGTATACGATACTCATGTTATATATATATATGTATATTTGTGCATGTATTCTTATGTTTATACGTATATGTGCATGTAAGTGTGTTGATTGCTAGCTAACCGCATATGCATGATATCGATTGAAGATTTCGTATATGTACATGTGTGTATATATATATCGTATATAAATGTCCGGATTAAGTTACTAAAACTCGAAAACTCGTCTGTAGTTCTTAACGTGTGTCATTTTGTAATGGTTTTGGTCTCTTCTCGTAACGACCGTTAAAATTTTCATTTTTGTCATTTTAAATCTAGGTCCTATGATTTAAAAACCCATATTTAGACGGGT
This sequence comes from Saussurea involucrata, assembly GCA_033807775.1. Lineage (NCBI taxonomy): Eukaryota > Viridiplantae > Streptophyta > Magnoliopsida > Asterales > Asteraceae > Saussurea > Saussurea involucrata. The sequence continues at coordinate 161,784,927 of CM066321.1, read as the reverse complement.
GGTGGCATGAATTGACAAAATGCCCTCCCGAGGAAGAGAGAGAAGTGAAGAAGCTATTGGAGGAGCAAATGAAATAGTTTGATGCCTTCACGAGGCGATGGAACGATGGAAACCCTCCCCTGGTAATCCGTCGGTAATTGCTTGCCATAGAAAATCCGTCGGTAATTGTATGCCGTCGGTAATGGTTGGGGATTCGTCGAAAAATCTAGCCGTCGGAGATCTGTCAGAAATTCAATTCCCTACCACTTTTTTTGCGACAGGCTTACCCGACGGATCAACCCTTCACCGACGGATTTGATAAGCTGTTGTTTTGTAGTGTGTAGATCATGTGTCATTTGTTTTGATCATGTCATGGCCAGTTTGGGGTTCTACAAGCAGAAAATTAAGACTCGTCTAAAATCTAAAGACGTACAATACAATTGGTTGGGGATCGGAATCGGCATTAAATTAAGATAAAGCTTCCCTTGCTAATACTTTACACCTCAATCTAATTAATCAAAGTAAAGAAATTAATACCATTTCCCCACTTATGTTTTGATCAGTTTCCTTAGCTAGGTCAACCAACTTCCATGTGACTTTTTGGGATGACTACTGACTAGGAAAGGAAGGACATCATATCATGAAGGAAAAGCTGCCTCACCTCTAAAGAGAAAAGATGAACACCAACCTTTTTCAATTGAGCTCACCAGTTGAATATCAACAGATCGAATTTGCTCAATCTTGCTTTATTTCGTGCCCTCACCTCCTAACCACCAGTAATAATGAAAAGTGGGTGACTGATCTTCCGGCAAAAAAGTTGTTAATTTATGCTGTCTGCCTATGCCTATAGATATATATCATCATCATCATCATCATCATTTAATTAAGACGCATTACCTCTGATATAACTACGTCTGAATAAGTAATTATTCCAGACCAACGAGGTATTCAAACCACATAAATCCATCTAAATATGGATCCCAGATTCTTAAAACTTGTTACCAGAATTCCAATCAGATAAAAATGGGACTACCATTGTCTAAACCTTATCAACCACATAACCCTCTTTCCGCCACTTCTTCCAAGATCAACGCACAGATGTTTTGCAGTCAGGATTATGGCAATATTCATGCTACAATTGTAATTCTCTCTAATAATCTCCCTATTTTTACGATATGCAGTGAATTTTGGACCAAAACGGATAGAAATCATGAAATACAAGATGAGTCATGGTGCCCAAATCATTCAATCTAGGAGCCAAGGAAATTAAAATCTTCTAGAAAAATTAACTTCCGTATCAGAAGAGAGATAAGCTGTTGCAGGCTTCACATTGCTACTTATACAATGTAAAGGCGATGCGATTGCATGCCTCCTCTTTGTGTCTACAGAAAGGGTTATGTTGATAGGTCCATCATATCAAAACATATACTACAACCAGGGAACTGCTAAAGTTCCAATATATATAAGGCAAGGGGACCTCCAAAGTGTTATCATATTGATAGGAATTTAAAATAGTCTTTATCCAAAGAAAAATAATTTTAAATAGTGCCTTGAGATATAAATCTGTTGTATGTAGGTGTCTATTACATCAGGAAAAATGAAAGGTATAAGAGAATTAAAGCAGGAACATGAAGAAGCCATTAACATATATATCTTTGACCTCTAGTTTTATCTCTAGCCTACTGAATATGTTGGAATAATCTAGATATGTATTTGATTAATGATGATAATGAGATGATATGGAATCGTACCTGATGATCCTGAGGATCCTGTGAAAGCATTGAACATGTTCGCCATTGATGTCGGATTCCCAGAACGAGATGATTGTATTCTAATGGGATGAAGATCGAATGATTAGTCGATCTTGTGAGGAACTGCACACGGCCGAATGTAAGCGGCTGGGAGAAATTAGGGTTTAGTGAGGGATTAAGCTTAGTGTAAATGTAATTAGGTTCTCTTTATATAATAAGAGCATTTACACTTTTCACCCTTGGTGTTTTATCATGTGCAGTATATTCCCCACAGTTCCAATCACCTACTGGGAAACCCTATAATTATGTCTATAATAGTAAATGCGCCCATCATACATTTACCAGACAAAGGTTTCTAGTTATTGTCAATTATCACATCAGGAATGATAAATGATCAGTAATGGTCACATATAAGGTGGTTCCAACATTCTCCCACTTGACCGAGCGATCATTTATCTATGAGTATCAATTAGTCCGGCCGGGATAATACTCATTTTGTTTTAAACTGAAATCATAGCCAATAAGTACAGCCGTAGAGAAGAATATCAACTCAGGACCCCCACTAGTCAAACTATGACTCAAAATTTAAAACTGAATAAGCAATGATCAATTGACTAAAACAAATTTTGTTATAATAATGTCCATACACCATTATGAGCTCAAAGCGTAACTAATAGACAAACAGAATCTGAATATAGAGGAAAAATTTTATTAAGATAATAATAATAAGTACAATATGCTATCAAATTAAGTCTTTTGTAAGCCCCATCTTTGACACGTGTCCTACGAAGACGTTAGGAGGAAGACCTTTGGTCATCGGATCCGCTAGCATATCTTTCGTACTTATGTACTCAATACAAAGAACATTTTCCTCAACCCGTTCGCGTACAAACAGATACTTTGTATCGAGATACAATCCAGCGCCAGTTGAACTGTTACTGTTCGAGAAGGTTACGGCAGCTGAGTTATCACAGTAAAGCTTCAATGGTCTAGAAATGGAGTTGACGATTTTGAGTCCACTGATCAAGTTCCTCAACAACACCCCATGACAAGTGGCATTATAAACGGCAACGTATTCAGCCATCATGGTGGACGTTGTAGTCAGCTTCTGTTTATGACTCCGCCAAGAGATAGGTCCGCCAGCTAACATGAATATATACCCAGAAGTAGATTTCTTATCTTCCTTGCTTTTGGCAAAGTCAGAATCAGAATAACCCACTACTTCTAAGTTGTCACTTCTTCTAAAAGTCAATTTGTAGTCTTTGGTCCCTTGCAGATATCGAAGAACTTTCTTTGCCGCTTTCCAGTGTGCTATTCCGGGATTAGATAAGTAACGTCCCAACATACCAGCGATATAAGCGATGTCTGGTCGAGTACAGACCTGAGCGTACATAATGCTCCCTACTACTGACGAATAAGGTATCATCCTCATTTCTTCCTTTTCAATCTCAGTGCTCGGAGCTTGGAAAGAACCAAATACGTCCCCTTTAACTACTGGAGCTACAGTGGGTGTACAGTGCTGCATGTTATAGCGTTTTAAGATACGGTCAATGTAAGCCTTTTGAGAAAGACCTAAAACGCCATTTTGCCTATCTCGATGTATTTCGATACCAATGACATAAGAGGCATCACCGAGATCTTTCATGTCGAAATTCTGCGAAAGCATCCGCTTCGACTCATGCAGCATATCCAAGTTGTTACTTGCAAGTAGGATATCATCTACGTACAAAACAAGGATTATAAAGTTACTCCCACTGATCTTGAGATAGGTGCATTGATCCACTTGGTTCTTTATAAAATCTTGCCCTTTCACGATTTTATCGAACTTGAGGTACCATTGTCGTGATGCTTGCTTCAACCCGTAAATGGATTTCTTCAATTTGCAGACCATGTGCTCTTTACCTTCTGGAATGAATCCTTCAGGTTGCCGCATGTATACATCTTCTTGCAAGTCTCCATTTAGGAAAGCGGTCTTGACATCCATCTGATGTAACTCTAAATCATAATGAGCTACAAGTGCCATGACGATCCTTAAAGAATCTTTACGAGAGACAGGAGAGAAGGTCTCTTGATAATCGATTCCTTCCTTTTGAGTAAAGCCTTTTGCAACCAGTCTGGCCTTATAGCGTTCGATGTTTCCTTTTGGGTCTAATTTGGTTTTGAAGACCCATTTACAACCGATGGTTTTGGATCCTTCAGGAAGTTCAACCAAGTCCCAAACATCATTATGCTGCATGGAATTAAGTTCTTCAATCATGGCTTCATTCCACTGAGTGGCCTGATCACTGTCAACGGCTTCTCTATAAGAGGTAGGATCAGTAAGCTTTCCAATGTTCTCAACTTCAGTTACAAAGGTTACGAAATCATCAAAATTTGTGGCCCTGCGTGCCCTAGATGATCTCCTGAGTTGATTTTCAGGTTCAGTAACAGGAGGAGTGGGATCAGCGACAACAGTCGGAGTGGGATCAATATGAGGCGATGATGATGTTCCCTCAGCTTCTTGGTTAGGAGGAGTTGGATCACTTAGATCAGTGATATTAGGAGCAGCGTTGGGTACAAGAGGAATTATCGGAGGAATGAAAATTTCGGAATGATGGTTTCCCCCCGCTTCTTGTACTTCTTGCAAATCTGAATCATGATTTGACGTGCTCCCACTGACCTTTGAGTTCTCAAGAAATGTGGCATGCTGCGTGTCAATGATTCTCGTAGTGTGGGAAGGACAGTAAAATCGATAACCTTTTGAGTTATCAGGATAACCGATAAAGAAACATGTAAGGGTTTTAGGATCCAGTTTCTTTAAGTTAGGGTTATAGACTTTTGCTTCGGCAGGACAGCCCCATACTTTCATATATTTTAGACTTGGTTTCCTACCTGTCCAGATTTCATAAGGAGTTTTAGGGACAGATTTTGATGGAACCCTATTGAGTATATGAACAGCTGTTTTTAATGCCTCAGTCCAAAGGAAAGTAGGTAAGTTAGTGTCAGCAAGCATACTTCTTACCATGTCCATTAAGGTTCTGTTTCTCCTTTCAGCAACACCATTTTGTTGAGGAGAACCAGGCATGGTGTACTGGTTAATTATGCCATGTTCCTTGCAAAAATTATAGAAAGGACCAGGAGCTTGACCAATATCAGTATGTCTACCATAATACTCACCTCCTCTATCTGATCTCACAACTTTTATTTTATGATCAAGTTGGTTTTCAACCAAAGTTTTAAAATCAATAAAAGTTTGTAAGGATTCATATTTTTCCTTAATTAGATATAGGTGCAAATAACGCGAATAATCGTCAATGAATGTAATAAATGATGTATGTCCTGTGATTGATGCGGGATAGGGACCACTAATATCAGTGTGAATTATTTCCAACAAGTTGGAACTTCTAGTGGCTCCTTTCTTATTCCCTTTAGCCATTTTGCCTTTGAGGCACTTAATACATGTTTCAAAATCACTAAAATCAAGAGAAGGTAAGATTCCATCCTTCACAAGTCATGTCATGCGATCTCGTGAGATGTGGCCAAGACGTTTATGCCACAACATGGAGGAATTCTCTAATTGTTTAGGTGATTTTGTTGTTTTAGTTACGTCATCAACATTAAGAGACAACAAAGACTGTGAGAAATTATGATCTAGTTCTAATTTATACAGTAATCCATCCAAGAAACCTCGACCAAGTAATTCATTATTATGAGTAATAGCAATCTTGCCGCAACCATGAATTATTACATAACCTTCAAGGTCTAGTCTAGATATGGATACAAGGTTCCGAGTAATTCTCGGTACATATAAGGTATCCACTAGTCTAATACACTTTCCGGTACTCATATGTAAATTTAAAGTTCCCATGGCTTCGACATCTAAGAGATCACCACTTCCAACTCTAAGTTTTCTTTGGCCCTTTGGTAGCTTCTGGATTGTAAGGAATCCCTGCATTGAGTTTGTCACATGGACCATAGAACCAGAGTCACCCCACCATGTATTAACAGGAACATCAGTAGTAAAGGAATCAGATATTACATAAAGAATGTTACCTTTCTTAGCTAGCCATTCCTTGAACTTAGGGCAATCTTTCTGTCCATGCCCTTTTGCACGACAGAATTTACAGTTAGGTTTGCATGTCAAGGGTTTAGAGCCAGAGGCAACAGCACCATGATTATTATCCTTTTGAACTTTATTTATAGTCTGATTACCTTGATTACCCTTCCTTTTCTTGGAATTAGCAGTAGTTGTCAGGTGAACAGCTTCAGGTTGAGTCAGCTTTAGGCGATCCTCCTCTTGCACACACATTGCTATCAGTTCACTTATCGACCATTTATCCTTCATTGCGTTATAGTTGACTTTGAAGGTGTCGAACCGAGCAGGCAAAGAGGTCATTATGAAATGCACAAGAAAATTATCAGAGACCTCCATTTCAAGACTCTTAAGCTTGTGAGCCATATCAATCATCTTCATGATGTGTTCACGGACACTGCTATTTCCTTCATACTTCAGAGTGAGCATTTGTAGCATTAAGCTACTCGCATGTGCCTTAGAAGATCCCTTGAAGTGATCCTCAACAGATTTGAGGTAGATTTTGACTTTATCAGAATCAGGAATAGCTCCTCGGATACTGGGGTTGATGGAGTTCTTAGCCATCATTAGTGACAAGCGATTTGACTTTTCCCACTTTTCAAACTGAGCTGCAGAAGACTCATCAGTAACAGCAGCGGGTTCATCATGGCGAATGGCATAGTCAAGGTCTAACATCCCCAGAGTAAGAAGTAGTTGATCCCTCCATGAAGCAAAGTTCGCACCAGTGAGAGGCTCAATGCCAAAGTTAGGTACTGATTTGGAAAAGAGGATATAAATTATAGAAGATTAAAGTAGTGACGTAGTTAGCTATAAAAGGCAGACTAAGTGATTTCCCCTAAAGTAATGGAACTAAAGTAATGTCAAAGTATGAAGGCCCAACAGTAATATTCCTTAGAGAAATTAGCCTATGACCATTATAGTGAAGAAGCTAGTGATAAGTAGACTTATTGTAAACACCCTAAACAAGAAGTCAAAGTAAGGCTCTACTTAGATGTTACATCACCTTTGGGCAGAAATAACTAATATCTAAGCAAATATGAGCATTAGGTTCATGCAACACAATGCTTATCTTTTGACCTTTGGGCACAAAATAAAGCATCGTGTGTATTATGCATGCAAAGAGTTCTCTTGACACACAGATATATTAAATCACCTTTGGGCAGAATTAATATACTCAGAAGCAATTTTTTAATCGGGGAAAATCGATCAGAAGCAATTTTTTAAGCAAATCTATTAAAAATCAATCGGTTTAATGGAACCGATCACAAGTAAGGAATCGATTATAAACAATATTAGGTAAACCGATTAAAATTTTCAGCAAATCAATTAAAATCAATCGTTTTAATGGAACCGATCACAAGTAAGGAAATTTTCTGATTTGAAAAAAAATTCTGATTCGAAAATTTCTGAATTCGAAAAAAAAACTGATTCGAAAAAAACTGATTCGAAAAATTTCTGGATTCGAAAAACCTGGTTCGAAAAAAAAACTGATTCGAAAATTTCTGGATTCGATCGAAAAAAATTCTGGGTTCGATCGAAGAAAAAAAAAATTCAGGTTCGAAAATTTTCTGGGTTCGATCAGAAATACGATTAACATATATATACGAAAAATTGAACAACAATTTAATTTCAATATGAACGTAGGCAAAATTATGAATCCATTCAAAACAATTTTCAATTGAATAACAATTCAATTCCATTATAATCGCATATCAATAGAAAAAAAAACGTGAATGGAATCACCAAAAACAAATACAAATCAGGAATCAATTATGAACCATAGGCTCTGATACCACATGTTGGAATAATCTAGATATGTATTTGATTAATGATGATAATGAGATGATATGGAATCGTACCTGATGATCCTGAGGATCCTGTGAAAGCATTGAACATGTTCGCCATTGATGTCGGATTCCCAGAACGAGATGATTGTATTCTAATGGGATGAAGATCGAATGATTAGTCGATCTTGTGAGGAACTGCACACGGCCGAATGTAAGCGGCTGGGAGAAATTAGGGTTTAGTGAGGGATTAAGCTTAGTGTAAATGTAATTAGGTTCTCTTTATATAATAAGAGCATTTACACTTTTCACCCTTGGTGTTTTATCATGTGCAGTATATTCCCCACAGTTCCAATCACCTACTGGGAAACCTTATAATTATGTCTATAATAGTAAATGCGCCCATCATACATTTACCAGACAAAGGTTTCTAGTTATTGTCAATTATCACATCAGGAATGATAAATGATCAGTAATGGTCACATATAAGGTGGTTCCAACAGAATAGACTTTGAATAGTGTATTCAGGCCGCAGGATCACACTGTACAAACGGACTGTAACATATCGGTTTGAATTAAGTGAGAAATAAGCCGTTTCCCTTCCTGAAAAATCTTATCTCGAGTGATTCTTTCAACACCTTAACGTGGCCGGAAGAATGTACCATAAATTTCAATTCCCTATATTGGTTAACAATGGATGTTGTGGATATGGGATTTAAACACATCTCTACACAAACTCATCTGTATCAATCAGTTATATTGTGGGTCCATAAATAGTACTTCTATCATGATTTTCAAAACAGAACCATTAGCATTTTGAATTTGGTTTTTATTGGAAAGAAGGGTACCTATTGAATCATTATGTATCCATGACATAGTGTATTTTTGATGATACAGACGGAGAAGAAAAGATCCGAAAAATCTCTTGTCCTTAACCATGAACTAGGAATTACACGATAAAAAAGCTACCGTCCCACCACTTTACACCTCAATTTATAAAGCAAAATAAAGGCCATTTCACCACTTCAATTTCAGTTTTCTGATCTTGCTGATGTAATTTGCATGTGATTTGTTGGCATGTCAATTGTATTATGCTTTTTTCCATCAACTGTGGATCACCATTTAATTGAATTCTATGAAAGGAACAGTCAGCATGACACTAAAAAGTACATATATAAATCTTATCAAGAGGACCAATATCAATAAAGAAGTATCCAGAAAAAGCTGAGTACCTACCTTCTCAAATGTGCACTCCTAAGTCAAAAGGGGTGAATCAATTCAATCAGGCTTTTATTTTATGGCCTCACATTCAAACCACAAATGACACATAGATGACTCATCCAACTAAAAAGGGTATTAACTTAAGCCATCTTTATAAGCTTATAAATATCATGATCCAGAACACATTACCCAACAACTTCAGCATTTAACTTCCATACCATCAAGGCAACCAAACCACAACAAAATTCCGACATCAAATATGAATACCAGATTATCAGGCAGCGTCATGGGAATTCCGATATCAACAAGGGGACTACTTCTTTCTAAACCCTATGATGAACCCAATTATCCTCTTTCTACTTCCAAAATCGGTGACATAGAAAGAAAAACCAGTTTTGCAGTCCCGGTTAAAAATCATGGTAATTGTCGCACCCTGATATAAGGAAAATTAACAAACAGTTCTATTTCTCTACATCAATCTAACAAAGTTTTCAATTTTGTAATTGCAGTTAGCTTAGTACCAAAACTAATAGAAATTGTGAAACACAAGTTGAGTTATGGTGCCAAAATCCTACCACTTGGCCGTGAAGCAAAAATCTTCAGGAAATATTTTAGTACCAGTAATAGCGAAAAGTTATTGCATGCCTCCCAGTGCTACATATACACTACAGCGGGTGCGATTGCAGGCATCCTCTTCATGTCTACTGAAAGGGTTGGATTTTGCAGTAACAGATCCCTCCAAACTTATTCCACAACAGGGGAGCTGTTAAAGTTCCAATATAAGGTAGGGAGTTTCCAAATTATATATTCCGTCATGTTTGTTTTATTTAAACACTACTATATAAACTTTTACCTACGAACTTTTCCTTGGGAAATTTGTCGCTAAACGGTGGTTCGTCACAAAACCATCACAAAAGTTGGTGGGTAAATTTTTTGTGGGTAATGCAAATCAGTGACAGATTACCCGGGGATTCTCTGGGTGATCCATGGGTATTTTTTTGAAAAACATCTGATTTTATCGAACCATTGATATTTTCTAGGTGATCCCTGGGTAATCATTGACGGAAATTTCTCTGGGTAAATTTTGTGGGTAAAAGTCATTTGTTTTGTAGTGAAAGTAGTATTTTGACACAAGTGTTTTTGTAGGTGTCAATCCCATTGGGAAAGATCCAAGGAGTAGGTGAGAGCATGAACATGAAGAGGCCGTCGAACAAGTATGTGGAATTAGTAACCATGGATGATTTCAACTTCTGGTTTTTGGGCTTTCCAAATTACAGGAAAACTCTAAGACACATTCATAGGATAATCAATCCAGACTGCTTGAGAAAATGATGTTCAATTTTATTTTCACTAACGCGCGGTAGCATGTATATATATTTGTTCAAACTTTTCGAGACTCATTTTCCAACTTTTGTTTGTGTGTTATTTAGCAAAACTTCAATAATTAATTACATCCGAGCATATAACATACGTTGATGGCTATTGCAGAATAGAGGATAAGAAATGAAGGCCGTAATACACCGGTGAAACTTTTAACAAGACATACATATATATCTAATACAATGGTGAACCTTTAAACAAGAACGACATACATATCTACTACAATATATAATACAGATATATACTAGAAGAATATAACCAAATAAGAGAATAAGAAAACAGTCGAATCACATGTGATTTTACACTAATGTCACGTGTCACATGTGAAAATAACAACTTTTTTGCCGGAAGGGGTTAGTTGCGTTATTTCTTTCAGGTGAATTTTACTTTAACCATTTTCAAACTGGAATACATATATACTGAATAAGAATGTGGTAGGTAGTGTGATGATGTGTTTATGATTGAAATATGATATATTGAGATGTATGTTGTATTTATATAAGCATTACACTACACGATTGCACGTTGGCCGGACTTAGGGCCGGTGAAGTTTGGATGTATGGAGGGACATCGGAGTTGGCTGTATTTTAGTGCAGCGGAGTAAATTGATTAATTGGTTTAGCGCAACCAACTAATATGGCCATGTGAAAGAGTTGTACACAGTGCATACGAGTCATGTTTGGTATTCATATACTTGTTGTATATCTGTGTTTTACAAAATGATTATTAAATTGGCGGGGATTTTCTCACTTAGACCAATTGGTCTAACCCTCATTTTGTTTTCAAAAATATGTATTCCAAGTCAAGGGGAGAGTAAGGGCAAAGGAAAGGATAAAATTGATATGCTTTCGAAGACTGTTTGTGATTAAGTAGTTTTCCTGAAATGTTGTATGAATAGTTTTTGGTGGTTTGTAATGTAAAAAATAGCGAAAAATTTGTACTGGATTATGTATTGTATAGTTGGGACCAAGAGACCTATGTGATATAATATGTATTTTGTTATCTTATGACGAGATATAAATTGTGTTATATCACTACTACAGAATTGTTAATGGAACCCGGTTGTCAAGCTTAATGGTACCCGGTTGTAGAACCGGGTACTATCTAGGGGGTACGTTTATGGCGCGTAATAGTACCCGGTTGTAATAATCGGGTACAATTATTTTAATGCTACCCGGTTCTTCCGATATACGGGTACCAGAAAATGGACATCAAATGGCACCCGGTTCTGTTTAAGAAACCGGGTAGGATTTGTCATTTTTTTTAAATATCAGGCTATATTCATATGCTACCTAGACCTTTTAAAAGACTATAAGTAAAAATCGATGCAATATGAACACAATGTTGGAAATCAACATATCTAGTATTCTAATTCGTTTGGAGGAAGTACATGAAGCGTATGAACATTGATGGCACAATCAATAAATCACTCATATAAATCAAGAGTATCTTAACGACAACCAAAAGCGTCACAAAAGTTCAAATCTTGTACGAGAATAAAGTGCAACTTACAAAAGTGACATCACAAGGACTTGTTTAACAATAATACTAAGTTTCCGTAATTCCAACTTCAATCGATGCCAAAATTGGTCAAACGGTAGGTCGGTATCCACATCAACTGATTGAACCAAGCGAGCTTCCACAGTAATGACGTATAAATGTCAAAATCCCTATAAATGTAATTATTTTACACAGTTTGTTGGGAACTGAAGATATGCTAAGTATGGTTAGTACTGCCAGAACAACATTACTACTGCCAGTTCAAGGTTAGTACTGCTAGTTCAATGTTAGTGCTGCCAGAACAAAGTTACTACTGCTGGTACATGGTTAATGCTGCCTGAACAAAGTTAATGCTGCTGGAATATTATTAATGCTGCTTATGTGAGGTTAGTACTGCTTGTCAAAGTTACTACTGCAAGTCAAGGTTAGTACTGCTGGTGCATATCGAATATCTGTTAGTACTGCTCGTGACTTAATACTGCTGGAGATTGTTAGTACTGCTCATGAAGAATGAAGGTTAATACTGCTGAGTTTGTTAAGATTGGTATGCAATACTTTTGGAGACAAAGAAGGTATTGATCAAGATATGTTTAACGAAGATTTAGAAGATCAAGTTACTTTTTGATAGTTATCTTGTAATTATTCTTGTATAAATAGTATTGATAGATAGCTATTAGAATATACATGATAGACGAGTTAATATACGTGTGAAATAGAATTCGATATCGTTTTCAGAGAGATTTAACCTCAAGGTGTAAGAACCCTATTTCTAGAGAAGTAGAAGTCGTCTTGTTGAGCCTGTTCAACAAGATTGAGGTTTGGTTGTTAATATTGTGATTCGAAACAGTGAATACAAAAAGTGGTGAATTTTCTGTTACATTGTTCTTGATTGTGAGAATTAAAGTTCTTTTCCGCAGATTCTTTAATTCTGAATTCTAAGTGTTTGTTGTCTTGTTAAGATTCGATCCTGACAAGTGGTATCAGAGCAAGTGTTTCTTAGAATTCTACAGTCATTATGGAAAATTCTTTTGAATCAAACAGTACTCTTGTATCTAAAGTTCCCATGCTCAGACCCAATGAATTTGACATGTGGAAAATTAGAATCAAGCAGTACATTCTGCTTACTGATTATTCCATCTGGGATATCATTGAGAATGGTCCATGTGCTGAAGGAAGAACTGGACCAGATGGCAAAAGACCTCCTCCTAAGACTGATGCAGAGAGGAAAGTCAGACAGACAGAGATGAAGGCCTTAAGCACCCTGCTTTTGGCTATTCCCAATGAGTATCAGCATCAATTCCATCACTGCACTGATGCTCAGATTCTATGGAATGCTTTGGAGAAAAGATTTACTGGCACCAAAAGCACAAAGAGAAATCAAAAGGCAATTCTCAAGCAGCAGTATGAAAACTTTACTTCTACCAAGAATGAGTCCATGACTCAAACGTTTGATAGATTTAATAAGCTGATTGGAGAATTAGCCACTGTAGGAGTCAAGATGGAGGCTGATGATGTCAACAGGAAGTTCTTAAGATCATTGGGTGAAGAATGGACAATGTACACTGTGTCCTTCAGACAGAATGACCAACTGGAAGATAAGGAACTTGATGATCTGTACAATGATCTTAGAGTATTTGAATCAGAGGTTGAAGCCAAAAAGAAGCCCTCTGGATATGTTCACAATGCTGCACTTCTTTCAGCATCACCTGATTCTACTGCTAACCATGAATCAGTTAGTACTGCTGGTTCAGTTAGTGCTGCTGGTTCAGTCAATCAGGAAAAGTCCAAAGATACAGTACTAGAAGCTTTCTTTTCCAGTCATATAAATTCCTCTTTGATTAATGATGATTTAGAACAGGTTAATGCTGATGATCTTGAAGAGATGGATATAAAGTGGCAGATGGCTATGCTGTCTATGAGAGTGAAGAGATTCATTAAGAGGACAGGGAGAAACAATTTTTCTCAAAGAAGAGAGGATGGTGCTGGATTTGACAAATCCAAAGTTGAATGCTACAAGTGTCACAAGATGGGACACTTTGCCAGGGAATGCAGAGGAGGAACATCTTACAACAGCCATCAACAAACTCAGGCTGGAAGTTCCAATCAAAACAGAAGCTCCATTCAAGCTCTTGTTTCTCAACAAGGAATGGGATTTGACTGGAGTGACCAAGCAGAAGAAGCCATCCAAAATCAAGCACTTATGGCTGAAGTTTCAGATCTTCCCACTGAGGTAAAATCTAATCTCTGTACTCAAGCTTGTATAGACACTGTTAACAGGTATAGAGATCACAATCAGGGTATGTGTGATGATCTTAAAAGGTTAGAAAAGGATAGAAGAGACTATGTGTTGATTGTTGAGAGGTTTGAAGAACAGATTAGGGTCTTTCAAGCCAATGAACTTCAACACTCATATGATACTAACTACTGGAAGTGGGAAAAAGGTGGTCTGGAGTTCCAACTGAAAGAGTCTAGGGAAGAGTGTGAAAAATTAAAAGAAGAACTTAAGAAAGTTACAGCTGATGTTGAAAAGTTTTCAAAAGCTTCTAAAGCCATGGACACAATAATAAATGCTCAAGTCCATGGTAAGATGAAAACAGGCCTAGGGTATAATGCCACTCCTCCACCCTACAACAACAACTACATCCCTCCTAGGTCAGACCTTTTAGAAACCTTGGATAGTAAGGACTTATCTGAAGGAGCCACTAGTGTAGACCCATTAGATGCAGTTGTTGTTGAAGATGGATCTGATGGGGAAGATTCTAAGAAGGACAGTGATGAGATCCCATTAGAAAATCACAACAAGACTAATGAGGAAGGTGGAAGGAGTAAGGAGATAAAAAGGACTGTAAAAGGAAAGAAAGTTCATTACACACAGACCAAAGTTGTGAACTCTAATACTTGTAAACAGTGTTCTTGCAGGAAATCTCAAGAGTATAAGCCCCAAAATCATGATAATAAGAGGGGAAATCAAAGGAACTGGAATAACCAGTGGGCACTAAGGCAAGGAGTTGATCTGCAAAAGATTAACAGACCAAAACCTTGCTTTATTTGTGGCAAACTGAATCATCTTGCCAAATACTGTTTCTTCAATCCTTTTAACCAAAAGAGAAGTTTTCAAAGAAGTTATCAAAAACCTTCTGGCTATAGGAAGCCTACAAGAACAAATGTGGCTAAGAAACAAGCTGAACCAAAAAGCCACATGAAGAAAAAGCCTGAAAAGGAATGTGTTACAATGTGGGTTACAAAAGGCACTAAAAATAATACTGCTGCTAGCAGTGTTAGTACTGCTAACACTGTTAGTACTTCTTCAAGAGTTAGTGCTGCTAGCAGTGTTAATACTGCTAGAAATTCTTCAAAAGTTACTGCTGCTAGCAGTGTTAGTACTGCTAACACTGTTAGTACTTCTTCAAGAGTTAGTGCTGCTAGCAGTGTTAATACTGCTAGTAATTCTTCAAAAGTTAGTGCTGTTAGCGGTATTAGTGCTGCTAACACTGTTAGTACTTCTGAGGTTAATACTGCTTCTAGTGCTGCTAAACCAATCATATTGACAAAGTACTCTAGTACTGCAGTACCTAAGGTTGAAAATCTCATCAAAACCAAGTGCAAGTACTTTGATGAGCAAGGGAGACCCAAGACCACTTCGGCTTGGGTTCCCAACAAAACTAACTGATTTATCTTAATGTGCAGGGTAACCAACAGCTCAAGGGGAAGAGCATTTGGCATGTTGATAGTGGTTGCTCCAGGCACATGACAGGTAACATGGCCTGCCTCAAAAATTTCAAAAAGATTGATGGAGGACATGTTGCATTTGGGAATAATCCTGCTGGTGGAAAGATAAGTGGTAAGGGTGATGTTTCAAAAGGTGAGATGACCTTTGAAGATGTGTACTATGTTGAGCAATTGAGATACAACCTGTTAAGTGTATCACAGGTTTGTGACGAGAAGCATAGCATATTGTTTACTGATTCTGAATGTATTATCCTTGCTCCTGGATACAAAGTGGTTGATGAAAACATGATACTTCTGAGAACTCCTAGGAAGGATAATGTATATTGTTTAGATTTGGAAAGTGTGTCATCTGATTCATCCCTAAATTGTTTAGTTTCAAAAGCTTCTTTGGATGAATCATCACTTTGGCACAGAAGGATGTGTCACATGAACTTTAAAACAATGAATAAACTTGTTAAGAATAACCTTGTAAGGGGTTTGCCATCCAAAGTCTATTCATGTGATGATCATTGTGTTGCTTGTCTCAAAGGCAAACAACACAAAACTTCTCATAAGACCAAAGAGATAAACACTATCTCAAATCCTCTTCAACTATTACATATGGATCTGTTTGGTCCTACTAATGTGATGAGTATTGGCAAGAAATCATACTGCTTAGTTATTGTTGATGATTATTCTAGATTTACTTGGGTATACTTTCTGAGAACTAAAGATGAAACAAGTGGACTGATCAAATCTTTTATTCTCAAAATTGAAAACCAATCAAATCAAATAGTGAAAGTCATTAGATCAGATAATGGAACTGAGTTTAAAAATTTTGATCTAAACACCTTTTGTGAAGATAAAGGAATTGAGAGACAATACAGTGCTCCTAGGACTCCACAACAAAATGGTGTTGCTGAAAGAAGGAATAGAACACTGATTGAGGCTGCTAGATCTCTGTTAGCTGATTCAAAGTTACCAATTACTTTTTGGGCAGAAGCAGTTAATACTGCCTGCTATGTTCAAAACAGAGTTTTAGTTGTAAAGCCTAAAAACAAGACACCTTATGAGCTTTTCCATAAAAAGAAACCATATATTGGATTTTTCAAACCATTTGGATGTCCTTGTACTATTCTCAATACCAAATCTCACTTAGGTAAGTTTGATAGCAAAGCAGATGATGGTTTTCTTGTTGGGTATTCATCTCAAAGTAAGGCCTACAGAGTTTTTAATACCTCTTCTAGAATAATTGAAGAAAGTGACAATGTCAAATGCAATGAGAACACACCAAATCCTATTGGTTCAGGTCCTAATTGGCTATTTGACATTGATTCACTCACTAATTCTTTGGGTTTCAGTAGTGATGTATATGCAGGACAAAGGGATACACCAACATCAGAACACAGAATTCAATCTGTGATATTTCCACTCCCTTCCATTGATCCTGTTGAATTCTGTGAACAACAAGAGGAGGCTGAACCTATTCAGAATGAAGAAGAGAGGAGAGCAGAGGAAAATCAGTCTTCAGGTCCAAATTCCAGAGAATCTGAGGTGACTGAAGTAGCAGAAACAAATCCAGAATTAAATGAGTCAAATCTGGATGAGAACATACAAGAGGAAGCTGGTCATCCAACAAGAACTCAGAAAAATCATCCTCCTGAGTTGGTGATTGGAGATATTGCATCTCCCATGATGACCAGAAAGCAAAGCAGACTCCAAGAGATGCAAGAGCAGCAAAATACAGTTAACACTGTTCTTACTTGCTTTCTGTCCCAGATTGAGCCCAAAAAGGCTTATGATGCTATGAAAGACCCAAGCTGGATAGAGGCAATGCAAGAGGAGCTGCTACAGTTCAAATTACAGGATGTTTGGGACTTGGTAGACCTTCCAAAAGGTCATAGAGCAATTGGCACCAAGTGGATTTTCAGGAACAAGAAGGATGACAGAGGGATTGTGATCAGAAACAAAGCTAGACTGGTTGCACAAGGGTACACTCAGGAAGAAGGAATAGATTATGAGGAAGTCTTTGCTCCTGTGGCAAGGATTGAAGCAATCAGGTTATTTCTAGCCTATGCCTCATACATGAAGTTCAAAGTGTACCAAATGGATGTCAAAAGTGCATTTCTGTATGGAAGTATTGAGGAAGAAGTATATGTCTGTCAACCCCCTGGATTTGAGAATCCATTGCACCCTGAAAGAGTATACAAGTTGAAGAAGGCTCTTTATGGTTTGCATCAAGCCCCAAGAGCATGGTATGACACCCTGTCTACCTATCTCTTGAAAAATGACTTTGAAAGAGGAGTAATTGACAAAACCCTGTTTATCAAGAGGAGAAAGAAAGACACATTACTTGTTCAGATCTATGTGGATGACATCATCTTTGGATCCACCAATGATCAAATGTGTAAAGAGTTTGAGGAGTTAATGCACAAAAGCTTCAAGATGAGTTCCATGTGAGAACTTACTTTCTTTCTTGGGCTTCAGGTAAAACAAAGGAAAGATGGGATTTTTATTAGCCAATCCAAGTATGTGAAAGACATCCTGGACAAGTTTGGTTTATCAGACTCAAAGCCAGCAAGCACACCTATGGAGACACACAAACAGCTCACTGCTGATCTTGAGGGGGAGGATGTGGATGTCCATCATTACAGATCAATGATTGGATCTCTCATGTATCTCACAGCCTCTAGACCAGATATTATGTTTTCAGTTTGTGTTTGTGCCAGATTTCAAGTTACACCAAAGCAATCTCATCTTCATGCAGTCAAGAGAATTTTCAGATACCTAAGAGGGCAACCTAGACTAGGTCTCTGGTATCCTTATGAATCATCTTTTGACTTGCTTGCATACTCAGATAGTGACTTGGGTGAAGCTAACATGGATAGGAAGTCTACTTCAGGTGGATGTCAGTTTTTGGGTACAAGACTAGTATCTTGGCAGTGTAAGAAACAAACCACAGTGTCCTTATCTACCACAGAGGCTGAGTACATAGCTGCTGCAAGCTGCTGCTCTCAGGTTCTATGGATTCAGAATCAGATGTTGGACTATGGGGTAACATTTCTTCACACTCCAATCTTCATTGATAACAACAGTGCTATTAGCATTGTTAATAATCCAGTCAAACACTCAAAAACAAAGCATATAGAGATCAGGTATCACTTTATAAGAGATTGCAATGAAAAGAAATTAATTCAGGTTGCTAAAGTTCATACAAATGACCAGTTTGCTGATCTATTCACAAAAGCTTTTGATGTGGGTAGATTCACCTTTTTGGTAACAAGTGTGGGCATGATCAACCTAGAATAAATTCATGACTTTCTGTTTTTATACCTGTATTTCTTCATATATTTGGTGCTACTAACTCTCTTTCTCAGAATCCTCTGTTTCCCTCAGATTACCAAGTGCAGAAAAGTGTAAGTGTAGTTACTACTGCCTGTGCAGAGTTACTACTGCCAGTGCAGAGTTTCTACTGCTAGTGCACAGTTAATACTGCCAATGAGTAGTTAATACTGCTCAGTAGTTAATACTGCTTTGCAGTTAATACTGCTCAGTAGTCAATACTGCTCAGTAGTTAATACTGCTTTGCAGTTAATACTGCTCAGTAGTTAATACTGCTAGTGCACAGTTAATACTGCTTTGCAGTTAATACTGCTCAGTAGTTAATACTGCTAGTGCACAGTTAATAATGCTTCAGTAGTTAATACTGCTTGTGTAGTTAATACTGCTCAGTCGTTAATACTGCTTCAGTAGTTAATACTACTTATGTCGTTAATACTGCTTTTGAAAATCTAGGGCAAATACTGCTATAAATACCCCTGTTTGCCCGCCAAAGTTCATAACGACTCTTCGCATTAACTTCTTCTCTCTCGTTCTAACCTAGTCTCCCTAGAATCTCTGTGTTTTCTTTTCAAATCCTCAGGAAGCACAACGATTATGGAGTTTGTCGACGAGCATAATGAAATTGCAATGCTTCAGAAGCCGAAGCAGGCCGAAGGATTTCATGAAATTGTGGATTTTCTCAAATCCACTCATATTTCTTATGCCCTAACGGTGAATCCGACTATCTACATCGAGCATCAGACGCAATTCTGGGCCAATGCCACCGTGGAATCCGAAGATGGGCAGAAAGTCATCCAAACAAGGGTATGTGACAAACCCTTGAAAGTTTCAGAAGAACTTCTTCGCATCACTCTTCGACTAGATGATGCCTCAGGTATATCTTCTATTCCCAATGAAGAACTCTTCTCTACTTTACAAAGAATGGGGTATGAAGGTCCCATTGGAGTTTTTAAATTCTACAAGTCGAAGTTTTTTACTCAATGGAGATTCTTTGTTCATACCCTAATGCATTGTATTTCAAAGAAAACTACTGGATGGAGTGAGTTCAGCAGTACTATTGCTTATGCTCTAGTCTGCTTAGCCACTAACAGGAAGTTTAATTTTTCTCAAATGATTTTCAATGATCTTGTGGCAAACCTGGAATCCAAAAAGCGTTTCTATATGTACCCAAGGTTTGTTCAGGAAGTAATTACCAAAAAATTGACGGATATGCCTCAATTTGATGAGGTATATGTGCCAAAATCCCCTAAAGGGAAGGTTTTTTCAAATATGAAAAGACTTCCTAGGGACTCGGAAGGAGTTGACACACCATTGTTCTCTACAATGATGGTTGTGTCCCACACAAATGAAGGTATGGCATCAGGGTCAAGGCCCTCATTAGACACACCCACTGATGACCAATCCCAACCTTCCATCACAAAAGACATCCCTCAGTCCATTCTTGAAAGACCCACTCCCACAATAACCAAAAGGTTTGAAAGAAGAAAGGTACACAAGGTTCCTTCCCTTGATGTATCTCCTAAGAGCCCGAAGCCTTTAAGCCCTCTAGTGGAGCATTCTCCATTAGAGAATATCGAAAGGGAAACTACAGGGGTGTCTCCCAACCCCAAGAAGGTGCTCACTAAGGAGAAGGTTGAGCATGTGAGTCGCAAGGCTGCCACTACTTCTGCTAGCAAAGAGAAGGCCAGTGGTAAAATAACTAAGCCCTTCCTCACGGCAACTCAGGGTGAGAAATCATCCAGAGGTCCCAGGTGCCAAGAAACCAAGGGGGTAGATAGTGCTTTTGCTAGGCAAGAGACATCTGCTAAAACTTCCAATGATCCTTTAAGGGAGGTAAAAACTCCTAAACAGGGTGAGGATAGATATACGTACGAAGAATTGATGGAAACTATTGCAAATATCAACATTGAGGTCATGGATCAGAAAAAGGAGATTGATGAACTCAAGAAAGTGGTCCTCTTTCAAAACTCACAGCTTGAGAAGCAAAGGAAGATGATCACTAAGTTGATGCACAGAAAGAAGAGAGCTCAATTTGTCCTTAGGAGAAGAAACCCTCCCAATGATGCTTCCAAAAAGGGGGAGTCAGACTCAGATCTAAACATGGAGGATGCACACATTGAGGGGGAGTATGAGCATAAGGTTGAGGGGGAGACTGAGGAGGCTGCTGATATTACAAAGGAAGCAGAAACAGAAACAGCAGCAGAAACCGTTATTGCTGTTGATCTTACAAAGGAAGCAGAAACAGAACCAGCAGCAGAAACGGTTACTGCTGCTGAAGTTGCAAAAGAAGCTGAAAGTGAGAAAAAAGCAGAATATGTTCCTACAGTAACTAAAGCAGAGATTGATGAAGAGATATATGGGATTGTGAAGGACAGTGTCGAAGCAGCAGTATTAAAAGTCATAAAAGAAGCAGTAACAGCTATAGCAGTAGAAATGGTTACTGCTGCTGAAAAACAAAAGGCAGCAGAAACTGTTAGTGCTGCTAAGAGCCACAAAGAAGAAACAGCTGAAACCACTCCTGAAGCTGTTAAATCTTTCAAAAGAACAAAGAGGCCAAGAACAAAGTCAATAGCCTCAAAGAAGAAAGATATAAAGAAGCCAAGGGTGGATCCAACTGTAGAAGAAGCACAGGAGGAAGCAGTTAAAGAGAAATCTAATCCAAAAGTTGCTGAAGAAGAAGTGGCAACTTCATCAGGTCAACCAAGCAATGTACAATCACAATCAAATGCTCAATGTGATTTGTATATTACTGTGGTTGATACTAATCCAATCAAGACTACACCATTGTCTTCCATGCCTCCTGAGATCATCCTCTGGGACACATTGAAAGATGGAAGAAAGGAGTTCATCAGAATCAAAAGGGCAGATGGAAAGTTTGAAGTTTGTCCTACTTGGGGAAAACTTATCAGAACATGCTCTAGATCTGACCTGGAAGAGATGTTCAAGGTAGGAATGAGGCTATATGGAAACATGCTGACAGAGCAAGGTATGTCTATCACAAAGATGGTTCTTGAATACTTGTGCTTAATGTTCAAACCAGAAGCAGTTCAGCATTTGATGGCAAGGAACTTTCAAATCATCACCAACTGGATGCTCATTGAGAATTGTGGAGTGTATGTCATCTCTCTTGACAATACATTTCATGAATATTATTTGGTGGATGTTGTATACAAGCACAGCATGAAAAAGTTGAATGGAATGTTGCATGCTAAGTCGGTGAGTGATAAAGACTCTAAAATGGCAAGATACCTTGTAAAAAGGATCCTCAATCAAAGTCTGGGATTGGATCCAAATTTATGCGTTGATGACTAGGTTTTGGAAGCATCATCTGAAGAACTTAACTTCTCATCCTGAAAAGTCAAGTTAGGGGGAGATTGTTGGGAACTGAAGATATGCTAAGTATGGTTAGTACTGCCAGAACAACATTACTACTGCCAGTTCAAGGTTAGTACTGCTAGTTCAATGTTAGTGCTGCCAGAACAAAGTTACTACTGCTGGTACATGGTTAATGCTGCCTGAACAAAGTTAATGCTGCTGGAATATTATTAATGCTGCTTATGTGAGGTTAGTACTGCTTGTCAAAGTTACTACTGCAAGTCAAGGTTAGTACTGCTGGTGCATATCGAATATCTGTTAGTACTGCTCGTGACTTAATACTGCTGGAGATTGTTAGTACTGCTCATGAAGAATGAAGGTTAATACTGCTGAGTTTGTTAAGATTGGTATGCAATACTTTTGGAGACAAAGAAGGTATTGATCAAGATATGTTTAACGAAGATTTAGAAGATCAAGTTACTTTTTGATAGTTATCTTGTAATTATTCTTGTATAAATAGTATTGATAGATAGCTATTAGAATATACATGATAGACGAGTTAATATACGTGTGAAATAGAATTCGATATCGTTTTCAGAGAGATTTAACCTCAAGGTGTAAGAACCCTATTTCTAGAGAAGTAGAAGTCGTCTTGTTGAGCCTGTTCAACAAGATTGAGGTTTGGTTGTTAATATTGTGATTCGAAACAGTGAATACAAAAAGTGGTGAATTTTCTGTTACATTGTTCTTGATTGTGAGAATTAAAGTTCTTTTCCGCAGATTCTTTAATTCTGAATTCTAAGTGTTTGTTGTCTTGTTAAGATTCGATCCTGACACAGTTATTAAACGGAGATAAATTAATAACAATGACAAACCGGACCATTGCAAGAAAAACTAAACATCCGATCCAAATATGAAATGTAATTGGAACATGAATAAACTAAAATGTTTGCATCGTGTTGGTAGGTTTACCTTAATAGTTAATCGATCTAGAAATAATGTATGTAAAAAAAACTAAGCAATAAAGAAGCGAGTAGCTAATGCCCAAGAAACTAACCGATATCAATTCTTCATATGTTTTAGATAAGTGCTAGAAAATTGTTTAGCCCATGTCACAGCCATAACGTTCATCATTCTTTCTGTCAGAGGAGTCGTGTCATACCATGGTACCTAGATGCAAATGAAAATCAAAATTGTTATTTGACGACAAGATTAAATGCAATAAACACAATAAAACATGTTTAACAAATACGTACTTTCTTCAGAAACTGTGATTGATGATGATACATCACAAAGTTGAACATGAAATGCATAATATAGTATCCACACTCCCAACCGGATATTTGTTGATTACACTAAATTGACAAAAAAAAGGTATGAATTAGACAAAACCAACTATGAAATAAGTTTTATAGATGTACTGTGAGATGAATTACCTTTGAGAGCTCCCATCTAAATGGCATGGCTTTATTGGTATCACACGACCCTCCTTCATCAAGATACCTTGTAACAGCCCTACAAAAACATTAGCAATGTAGTGTTAGAAATTATAGAAAGACAAGTTAGTTGCAGTTTTTCGCGAGAGTTATAACGCTAGTTAACTAGTGCCATAACTAGTGGCAACTGCATAAATCGTTTATTAGCCCTTTTTCACTTAGGGTTTAGACTATTCTACCTATCGACTAGAGCAGCGACTAGGGGCGACTTTGGGCTACTTTTCCACCAAGATTGGATACGATTGACGTGGAAGAATCATGGTGGAGCATGAGATTAACGAAGATCAAGCCATCATTCGTGGGTATTGCGATTCAAAGGGGAGTTTTACATCTTAGATTTTGTTCGAGAGACCAATGTTTAGTATTTTAATTCTTCTTTTTGTTTTGTGTTTTATCACCCCCAACATGAACTAATCTTTAGATGTTGGGGCTGGATTACTTTTGGTTTGTAAGCATATATATGAACACGTAAATTTATGATTTTATCATGTTTTTCAATTAATGAAACCTGCATTTTCTAGAGATAATTATGTTGTTGCTCGAGAGAGAATAGCAGTTAAATTAGTGGTCATGTATTCATTTAATTGGAATTATCTGATAACTTTTGCAACTGAAGTGTTCTATGTGAAAACCATTAGAACTCTAACCCTCAACTACTTTTCTACTAAAAAAGTTCCCAACTTTGTTTCCTACTTTACTCTATAGTTTATTTAATTTAGTTGATAATTCATTATTCAATCAAATCACCAAATTTGACCGTCTATGTAACACCCTAAAAATCAGGGTCAATTTGAACCTCAAAATTCTAACAAGATTAACATAAAATCTTCCAAACTTTATACATAAGTGGAGAATTAACTCTGAGGAGTCATATTTACAAATATTGAATTCTTCAAATAACCTATTAATCTAATCATGTCACTATAATCAGATTACCTAGGTTATCTAAGCAATCCATCAAAAGCCTCATTGATAATTAACTTCTCCGTTATCTCAAAAGCTCTCGTCCCACATCCATTTATTTCCCGGAGCCAGTACCTGGTAAGAAAATATAATTTGAAACGATTAGGTTAACGCCTAGTGAGAACATTCAATTTCAAAATAATATTTTTAAATCAATGCAAACATGGCATAACAAACCTGGTTTACCCTCATTCTTACCCTACTCGTACTAGTCTCATAATAACGGACATATACCCGATCCCATGAGTATGACTATCATTCGGAAAGTCATATTATCGTATTTGATATCCTACTACGAATCATCACAGATTCTAGTTTGTCGATCAAGCCTAAGGACTTACATTTAATCACCATACTTTCTTCTTGGAATGGAGGCAGATATAGCACTTATATATTGCCTATTTTAGTCTGCCGAAAGCAAAAGAAAACAACACTTACACTTCGTCTAATTCATGTTTCCCTATCTCAAATCCGAATAGCAACTATACTTTGCCTATTCACTACAATCAATATGAATAGCAACTATACTTTGCATATTCCCTCATTTTTACATGAATAGCAATTCTACTTTGCCTATCCAATCATTCAACATGAATAGCAATTCTACTTTGCTGTGCCACATCGGCTAGGAGGGGGAACGAAGTCCTCCTTATAAGGGTGGATGGATACCTTCCTTGCATGAGGCCTTTTGCCTGTCACAGGGTGCGGTCTGGGTGCGTCCCGCGTATGCCTGTGCGGGCAGGAACAAAACCGTGAGCGGTGCCGGCATGCTGTTATGCAGAGGGTATCCGTAAAGCGGACAATATCGTGTACGGTGGACTGGGGATGTTACAGAATGGTATCAGAGCCGGTCACCGGGTCGATGTGTCAGCGAGGACGCTGATCCCACTTAGGTGGGTGGATTGTGAGATCCCACATCGGCTAGGAGGGGGAACGACGTCCTCCTTATAAGGGTGGATGGATACCTTCCTTGCATGAGGCCTTTTGCCTGTCACAGGGTGCGGTTTGGGTGCGTCCCGCGTATGCCTGTGCGGGCAGGAACAAAACCGTGAGCGGTGCCGGCATGCTGTTATGCAGAGGGTATCCGCAAAGCGGACAATATCGTGTACGGTGGACTGGGGATGTTACAGAATGGTATCAGAGCCGGTCACCGGGTCGATGTGTCAGCGAGGACGCTGATCCCACTTAGGTGGGTGGATTGTGAGATCCCACATCGGCTAGGAGGGGGAACGAAGTCCTCCTTATAAGGGTGGATGGATACCTTCCTTGCATGAGGCCTTTTGCCTGTCACAGGGTGCGGTCTGGGTGCGTCCCGCGTATGCCTGTGCGGGCAGGAACAAAACCGTGAGCGGTGCCAGCATGCTGTTATGCAGAGGGTATCCGCAAAGCGGACAATATCGTGTACGGTGGACTGGGGATGTTACAGAATGGTATCAGAGCCGGTCACCGGGTCGATGTGTCAGCGAGGACGCTGATCCCACTTAGGTGGGTGGATTGTGAGATCCCACATCGGCTAGGAGGGGGAACGAAGTCCTCCTTATAAGGGTGGATGGATACCTTCCTTGCATGAGGCCTTTTGCCTATCACAGGATGCGGTCTGGGTGCGTCCCGCGTATGCCTGTGCGGGCAGGAACAAAACCGTGAGCGGTGCCGGCATGCTGTTATGCAGAGGGTATCCGCAAAGCGGACAATATCGTGTACGGTGGACTGGGGATGTTACATTTGCCTATTCAATCATTTAACATGAATAGCAATTCTACTTTTCCTATTCAATCATTTAACATGAATAGCAATTCTACTTTGCCTATTCAATCATTTAACATGAATAGCAATTCTACTTTGCCTATTCAATCGTTTCAAGGATACACGGGAATAGCAATTATACCTTGCCTATTCCTCCTTCTCAATTATGAATAGCAATTCTACTTTGCCTATTCATTAATATGAATAGCAATTCTATTTTGCGTATTCATTATATTCCAATATAAACAGGAATAACAATTATATTTTGCCTATCCTACGTTATCAAATAAAGCTAGTGTCTATGGATCTATTACACTTATCCATTACACTTACAAGGATTTCCGTCACCAAACTTCACAAAGTCTAAAATACCCAAATAAATATTGAACTTGTATCAATTACTGATTAGGACTCTTAAAAATCCTAAATAACCCAAAATCTCGTCACTTATCGCAACCCAAAGTAATGCACCTTCACTTGTCGCAACCCACTACTTGCGACACCATACTTATCGCAACCCACTGTTGCGATATTCCCTTTTTATCGCAACCAACTGTTGCGACATAACACCTTATCGCAACCAACTGTTGTGATATAACAATCTTATCGCAACCCACTGTTGCGATATAACAATCTTGTCGCAACCCAAAGCTTGTGACATTCATCTTTATCGCAACTATCATCTTTATCGCAACTAACTGCTTGCGATGTTCATCTTCATCTCAACTAACATAAAACGTATTTTAGCCAAAATTAATACTTTTAAGTCATGCATGAACCTATAAATTTACAGATATGCTTAAGACTATCAATAGAACATATTCATAAACCCAGATTTCTCATATCTTCCAAAACATAAAAACCCAATTTCTAAACCCATATAAAACTTTATCTAAAAGAGAGGAGTAAATTAAGTGAAGACATACCTTAGTTTTACCAACTGGAATTCTTAGTTTCCTGCTATAACAATCTGCTTTTCTTCTTCTTCTTCTTCTTCTTTCTTTCGGTTCTCTCTCTCTCTCTCTCTTATGTACGAAACACACACACACACCCAAAATAGAAAGTGAAGAAATATCTCACTTTTGCCTCTTTTCAAACAATTGAGGCGGTGGTGGTGATGCATGTTTCACCATTTTAACCAAACCAACCCTATACTTTCAACAATTGGCAATTTTCACCCTTTAACTTATAAATTAAAATTAAAGTTTACCCCTTAACTTATAATTCCAATAAAACACATAACGTAAGTTATTCGGGGATAAACTCTAAAATTAATCTATCAAATAATTATACTCAAATTATCAACAAAACCAAACGTAACACTTTATAAAAATCGAGATGTTACAGTCTAGTTAATAGTGAGTGATATTCGGTCTCTACTTCTCTTGGTTTGATATTCGTACTTACCGTACGTATTACTTGATTCGACATCGCACGTACACTTGCAGTTAGATTTAGGTGGGGTAAAACCGCCTATCATCATTTTAATCAATCTCAAGTAAATCACAATTACACCAAAATGGTTGATGACACTAAAATCACCAACAATAGTGTAGCACACACGAACAATAGGTCGGCAAACTTACACATTTTGGAGAAATTTTTTTACTTTAGAGCTGTGCTGGAGTTTGAAACTTTGAATGAAGAGGGAGTGCTAAGAATTGATTCAAAGTAGTGGAGTTGGTCATATATATGTATGTTTGATTTATTAATTAGTCTTTCTTTTTATTGATGAGTCTCTCTAGTGTGATTAAGTTGTGTTAGTGGTTATTTATGTTTTGTAATGTAACCTAAGTAGGCAAATTAGAGGTCATTTGTTTTCATTAGTATTTGGACTTATGGAGAGTAGTATAAGTTTTATATATATATATAGAGAGAGAGTCGAGTTCAAACGAAAACAATACCTATTTAAAAGAACACGAGAACGAATAAAATCATTGGTGATTTTACATTAATGCACGAAAAAAGGACTTTGGCCGCAGCGGCTTCAGGTCCGCGTGACTTTTTTGCGCGTTAATGTAAAATCACTAATGATTTTATTCGTTCTCGTGTTCTTTTAAATAGTTATTGTTCTCGTTTGATCCTCCCTCTATATATATATATATATATATATACATGTAGAGAGAGAGAGAGAGATAGAGAAAGAGAGGGAATCAGTTTTATACGAGAACGGTAACAAAATAAGAAAACGGTCGAATCACATTTGATTTTACACTAAAATCATGTGTAAAATCACATGCGACTGATCAGGTCACAACCACGTCGCCCGCACACCATTGTGTTGACCGTTAGTGTAAATCACATATGATTTTGCACATAATTTAACTGTTTTCTTATTCTCTATTTGGTTGACATTCTCTTTGTTCCTCTCCTAACAAGAACAACTTGTTTCTCTGTACTCCCGTATTCTTGCACCATTTTTTTCAAGAAAAAAAGGTTTTTGTCGATCAGATAGAAAACTATAAAAAAGGCAATGCACCCACAAGAATAAAAATATACGAGAGACATTATATTACTCTTTATATATAATCATAATACATGGCAATGGAGGAGAGAAGATCCTAAAAAAGCCATCCATATCATATATAGGAATTAGAATATGTGAAAGCCACCATCGCACTACTTTACACCTCTAATTAAGCAAAGTAAAGACCATCCCACCACTTGCATATTAGTTTTCTTAGCTTGGTCTTATGTTTGCAAATGAGTTTCTTAAATAAACACCAAAAACCATAATCAAGAGCAAAAGTTTTGTCATCAATACCCCAAGTAATCCATATTAGACAACATATATGAGTGTGATTTGATTTCAAAAAACGTTGTTAACAACCCCAACAATTTCAACAACCTCATGTGGTCTTTATTAAGTACTAACTTTGAAATAACCGTCGTATAGGATAACGAGTAAAAGCAGTGCCCCCGAAAAGACTCAACTACTAACCACCGGTAACCATAAGACGTGGATGACTCATCCAACTAAAAGTTGTCAGTTTATGCCATCTTCATATGCCTATAAATATCATCCAAAAAGCAAAAATAAAGGCCATTTTACCCCTTGAATTTCAGTTTTCTGATCTTGCTGAGGTAATTTGCATGTGATTTGTTGGCATGTCTATTTGTAACATGCTTTTTTCCAACTACCATGCTTTACCAATTAATGGAAATCTATGTAAGCAACAGTCAGCATGACTCTAAAAACTAAACATATAAACCTTATCAATAGAATCAATATCAATAAAAGCAAAAGTAACCAGAAAAAGCTAAGGTACCCACATTCAAACCACCATGACATATATATGACTCATCCAACTAAAAGGTGTTAACTTAAGCCATCTTTGTGACCTTATAAATATCATGATCCACAACATACATTACCCAACAACATCAGCATTTAACTTCAATTGCATACCGTAGAGGCAACCAAATCACTGCAATCCGACATCAAAATATGGATACCAGGTTATCAGGCATTGTCATGGGCATTCCGATGACATCAACAAAGGGGCTACTTCTTTTTAAACCTTATGAACCCCAGTATCCTCTTTCTACATCCAAAACCAATGGCATAGAAAGAAAAGGCAGTTTCGCAGTTTCGATTAAAAATCATGGTAACTGTCCCACACTGATACAATGACAACGACAAATGGTTCTATTTCTCTCCCTCAATCTAACACATTTTCATTTTTGTAATTGCAGTGAGCTTAGTACCCAAAATAATGGAAATTGTGATACAAAAGCTGAGTTATGCTGCCAAAATCCTACCACTTGGCCGTGATGCAAAAATCTTCAGGAAAAGTTTCAGTACCAAGGATAGTGAGAAATTGTTGCATGCCACCCGTTGTTACATATACACTACAGCCGGTGCAATTGCAGGCATCCTCTTCATGACTACTGAAAGGGTTGGATTTTGCAGTGAGAGATCCGTCAAAACGTATTCTACAACAGGGGAGCTGTTAAAGTTCCAATATAAGGTAAAATGCCTCCAAAGTATATATTTACATCTCGCGCACTTCTGTTTTGATTTTAATGTAGTCACTACAAAATAAATGACTTTTACCCACAAAATTCACCCAGGAAATATCAATGGTTCGGTAGAATCCGATGTTTTTCGAGAAAATACACATGGATCACCCGGAGAATCCCTGGGTAATCTATCACTGATTTGCATTACCCACCAACTTTTGTGATTGTTTTGTGACGAATCACCCTTTAGCGACAGATTTCCATGGAAAAGTTCGTAGGTAAAAGTTTTTGCTTTAGTAGTGAGTATCTTGACATCATTGTTTTTGTAGGTATCAATCCCGTTGGAAAAGATAAAAGGAGTCAGTGAGAGCATGAACATGAAGAGGCCGTTGAACAAGTATGTGGAAATAGTAACCACGGATGATTTCAACTTCTGGTTTATGGGATTTCCAAATTACAGGAAAACTCTAAGACACCTTCATAGGACAATCAATCCAGAATTCTCAAGCAATTGATGTTGAACCTTAGTCCTCAATTGCATGTAAATTTAAATGGTTGCCTTCACTAAAGGGAACATGTACATATATTTGTTGATAGAGGAAAGACAATGAGAATGACTCTTCAGGTTTTATCGTTCAAACTTCAAGACTCATTTCCCATGTTTCGCTTGTGTGTTATTAATTGATCACTTCAAATTATCCATCAAAGCTTATAACATACTGAGAAATCGAGGAAGAGAAATTAATAGTACGTGTTACTTCAAATTATCTACAATTATACACATATTTGACATGCTACAAAAACATGAGCTAGGAATTAATTAATCTTCACACGACAATGCCGCATCAACTCTATTAATTGGTTCTTAATTATTTCTTCTCCAATATGGCAATATATATAGTACTTCTTCATCCTGATTTTGATGTACAACTCTTTTTTCAGAGACCATTAGATCTAATTTTGAATCATGTATTCAATTCATTGTTGTATTTTAAGATGTTGCACATTAATGCTCTGTACGGACAACGTAGGTATGTGACCAAGGATGGCTAGGGGTGATTATGTGGTGTGGCTCAAATAACTACTAGCACTAATGACTCTCTAATCAATATTAGTGTGATCACTCACTCATCAGTGTCACTGAAGACACTCAAGTACCAATCATTCCCATCAAAGGCACACATCAAAGAGTGCCCCTGAAGGCACACACACTGATGAGTGCCACAAGGCAATATTCACTAAATCAGTTTCACTACAGACCCTTCAATGCCTCAACAATCAAGGCATAGATGACTCATCCTAGTAAAACTTGTCAACTTACGCCATCTTTATAGGCTTATAAATGTCATGATCCAGAACATATTACGCAACAGCTAGCGTCAAGCTTCCATACCTGCACGGCAAATCACAGCAATATTCTAACCTCTAAATATGGATTACAGACTATGGAACAATGTCATGGGCAATTGGGCATCCAACCATATCAACAAGGCCACTCCTCTTGTCTAAACACTATCCACCCCATTACCCTCTTTCTACTTCTTCCAAAATAAATGGCATAGAAAGAAAAGGGAGTTTTGCAGTCTCAGTTAAAAATCATGGTAATTTTCTCACCCGGCCAGCCTGATACTCTAACATAAAGGATTCCGTCTCTCTTCCTCGATCTAATAGATCTTTTGATTTTATATTTAATTTGCAGTGAGCATAGGACCCAAACTGATAGAAATTGAGAAACACAAGTTCAGTTATGCACAACTTGGTGGGGAAGGAAAAATCTTATACGAACAACTATGTGCAGCTAGTGACAGTCGATGATTTCAACTTCTGGTCCATGGGATTTATAAACTGTAAGAAAATATTAAGATACCTCCATCTTGCAGTTGGTCTTGACTGCCTAAGTAATTGATGTTGGAAATTAACTAATCCTTAGTTTCATGTAAATTTCAAATGTAAAAGTGGTAGTTATTTCCACATTTTGGTATTATTACACTATTGCAACTACTTTCTCTAATGAGAAAAGGATGTACGCTTGTACATTATATATGATTCCAATGTCTCATGATTGTCCATGACATGTTTGGCTAATTTAAAAGAGTCAATGTGCTTCCATCCATTTAAGTGATCCACCAAATTCACTACAACAAATGTAGTCTATTGCGACGAAAAAGTCGTTTGATCTTTAGCGACGAAAAAAGTCGTCGCATTATACTACATTTGTTGTAGTGATTGGAAAAGTTGATTAAGTGATTAGTTGTAACTGATATTAATTGTCATTTCTGATCAATCAACATGGTAGGTGAAATATCTGTTTTGGTCGACTGTTGCAACAACGGTCTGTGGTCGTGTTTGTTATAGTATAATACAGCTTACTTCAATCACAAAAGTCAAGTAATGGAAAACAAATGAAAAGTTGACAAACGACATCTTTATGTATTTGGGTAAAGATTGCACTCATAGTTAATTTGAAGACCATGTTCAGATAATTATAACCAATCCACTATTTTCAACAAACATACAAGACAATGAACTTACTCCTCTACTAAATTTGCTTTGCCCAGTTTCCATACCTTAATTTGTATCCTCAATAATCTTGTTTTATGAGCTCTCCTCGTATTTTATCGATCTAGACCTCCCACACCTTTTCCAAATCGTGAGCCGTATTCTAAATTTGTGTCTTATCCATATCTGTTTTGAGAAGGCTACGATCAAATTAACAGGGTATATACAGAAGAATGACAACTTAATTACTAAGGCTGGTGTTATTCTACCTCAACATCAACATCAGGCAATCACACTTGTGTCTTATTTATAGCATCAAATATATAAGAAGACAAAAGATTTTTATTTTGCTTGTAATTTGGTGACACTACTAAAAAAAGAGGTATCAGTGATGGAAATTTCCGTTACTGATTAGTGACGGATCAGCGACGGAACGAACAAGAACACAATCCGTCACTAATCCGTCGCTAATTAGTGACGGATTACTGACGGACATAAATCCGTCACTAATCAGTGACGGATTAGCGACGGAATGTATTAGAAAAGAAATTAAAAAATCAAATATATATGTCTGTCGCTAATCCGTCACAAATCAGCGACGGATTAGTGACAGACTCGCGAAGTTTCACCAAAAAATAAATAAAAAAGAAATTCAGCGTGTCCGTCACTAATCCGTCGATTTGCCTTTTGCTTTTTGGCTTTGGCATTCCCTTCTCCACTTACATTTCTTCATACTAGACTCCTATTTTTATACTATACTACTCAAAGAGACATGAAACTAATTAAGTAGACATATTGAATAATATTAAATATAGACACTACTAAACGAAAAAGGTTTACATGCGAACTTTTCTCTGGGAAATCTCTTGCTAAAAGGCGATTCGTCACAAAACCGTCACAAAAGTTGGTGGTAAATTTTTGGTGGGTAATGCAAATCAGTGACAGATTACCCCGAGATTTTCTGGGTGATCCATGGGTATTTTCTTGAAAAACATCGGATTCTACCGAACCATTGATATTTTCTGGGTGATCCCAGGGTAATCACCAAAGGAAATTTCTCTGGATGAATTTTGTGGGTAAAAGTCATTTGTTTTGTAGTGAGACTCGTGAACTTATCTAGAAAATCAAAAGACTTTTGACATTATTTTAATATAAATTCAATTAATTGACTCCAATATTTTGTATGACATTGTGTATTTCAAGGTGCAACACACAGAGAAGAAAAGATCTAAAAGATCTCATAATATTCTTAACCTTGAACTGAGAATTATAGGATAAGAAAGCTATTGTCCAGACACTTTACACCTAAATTAAGAAAAGCATAATAAAGCTAGGATCTTGCTGATGTAATTTGCATGTGATTTGTTGGCATGTCGATTGTAATATGTTCTTTTTCTAACAACTGTGCATTACTAATTAATGGAAATCTATGACAAGAACAGTCAGCATGACACTAAAAAGTAAATATATACACCTTATCTAGAGGATCAATATCAATAAGAGGAAAAGTAGCCATGAAAAACTGAGGTACCAACCTTCTCGATCAATTGTGCCGACAAGTCAAAAGGGGTGATTCTATTCAATCAGGCTAATATTTTATGCCCCCACATTTCAAACTACCAACAACAATGACACATAGATGACTCATCCAACTAAAGGTACGTGGTAACTTAAACCACCTTTATAAGCTTATAAATATCATGATTCAGAACACATTACCCAACAACTCGATCCGCATTAGCTTCCAGACCATCAAGACAACCAGATCACCGCAATCCGAAGTCAAAATA
The DNA here is from genome assembly GCA_033807775.1 of Saussurea involucrata. Lineage (NCBI taxonomy): Eukaryota > Viridiplantae > Streptophyta > Magnoliopsida > Asterales > Asteraceae > Saussurea > Saussurea involucrata. Next base: position 161,750,421 of record CM066321.1, on the reverse strand, counting down.
TGGATACCAGATTATCAGGCAGAGTTTTGGGCATTCCGATGACATCAACAAGGGGACTACTTCTTTCTAAACCTTATGAACCCCAATATCCTCTGTCTACTTCCAAAATCAACGGCATAGAAAGAAAAGGCAGTTTTGCAGTCCCGACTAAAAATGATGGTAAATCTTTTCTCACACTACTAAACAAAATACTTTTACCTACGAACTTTTCCCAGGGAAATCTGTCGCTAAAGGGTGATTCGTCACAAAAGTTGGTGGGTAATGCAAATCACTGACAGATTACCCGAGGATTCTATGGATGATCCATGGGTATTTTTCGAACCATTGATATTTTCTAGGTGATCCCTGGGTGATCACCGACGGAAATTTTACTGGGTAAATTTTATGAATAAAAGTCATTCGTTTTATAGTGTCACATTGGTACTATTACAGCAAACAGTTATATTTCTCTAGCTCAATCTAACGAAGTTTTCATTTTTGAAATTGCAGCGAGCTTAGTACCCAAACTAATAGAAATTGTGAAACAAAAATTGAATTATGGTGTGAAAATACTACCACTTGGCCGTGAAGCAAAAATCTTCAGGAAAAGTTTCAGTACTAGGGATGGTGAAAAGTTGTTGCACGCCTCCCATTGCTACATATACACAACAGCGGGTGCGATTGCAGGCATCCTGTTCATGTCTACTGAAAGGGTTGGATTTTGCAGTGATAGATCCCTCCAAACGTATTCCACAACAGGGGAGATATTAAAGTTCCAATATAAGGTAGATAGGGAGCCTTCAAAGTAATATTTATATATTTTGATTTTAAAGTAGTATTTTGAGTGACATAACTGTGTTTGTAGGTGTCAATTCCATTGGAAAAGATAAAAGGAGTTGGTGAGAGCATGAACCCAAAGAGGCCGTCGAACAAGTATGTGGAGTTAGTAACCATGGATGATTTCAGCTTCTGGTTTATGGGCTTTCCGAACTACAAGAGAACTCTAAGACACCTTCATAGGACAATTAGCCTAGACTGCTTAAGCAACTGATTCGAACATTAGCCTTCAGTTCCATGTAAATTTCAAATTGGCAATATTTTGTAGTCAATGGGAACATGTATATTTGTTGATAGAGGAGAGACAATGAGAATGGCTTGTTCTATTCCCGTCTTAATTCGGGTTTTATTAGTTCAAACTTGAAGACTAGCACATTTCCTATATTTTGCTTGTTGCATTATTAATTGACACTTCAGTTCATTCCGTCAGAGCATATAACATATGTTGATGGCTACTGTGAAATCGGTGATGAGAAATTAAGGTAATACACCGGTGAAACAGAACAAGAAAAACATAAATATCTACAATCATACACATCTTTTTTAATCTGTTACAGCAACATGCATGAGCTATATGAAAAAATCTCTACATAACCTCAGCTCTATTGGGTACTTATTTCTCAGCCAACAGCACTTCCTCATCCTGATTTTGAAATAGAACTCTTTCTTCAGGATCATTAGAATTTGGAACCATCATGTATTCATGGTTGTAGCTGAAAAGTGGGTGACCTAGGTTGGCGGCGCCATGTTGCTTGGTCGATTGGCTCAGTGGCAGTGGATCATAATTATCTTCTAACGCTCGGTACACCATTTGCAACTTAAACAATTTGCACCCACGACTATGTAGGTCAATCCTCCGTCTCGTTATCAGCTAAAATGGGACCGGGAGACCTATTTAGCCTTGCGACACCTGGTTGCCACCTGCCGGCTTTAGGTAGCATACGTGAATAGCCCAATAAAGGGCCAGATTAATCTATGCTCATCCATTTACCTCTTATATTCCTTTCTGTTATATTTCTAGAAATTTAAATTAAGAAACGTACTTCAGCTATTTTGGTTGTATGTTTGATCATTTGAATATATAAGTTGTTTGTAACTCCCATTTGATTTACATTATCAGACTGGCAGTGGAACCACGCTAAAGGCCATATTAACAAAAGGTCATATCAACCACGTAGAATGCCTTCACGCCACTCACTACAACAAAATTTGGTTTATAGGACGCGCCAAAAATTTCTAAGTGTCTTAATAGACCGTTTTATAAGACTTAATTTATAAGACCAAACAAATAAAGTGTTCTATTTAAAGGCTTTAATTTGTAACAAGTTTGTATGACGTTTTTGGGCATTGCTGAATTTTTTAGCACATTTTCATTATAAAACGTCCTATTGGCTATATATTAATTTTATAGGACATTATTTGAAAATAATGTGTCTTATAAAAACAAGTGTCCTATAAAAAGATGGGTTTATAGGACAATTCTCAGAAGTGTCCCTATAAAATAGCTAATGTGACGTTTTGTATTAAAAATGTCCTAAAAACTTGTTAAGACACCCAAAAGTGTCCTTAAACTTATTACAATGACTTTAGATACAACGCTTTAATTTACTTTTTGGTCTTATAAAGCAGTCTATTAAGACACTTAGAAATTGTTAGCATCTTATAAATCCAATTTTGTTGTATGCCTTTATTCCTCAATCTGGTCATTAATTAAACAAGTTATAGGCCCATGTCACTACTCAGATTGCAGTTTGCTCATCTTGCACATGTATTTTTCTATGAAATGTTTGGATGTTGATTATAATATGCCTTTTAACAACTAGTAGATATCTATGAAAGGAGTAGTCAGCATGACAAGGAAAAGTAAAAGACCTTATTGAAAAGGAATAAAGGAAAAGTATCCCAGAAAAGATGAAGCACCAACCATCTCAATTGTGCTCACTAGTCAAAAATGGTAAATCTATTATGCGGGCTTTATTTTATCCCCTCGCATCCAAACCACCACGATGACACATCTATGACTCGTGCAACTAAAAATCGCCAACTTACACCGTCTTTATAGGCTTAACTATAAATGTCATGATCCATAACACAGCAATACAAAATGTTGATTGATCAAGCTCCAATTGAGGAAGGATATATATTTCATGCCAATGCAAGGCTAAACAAATCCCAAGATCATCCCGAAATGAAACCTATGGCATGATTCATTTTAGTTTATTTTCTTCGGTTTGTTTGATTTGAAAGTGTAAAACAATGATTATTTATGAATGAGCAATATGTAACAGATTGTTGGTGTTCAATGATAAAATCTATGAAATTATAATATTTGTTTGAATATTTATTTGTATCTATTAGTCCCATTATAACAAGCAACAATTCACGTATTTGATAGATAGAGTAACAAGATGAGATAATAAGGTGTGGTGTATTATTGATGAAGAGACTACCCTAGACAGAGAATGGATCTCTCTCTAGATTACACACACTACACCTTGGATCACATTGTAAATGATTGCATAAACCCTAATTACACACACACATCCTATATATATATATATATATCCACCTATTACACCTTTAAGCCCAATCCCATAATTCATATACCCAAGCCCATATTACAATAATTAACCTTTACAAAACTATCATATAATTAGGACAATTTGTGTCCTAACAGTATCATTTGATTGACAATACAAAATTAGTCCATGGTATCCTCAGACTGTGCCGAACACACGAGATTAGGTGAGAAGACGGTTGGTTTAAATAGGCATGGATTATTCCGAATGTTGGATAGATTTCATGTTTGTATTCGTTTATATATACAATACAAGTTGAATTACAAAATTTTCTGAAATCAGTTGGAATTGATGAAAAAGGTAAGAGAAGAAAAGAAAAAGGGAATACATTGATATGTATATGATTGTAAATATGTAAGTCTTGTCTAAAGTTTCACTACAATACCCATCAACATATGTTATATGATCTGATGGAATGAATTGAAGTTTCAATTAACAACACACGCAAAATATGGAAATTAGTCTTGAAGTTTGAACGAATAAAAACCAAATTAAGATCGGAAATGAGTCGTGCATTCTCATTGTCTCTCCTCTATCATAAACAAATATATATACATGTTCCCATTAGTGAATGTAACCTTAGAAATTTACATGGAATTGAGGACTAAGTTCAGCTTCAATTGCTTAAGCAGTCTGGACTGATTGTCCTATGAAGGTGTCTTAGAGTTCTCTTGTAGTTTGGAAAGCCCATAAACCAGAAGCTGAAATCATCCATGGTTACTAACTCCACATACTTGTTCGACGGCCTCTTTGGGTTCATGCTCTCACCTACTCCTTTTATCTTTTCCAATGGAATTGACACCTACAAACACAGTTACGTCAAAATACTATTCTAAAATCAAAATAGATAAATATTTCTTTGAAGGCTCCTATCTACCTTATATTGGAACTTTAATAGCTCCCCTGTTGTAGAATATCTTTGGAGGGATCTCTCACTGCAAAATCCAAGCCTTTCTGTAGTCATGAACAAGATGCCTGCAATCGCACCAGCTGTAGTGTATATGTGACATCGCGATGCGTGCAACAACTTCTCGCTATCCCTAGTGCTGAAACTTTTCCTGAAGATTTTTGCTTCACGGCCAAGTGGTAGGATTTTGGCGCGATAACTCATCTTTTGTTTCATTATTTCCATTACTTTGGGTACTAAGCTCACTGCAATTACAAAAAAATGAAAATGCTGTTAGATTGAGGTCGAGAATTGAAATAGAACCATTCGTCTTCATTCTATCAGTGTGGGACAATATAATTACCATGACTTCTAAGCCGGACTGAAAAACTGTCTTTGCGTTCTATGCCTTTGATTTTGGAAGTAGAAATAGGAAAATCAGGTTCATAAGGTTTAGAAAGAAGTAGTCCCCTTGTTGATATCGGAATGCCCATGACACTGCCTGATAATCTGTTTTCCATATTTTGACACGTCGGACTTTTGGAAATTTGGTTTCCTTGATGGTATGGAAGCTGCTAAATGCTGAAGCACTTGTTGAGTACTAATGTGTTGTGGATCATGATATTTATAAGGTTATAAAGATGGCTTAAGTTAACACCTTTTAGTTGGACGAGTCATCTATTTGTCATCGTTGCTGGTGGTTTGAATAGATTCACATCTTTTGACTTGTGTGCTGAGCTTTTTGTTGCTACTTTTCCTTTTATTGATATCAGTCCTCTTGATAAGGTTTATGTATATAGAGGGAGGTTCAGGGAAACCTAAAAAAAACGGAAAACTGAAGAACACCCTGGTGGCCCTTCATCTGGACAGGTAAATTATGTTGTTTTATTTTGTTTTTATGCACAAATGCATATGCATATGCACATGTGCATGTGCATATTACAAATTACGTGTATACACAAGTGCATACCGTCCAGATGAAGGGATACCAGGGTGTTCTTCAGTTTTCCATTTTTTGAGGTTTTCCTCTGAACCTGACCCTATGTATATATATATAGGTATATATACACATATTTACTTTTTAGTGTCTTGCTGACTGCTTAATTCATAGATTTCCATTATCTGGTAATGCGCAGTTGTTGGAAAAAAGCATATTACAATCGACATACCAACAAATCACATGCATATTACATCAGCTAGATACAAAAAAATCTGAATAGAATACGTTAAACAGTCTTGATTTTGCTTTTTAGAATGATGAAATTCATAGGCATATATAACTTGACAACTTTTAGCTGGATGAGTCATCCATGTCTTATGGTTACTGGTGGTTGGTAGTTGAGTCTTTTCTGGGGCACTACTTTGCCTTCATGATGTCATTGCTTTTGACTGTATATACTTGCCTTTCTTGTCATGCTGACGGTTTCTTTCAAAGTTATTAAGTGTTTAGTAAATTAAGTTTATTGATCAATATTCATTAGTGGAAGATGTGTTTTTAGCCGAATCCCATCATTTTGAGGATATTTTTATATTTTTTGATTAATTTCAGAAGATTTTTTAAGTTTTTTTGTTGATTTAAAGGGACTTTTTCGGTTTTTTGGTTGATGTTCCTTGTATTTTGTAATATCCCGGAGCACCCCTCATAGTTTAGAGGGTGCATCTTTCATACCCAAAAAAAGGTTCTACTTACGAAAATTGGTTGAGCTGGGGCCTTCTTAGGTTCGCCCCTGGCCATATGAACTTTCGGTTGCTTATGGTTTTTTTGTCTAATATATATATATATATATATATATGCAAGTGGTGAGATATGGTCTTTATTTATTTTGCTTAATCAGATTGAGGTGTAAAGTAATGGGATGCATGGTGGCTTTCTTATATTTTAGTTCCTATATATGGATATATACAGACCATGGCTCCTTTAGGATCTTCTTTTCTCCATTGCCATGTTATGGTTACAAACAACACGATCATCATCAGACTTTTGACTGTTATATTTTAATTTCTCTCTATCCTATATCGATCTTTTTCCTTGTCAGCTTTTTTATCTTGATTAGTAATCTTATAAATTAAATACAAACCACTTTTTCTTGGAAATTTAATTAATCTGAATTAGGATGCAGGAGAGAGGAAGGCAAGAAAGAGTTGATGCAATTAAGACACTAGTGATGATTGCCTGATGTTGAGGCAGAAAAACTCCAGCCCAAATAAGTTGGCATATATATAGTCTTCTATCTGTTAAGAAATGTCCCGTTTTGACCAAAGTCTAGCCGATGTGGGACTCTGACACGCCGCCTTCAACTGAGGATAGATGGGCACGTATTTCCCCAAAGTGTTGAGAGGGGCAGATCTTGGCTCTGATACAATGTAAACTAATGAATTATCCGTGCCAGCCTTGTATGGAGTTAGTAGAGTTTACATTAATTAAAACCTATTTCTATACAAACCATGAAAGGTAAATACAAACTAAAAACGGTAAATATAAACAAATATTTTACATATTTAATTTATTTATCTATTATCATATTTTGTAACATAACTTCAGTCACAGCTTATCACTTGATCAGTTTTCCAATTTGGTGGATCGCTTAAATGGGTATGAGCACACTACTATATATACTAAATAAGCCAAAACAGTCTTGAAGAGTAGAAGTTTAAACCAACTGAGTCCAAAATGCCATGGACTAAGAGACATTGAAATCATATATAAACATACATTTGTTTCTCATTAGAGATCTAGAACCAAAATGTGGAAATAGCTAAGGATATTATTTTCCACATCAATTGCTTAAGCAATCAAGACCATGTGTAAGATGGGGGCATCTTAATGTTTTCTTATAACATATAGATCCCATAAACCATCAATGGTCACTAGCTCCACATAGTTGTCTAATAACCACTTCATGTTCGTACAGTCTTGTACTCCTTGTATTCTTTCCTAGTGGAATTGACACCTGCGCACAATGATTTACATGTCAAGCCATTTTTTAAAGAACTTAACGGTGGTGTAAGTTGACAACTTTTACATGGATATGGTGAGTCATCTATGTGTCATCGTTAGCGATAGTTTGAATGTGAGGGGATAAAATAAAGCCTATTTGAATAGATTCGCCATTTTTGACTTGTTGAGCACAATTCAGATGGTTGGTGCTTCATCTTTCCTGGGATACTTTTTCTTTATTGATACTGCCTATCAGTCCTTTCAACAAGGTTTATGCATCTACTTTTAATTGTCATGCTGACTTTTCCTTTCATAGATATCCATTTGTTGACAATAAATGCACAGAAATTGGAAGAAAAAAGAAACTAGAGAGCAAAATTCTAATGGTCCTGAAAAAAGAAAGATCTCTAATTCTAAATCAGGGTGTAGCTAGAAGTACTATCACCCAAGAAATAAGAACTGATACAGCAAAGGTTGTGTAGAGATTTATTTAAATTCCATATCTAGACATCCATGTTTTGCCGCATAGATTTTGCAATTAACGTGTGAGAATATATTCATACATACACACACACACACACATAGGGGATGGTTCAAATATAAACATTAAAAAGGTTGAGACGCGAGAACACATCTCATCCCTCCATTCAATTTAATCAATAAGTGAGATTGACAATAGAGAAATAAGGTAGTATATCATATATATATTTGATTCAAACGTCCCCGTGGTTAATTTTAGTCGAGCTGGCTGAGCAAGGAGCGATGGCATCCTTGCAGAATATTTGATTCAAAATGCAATATTATCAATAATGTGTTGGTCACTAAGACTAATAGAGACTGCTCCATCTGCTATCACAATTGTTGGTTTCTCATGATATGTTTAGTCATTGAGTTTTGCATCTGATGCTATGCTTAGTAATATGGTAATGCTTGCGTAATTATACAATTCCACAGAGTATATAATATATATATATATAAGCCATACGCTTGTGCTTTTTACACCGTCTATTACCTTGACTTCTTATCCTCTATATTTCACAATAGCCATCAACGTATGTTACAAGCTCGGTTGAAATAAATTAAAGTTTCAACTAATAACTCACCAACAAAAGATAAAACACTAAAAGATGGAAATGAGTCATTATCAATTTCTCTCCTCTATCTAGAAAATATATACATGTTCCCGTTAATGGATGTAGTTGTACCATACATAATGTTGTCTATTTGAAATTTACAAGGAACTCGGGACTAATGTTCAGCATCAATTGCTTAAGCAGTCTGGACTGATTGTCCTATGAAGGTGTCTTAGAGTTTTACTGTAATTTGGAAAGCCCATAAACCAGAAGTTGAAACCATCCATGGTTACTAACTCCACATACTTGTTTGACGGCCTCTTCATGTTCATGCTCTCGCCTACTCCTTTTATCTTCTCCAACGGGATTGACACCTACAAAAACAATTATGTCAAGATACTACTCTAAAAAAAGCATAACAAACGTGCACGAGATGTAAATATATATACTTTGCAGGCTCCCTACCTTATATTGGAACTTTAAGAGCTCCCCAGTTGTAGAATACGTTTGAAGGGATCTATCACTGCAAAATCCAACCCTTTCCGTAGACATGAAGAGGATACCTGCAATCGCACCAGCTGTTGTGTATATGCAACACCGAGAAGCATGCAACAACTTCTCACCATCCCTGGTACTGAAACTTTTCGTGAAGATTTTTGCTTCACGGCCAAGTGGTAGGATTTTGGCACCATAATTCAACTTTTGTTTCACAATTTCTATTAGTTTGGGTACTAAACTTGCTGCAATTTCAAAAATGAAAACTTCGTTAGATTGAGTGAGAAAAGTAGAACTGTTGGCTGTAATTGTATCAGTACTGTGAAACAATATTTACCATGATTTTTAATCGGGACTGCAAAACTGCCTTTTCTTTCTATGCCATTGATCTTGGAAGTAGAAAGAGGATAATGGGGTTCATAAGGTTTAGAAAGAAGCAGTCCCCTTGTTGATACGATCGGAATGCCCATGACACTGCCTGATAGTCGGGTATTCATATTTTGACGTCGGATTGTAGTGATTTGGTTGCCTTGATGGTGTGGAAGCTAAGGCTGAAGTTGTTTGGCAATGTGTTCTAGATCATGATATTTATAAGCTTATAAAGATGGCTTAAGTTAACAGATTTAAGTTGGATGAGTCATCTATGTGTCATTTATCTTTGTTTGTGGTATGAATGTGAGGGCATAAAATAGATCCTGATGGAATAGATTCTCCCCTTTTGACTTGTGAACCCAATTGAGAAGGTAGGTACCTTAGCTTTTTGTGTCTACTTTCCCTTCTATTGCTATGGGTACTCTTGATAAGATTTATATATTTACTTTTTTAGTGTTATGCTGACTGTTTCTTGTAGATTTCCATCAAATGGGTAATGTACAGTTGTTGGAAAAATAGATATTACAATCGACATGCCAACAAATCACATGCAAATTACATCAGCAAGATCAGAAAACTGAAACTGATATGGTGAAATGGCCTTTTTAATAGCTTTTCTAAATTGAGGTGTAAAGTAGTGAGATGGTAGTTTTCTTATCTTATACTTGCTAGTTCATGGTTAAGGATAGGAGATTTTTTGGATCTTTTCTTCTCCGTTATACCACCAAAAATACACCATGTCATTACTAATATATATAGATATATAGATAGAGGGAGATTCAGAGGAAAACCTCAAAAATTTGGAAAATTGAGAAACACCCTGGTAGCCTTCATCTGAACGGTATGTACTTGTGCCTTTGACTTTCTTAATATCCGCCGGAAATTTCCGCCGGTTTTACCTGTTTGTTTAGTTCTTTCCGTCACGTACTGGGTAAGACTTAGCTCTTACCGGGTAAAACTCTTGGTCCTTGCCATAATCATCCGTAAGAAGCAATTCGCCAAAAACCTGTAACACAATATTCTATAGAACGGTGGAGGCAAAAATGCTTCAGGAGCATAAAAAACTCGTCTTGAAGCAATAAGTATCGGTCTTACCAGGTAAGATTTTAGTTCACCAAAACGATATTGTATGCAACAATTTTCCCGGTAAGCACTAATCGTGGTAAGAGTCTCACAATCACTTACCGGGTAAGACTCTCGGTCCTTGTCTAAGCTCTTACCGGGTAAGATTCTTAGTCCTTGTCATATTCATCCGTAAGGTAATGTGCCTTGGTAAGCGCTTACCTGAGTAAGCGTTTGGTAAACGGCCCCTAAAACTCAGTAAACACGCTTACTAGATAATAGCCTTTTCCCTCACTTACCGGGTAAAACTCTCGGTCCTTATTATGCCTCTTAACAGGTAAAATTATCCTTTCCAGCTCAATCAATTACATAAGTGATATCCGTAAACGCTTATCCAATAAGTGTTTAGTAAACGACCTCTTACTTTACTTCAGAAACAACATAAAGCAACCAGTTTTTAGATTATTTAGATTATTATGGGATATATGCAAAACTGTCATCTATCCCAAAAAGTGGAACTAACTGTTTCCGTGAAAACAGTAACATATTACAATAACTGTGGTTGGTAATGCTTCACTAGCACCACCACCACCACCCAAGTTTAAAACCTAAATTTAAAAGCTAACAGATAACACATCTTCTCTCTGTTTGATCTTGATTTTGAATCTGAAACTGAAACAAGTAACAAACAATTTTCAAAAACCAACAAATCCTATACAAGAAAAAAGAAAAAAGGAAAAAAAAAAGCACAGTAATATGCACACAGCAAATATAATATTATCCCACTTTAAAAACATAATCTTCCATTAGCTGCATTTTAAGCAACCTTAATTAATTAAATTAACACATCAGGCTCCCTTAAACTCCCAGTATAATTCACCTTACAAGACTCAGGAAACCTCAATCCAGCTTCCTCACAACCCGCTTTGGTAACATGCGGACACGACCGCACGTCCAGATATTCCAGCGACCTGCACGCTTCCAAAACCATACGTATTCCCGACACCGTGATCTTTGGGCAATTACTCACTTTCAAAACCTTTAAACACAGCCCAAATCCCGCGTTCCCCAATCCCATAAACGCACTATCCGTCACCTCCTCACAACACCCGATATCAAGAACCTCAAGAAACGTGCATTGCGAAAGGATGCAATTTAAAGAAGCGTCTGAAACGTTTAAACACCAATCCATTCGTAAGACCTTGAGGCTTTGAGAAGCAGCCAGTGATTTTATTGAATCGCTAGATATATCCCGACAGCCTCCAATTATGAGAGTTTCAAGATTTTTGCAGACGTTAGCCAGCGTGAATAAAGTGTTGTCTCCGAGTTTATAGCAATCTAGCAGCTTTAATGTCCTCAAGGAAGTTGAGCAAGCTTTTGCAATAATGGAAATTCCGGCATCTCCAACATTGGTACACTTATTTACATCCAAATGTTTTATGTGTTTACATCCATCAACTAAAGTGCCGAGTCCAGTGTCTGTTATGTTGATGCAGCCTTGCAAACCCAAGTCTTCTAAATTATGACAGTTTTTAGAGAGAGATTTTAGTAGCACGTCAGTAACAAAGCGGCAACCAGCAAGATGTACGCTTTTTAGGTCATGGCAACCCTCTGTAACAGCTGATAATCCCTTATCAGTTAACTTCCTACAGTACGAAACATCTAAGGATTGTAGAGAAGAGAGCCCAGTTCCAATCGCCGCCATTCCAGCATCGGTGATACCTACAAAACCATGATTGTTATCATGTGTCAATAACTGAAGTAACATGATGTTGACGTAATTTTGATGATTAATAACATTTGTTCCAAGAATGACCCAGAATTCTGATTGCTTTATCAGCAAATCACGAAGTATAAACTGCACTTAAAAGCAAGTAAGATTACCCATATTTTTTGTTGAAAAAACAAGGACTGGAATCCCAATATGATATTAATCGAACTGCTATAATTATTCTATATTTTGGTTTATTGGAGATTAGCTTTAATTAGTTAACACTTTCTTGTTTCACAGAAAACCACAGTTCCCAATGGAGTAAGGGTCCTAAAAGTGATACACAATGAAGCCAGTGCATATAACTCTCGTTCTGAGGAAGACAAATCACATGACCCTGCTAGATTCCTTCCTCAACCTCAATGAGTGATCAAATCAGGAGGTTGGTGGAATTCAAAGGATTTTATAAATTCCATTCCTCAAAAAGCTTGAACCAAACAGGATTACAGGAGGATGGAATTTGGTCAAAAAGGAATTGGTCATTCTAATTCCTTAGTCCTCCAAAATCCATGAACCAAACAGCACCTTAGTGTCATGTTTCCATCTTTATTAACGTCAATATAAACAATTTTTCACAGAGGTTTGTGAGTTTGTTGAACAATCACCTGTCTAATGTCCAATTGAGTAATGAAGAAAAGACAGTTCCTTCCTTTTTATCCATGGTGGTATTTGGAGTCTAGATTTCAAGGGTTGCTTGGTGGATCCCATCCTTAATGCAATACCCTTGGGTTTCATAGATTTTATTTGCTAAAACAAAAATATGATGCAAGCATATTTTTCACATTTTTCATACAAGTCACAACTCCATTAAATGTCAGGTTGAGCAGGTGAAGCAAGTTAGAGCCAAGTTCAAGTGTCCTCATATAGTATTCACCTACTTGAAAAGAAAAGAAGTGTTACAATCCCATTGCTTGAAAAACTACTAGCATTTCTACCTTTGCCACATTTGTTGAAACAAGGGCACTACTTCTCTAGTTCCTATCGGGCTCATTGAACCCACTTCTGAATAAGCCTATTGAGGCATCTCCAACAATCGGCAAAGCCTCTAAAGGTGGAACCAAAAAAGCAAAGCAAGTGCTCAATTCTGTTCAAGTTAGGGAGACTGAAACAGCATTTTGGAATGAGGTAAGTCCTACGAAGGTATCACCTACTGTCCTTGATTTAGATCTACCCGCATTATGTTCAACAGAGGACCTAAGGCTGTTTGGTTCATGGAATTGGAAGAAATTGGAATGATCAGTTCCTTTGACCAAATTCCATTCCTTTGTCTGATTCACATACATTCACGCATCCGATTATACTTAAACAGTAGAGCTCATGAATATTTGTGGATAAGAGGAAATGATGAACCTAACAAACCACATATAGGAATTCACTAGTTCACACAATGAGGCAACTATTAGGCTGTAAAAGCTAATTAAAATCCATAATACATCTATGACCCTAATGAGAGGCTGATGCAGAACTAGGGTTTGATACGAAATCCTATAGATGCACAGAAAAATTGAGGAAAAATAATATGCACATCTTACCATCCACAGACCAACACCACATCTTACCATAATAACTCAGACATTCAATCAAGAAACAACCAACAAAAATTCTTGAAGACCTCAACTAAGTTGCAACAACTACAAGGTATTAAATTGAAATAGGCCCTCTTTGCAACAACTACAAGGTATTAAATTGAAATAGACCCATCTGCAATCCAATTCCAGGTCCTAACCTGTGGAAACCAAGTTGAAGAACATCCCCTGCAAGCCAAAACCGTGACTTTTCTCTAAATTCTAGCTCACTAATTCAGAACAAGCTCTCACTTCCAAAATAACACAAAACATCAAGTGGGGCTTTTCCATGCCTGAGAGAAAGAAGAATAAAGAAAGAAAAGCAAATAATAATACCTTTGCAATTTTGAAGTTTGAGTTGACGTAAGGCGGTGAAGCCAACGGCGATGACGGATAGATCTGAATCGGTGACTCCGGGATAAAAAGAACGTGATGCGGACTGAGAGAGATCGAGATCCTTGAGACGAGTGAAACGAGCAGCCATCTTACGAAGCATGTGAGGACCAGCACGAGCACAGAGCTTCTTCCTCTCTGTGCTCTGGAGATAAAGCCATCGCTTGCATACAAGACCGAAAACTTCCTTATCTTTGTCGGTTTCTAGTTTAGCCAAGACTGCTCGGAGCTCGTCGTCCCTTAATCTGTGGTTAATGCACATCCCTTCTTCTGCGTGTTCCCCCATATCTTCTGATCAAAATCAGAAACCCTAATTCAAGTCTTCTGAACTCTTCCTGTCTGTCATTCTGTGCGAGCTTTTGGAGTTCGGATTTGGATCGTGCAACTTTAACTTCGATAATGATTGAGGCGTATTCTGACCGTCAAATAAAAAAAATATTCCCACCGTCTAAGAATGGACTATAATTGGTTACAGGATCTCCAAACATCTATCCTATATTTTTTTTAGTAAATTACATTTTTGGTCCTTGTAGTTGCCACCCATTATCAAGTTTGGTCCTTCTTTCAAACTAATTACAATTTTAGTCACTATGGTTGCCATTTTGTTTCACTTTTGGTCCCTTTGACCAACTTTAGTTAAAAGACTTGGTTAAATTAAGGGTATTTTGGTACTTTTACCTTTTCTTTGTCTTTTTCATTTTTTGTTTTATTAGATTATATAACAAATTACAATTATAGTCCGTGTGGTTTGTCTTTTCTTCTTTTCTATTCTTTCTTTATCTTTTTTTATTTTATACACTTATTATATTAATTAATTAAGAGTAAACTACAATTTTCGTCCCTGAGGTTTACCATTTTCTACGAAAATCGTCCCTAAACTTCAATAAGTCTAAAAATCATCCCTGGCGTTATGGATTTCGCTTTGAAAGTGGTCCCTTGGCGTTAACTCCGTTAAAAAACTCAGTTAAGTGAGGGGTACTTCCGTCTTTTTACATATTTTTTTGTCTTTTTCTTTTAATATAAAGTAAAATATTTTATATTATATTATATATAAAATATATATATACGTATACATACATATACATAGTAACCCCATCTCCCTTCTCACCCACCGTCCACCGTCGGCCCTCCCCCACCGTTGAGTCGCCGGCGTACATCTCAGGCAACCCCATCTCCCTTCTCACATTCCATCTCCACCCCTTCTCACATACCCATGTGCCCTCGTCTTCTTCTCTACCCCTCCCAATATGCGTGTGTTGTGTGTGTAGTGCGTGCACCGGAGTGAAGGTTGAAGAAAATGAACCAGAAACCTCCCCCTCCCATTGACCACCGACGCACCACCTTCACAGAACCAACACCTGAAGCTAGAGCCATCGCCCCGTTTTTCCGACCACACTCAACAGAGACCAAATCAAAATCAAAACTCACTGAATGTTACACAGATCATCGGTGATGTGGTCACCGGAGGAGATTTCCGGTTCAGTTCACGACTAGGACACATGGATTGAGTAGCCGACATACATCTCCGGCAGATCCATCTTTCTTCTCACCTTCCATCTTCGTCCCAAACACACACCCATGTACCCTCGTTTTCGTCTCCACCCCTCCCAATATGTGTGTGTTGTGTGTGTAGTGCGTGCACCGGAGTGGAGGAAGGTTGAATAAGATGAACCAGTTCACGATTTGGTCATGGGAGGATATTTTTGGGCATCTATAAAGAAAGGGGGAGTGGTGATCGTCGGAGACGGCGTCCTCATCGCCGGAGATGTGTTGTCATTGTAATAATTGAAGCTACCAACCAATTAAAAAGTGTCACTACACTACCAGCAAGGCTCTTGATGTTTACCGGAAGTATCTGAGATAAGAGGAAATCCAAAACATTTGATTACTTGAATCCATCTGATGGTTACAACGTCATAGAAGGGGATGTAAGGTCACCAAAAATTGTTCAGGTAGTGGATGGTGTAATGGAGAAGAAGAGTTTTAGGAGAAAGAAAGATAAGAAACGGACAAAAATAAGAAAAGACAAAAAAATATATGTAAAAAGACGAAAGTACCCCTCACTTAACTGAGTTTTTTAATGGAGTTAACGCCAAGGGATCACTTTCAAAGCGAAATCCATAACGTCAGGGATGATTTTTAGACTTATTGAAGTTTATGGACGATTTTCGTAGAAAATGGTAAACCTCATGGACGAAAATTGTAGTTTACTCATTAATTAATGATAATTATACTAAAACTACATTAAAAATGCGTATTCAATTTTATAAATTACACCATTAGAAAAGTCTTGTCGATACCTTTAAAAAAAGTTTCATATTAAATATTTTTATATTTTTATGCAATTTATCTTATATATATCGGCAAATCCGCCTACACTAATCCAAAAAAAACTTTCTATTTTAAGGTGTCTTTAAAAAACCATCCTTTTTTTCTTACTTAAGTTATATAAAATCGAAATTTATCTATGTCTATTATGGAGTTTTTTATATATATTTTATCCACGTTTAATAGAAACATTTAAGTAAATAAAAGATCAAAAGACGATACATTTTTTAAAGGTATCGACAAAAAATTTCTAAAGGTGTAATTTACAAAATGAAATACGTATTTTTAAGTAATGTTAGTTAAAATTATTATTAATTAATTAATATAATAAGAATATAAAATGAAAAAGATAGAAAAGAAAAGAAAAAAAAAGACAAACCACAAGGACTATGATTGTAATATCATATAATGTAATAAAACAAAAGTTGGAAAGGACAAAAGAAAAGGTGAAAGGACCAACATACCCTTAATTAACTAAGCTTTTTAACTAAAATTGGTTAGAGGGACCAAAATTGAAATAAAATGACAACCATAATGACTAAACTTGTAATTTGTTTGAAATAGGGACCAAATTTGATAATGGTGGCAACCACAATGACCAAAAATGTAGTTTACTCTTTTTTTTTAGAGTAAACTATAAATTTCATCCATTGTCTTTACCATTTGCTTTGCATGTAGTATCTATGCTTCAATAACTGCAATTATAGTCACTAATCTTTGAAAATTGCTTTGAAAGTGGTCCCTGCGTCTAATGCCGTTTAAAAGTTTGCTTCCAACTCCAACAGCTATAAAATTTTAAAGATTGTAGTATTAATTAAAATATTAAAATAATAAAATATTATTTCTCTCTTCTTAACCTTTTAATTCAAATGTGTGTAAAGAATAAAATATTATTTCTCTTTCCTCTTTTCTCTAATTTTAGCATACAAGAAAATTTCTCCAAATCTGAAGATTTTTACCTTCTCTCTCATCTTTTTTCTATTTTAGCATACAATATAGCATAGTTGTTACAGCAAAAAATTGTTAAAATCCTTTTATTCTAATTTAACATAGTTGTTGGAGATGTTCTTACATAATCATTCCTTTCATGGTTTTATCAAAATATCACACTTTGTCAATCCTCAATTTATAAAGAGGTAAAAAAAAACGTTTCTAAACATGTTCTCGGATGCAAGGACCAAATCTATAAAATAATGGGGTGTTTGGGATTGCTTATTAGAGGTGTTTATTAACTAAATTCAACGTGGTATTGTAAATAAGGAACTTTCAGTGTTTGGATGGAAAGAAAAGGAAAGTGTTTATATCGGTTTGACATCGTAAATAAAAAGTTTTTGATAAGTTGCTTCTTTCTAACTTATTTGAGACAAATTGTCAATTTTTTAGTCATTTTTATATATATAAGCAATCTCAAACACCCTCTAAAATATTATACATTTCATATAATGAACACATAAGAGCTGATAGCTTAACTGGTTATCACCTTGAACACATATGAACTGGTTCACTAAGATTAAATTGTGTTCCATTGCATTTTTCATTTTTAGGCCTTTTTTATTCCCAAATATTAAATTGTTAGAGCACCTCCAAAAGTTTTCAAAGTTCAAAATCTCAATTAAAAAATTGTATTCAACTTCAATAGATTACTGGTAAAATTTTCCAAACACTTACCTGATAAATGTTTAATTACTGCTAAAATTAAACACTATCACTTACCTTGTGGAATAAGATTTTTACTCCATCAAAATGCAACATATGCAACAATTTACGTGGTAATATATTAACCGGGTAAGAGTTTTCACTTTTACTTACAATCTAAGGGGCCATTTACAAAATGCTTACTCGAGTAAGTGTTTACCAAGTCACATTAGCTTACCGGATAAATATGGCAAGGACCAAGAATCTTACCCAGTAAGAGCGGAAGCAAGAACCGAGAGTCAAAAGCAAGAACCGAGAGTCGAAAGCAAGGACCGAGAGTCTTACCCGGTAAGTGAGTGCGCAGACTCTTACCACGGTTAGCGCTTACCGGCTAAATTGTTGCATACGATGTCATTTTGGTGGACTAAAATCTTACCCGGGAAGTAAGCGATAGTGTTGAATTTTACTGGTAAGCACTTACTCGGGTACGTGATTAGGTAAACGACCCCTAAGACTCTTGGTCATTACCATTGGTCCATTGCTCTTATCGGGTAAGATTATCGGTCTTTGTCATATTCATCCAGTAAGGTATTATGATTTGGTAAACACTTACCGAGTAAACGACCCATAGTCTTACATTACAAATTTCTCTAAAATTTAATATTAGATCATAGATAACGAAAATAAAAAACAATTTATCATTTGTATTTCTAAGTTTTGTCATATTATATTTTGGCCCCCTAGATTACAACGGTCGTGTTCTGCCCCTGAATTAAACACGTTCAAAGAAGTGTAATCATATATGATATTGAGACTTCTTGCCATCTCGCAAAATATATAACTTCTCGCATGATACATCGTCTAAAAAATAATACATATATATATATATATATATGAATAAATTATTAAGTCAAATATATCATATGATCATTAGTCATAGTATATTGTATTACTATTGCATATATAAATGTTGGCATTATTATCAAACTTTAGATGCCAACAAAAATATTCTATGAAATGCCAACAACAATATTCTTTTAGATGCCAACAAATATGTTTTGAAATGCCAACAACAATATTCTTTGCCCTAAACCACAAGGGTTGTGGCGTACTGGTTAAAGCCCTAGAGATGTAGTGGAATATTTCATCTGCTCAGGGTTTTAATACAGGCGTACACAACAATTGTGGCCACTGAGGTTTAATCAGAGCTGATGTCTTACAGTCATAATTTGTTAAGGGATTAGTCTAGGCATAGCCTAGGACACCCCTCCAAAAAAAAAAATTTTTGCCCTAAGGCCCTGCGTACCGCTCTCGGGTACCAGGGTGGGTTCCATTCGGGTAGCAAGAGGGTAAGGAGGTAGGCGGTACGAGGGGCGCGGGCTTCACATCGGGTAGCACCGTGCGGGTTCACGAACCCGGCCTTACCCGAACATATCTCTCTCTCTCTCTCTATCCACATATATACATAGGGTTGGGTTCAGCGGGTAGGGGTGGGTTCGGTGGGTAGGCGGTACTCCACTTTAGGGTAAGGAGGGTAGGAAAGAGAAAAGCTGATATGGCGCTGATGTGGCATTCGAGTTCAGTGGGTTCGTGGGTAGGCGGTACTCATGGTCTAACATACTTAATAGATACATCATTAGTTGAGGGCAATAGAGTCATCTTACATGCTTTGTTTAAAAAAATTGAGTGTATCAGTTTTTAAGGCTTGTTTATATAATATGTACAATTGTGTTTACTGTTTTATATATGATTTATATACCATAATATATAAATTATATAATATAATATTATTTATATTTTATATAGGGATGCTTAATAATCTGAAAACAATCTTGGGTAAACGATTCATACCGAATAAATTTTTTGATTGGGTTTGGTTTTGTCCAACCTTTAGAGTAAATTTCACTTTTAGTTCTTAATGTTTCTCATTTGGGAGGGTTTGTATCTGAACTTTATTTTAACAGACTTGTCTCTCACGTTTGACACCTTAGAACGATTTCTGTCCCTCCTCCTAATGGCCATTAACTTTTTCGTTAAGTCCAATCAATGAGGGTATTTCTGTCATTTTAAACATTTGTATTGTTTTTTTATTAAAATTAAGATTATGTATACATATTAAAAGATAATCAAAACCAAGGGCCAAAACTGTACATTTCTTCTCGTCATCTTCTCCGGCAAATACCCCATCTCCAGTCATCTTCTCCGGCCAATGTTCCATCTCCGACCACCATGCATAAAAAATCCACACACAAAATAATACATGACATAGATTTGGAACCTGGTGAAGAAACCGATGAAGAAACATGCACAACAGGTTGGATTCAAAACTTGACGTCCCTAGATCTCTGATCACCCTTTTAGATTTTTGTCAGTCCTAGACCCCGCCCGATCTCAGGTTGCAGCATGCAATCTCCGATGCCCTTCCCTTCCTTCCTCTCAAGTGCATATTGTCCAGATGAAGGGTTAACATGTGTTCTTCAGTTTTCTCTTTTTTTGAGGTTTTCTCTTGAACCTGAGGGGAAAACCTCAAAAAAAATGAAAAACTGAAGAACACCCTAATAGCCCTTCATCTACACGGTATGCACTTGTACATACAAGTAAGTTAAGTTGTTTTTTTGGTTTTATGCACAAGTGCATCATGCATATATGGTTATATGCACGTGTGCATGTTACAAATGACCTGTATGCACAAGTGCATACCGTCACCAAAGTGTTCCTTAGTTTTTTGTTATTTTGAGGTTTTCTCCTGAACCTGACCCCATATATATATATATATATATATATATAATAAATAAGTAACTAGCATGCCACGTGTCGTTTTCTGGTGAGTCGACTACAGTATTTTCCCGCCTAAACATGTATCTGGACGCAGTTTACATTATAAGTTCAATTAACACACTCACATTCACTCCTCCTTAAATCTCTCATTAATTCAATTTTTTTAATTTATACGTTACATTTACTACCCTTATAATTAGGTATGTAGTTTACTTTTAATCCCTTATTTTTTGATTTTTCATTTTAGATTCTTATCATATAAACATAAATAATGTATATGAACTAAAATGCATTAAAAACATTTCTATTTTTACCAATTATACCATTGTAATCGCTTCGTCAATACATTCGAAATGAGCCCGATATCGAATATTTTTGGATTTAATTATATTATTAAATATCATAAATATATACGAATTAATATGTCGTGATTAGTATGGAATTTGTTGAAATTAGTATGAGATTTGATACAAATAATCACTAAATTGTAGTGATTTTCTTTTTGCAATTTTATATCAATTTTTACTTCAAAGTTGAATTCCTTCGACGAATTACAATTCTATCAAATTCCATTCTGTCAATGAAACACCCTTAAAATTATCATAAGAGTTTTAATTACTTGAAAAAAAATATATCACTTATCAACTGACTTTTGGATTATGACTTTCTTAATATGCAAATATTTTAGTATAGTATATTTAATTATTTATACTTTCTTAATCATGATTATATTATTTCTTCTAAATTTTTTGACCAATTAATCATATTGACCTTTAATTTTATACATCTGATATGCGATTTAAAAGCGTATAAATATGAACATGAAACAGAATTATTTTTCGAATTCTCAGTTTTAGATTTGAGATACTTCGCGCCGCATCGCGTGCAGGTACTTATCTAGTATATATATATATATATATATATATATATATATATACAGAGAGAGAGGGGCTCCGTAAAATGCAAACCTTGCATTTGTTGCACACCTTACAAACCACAGTGTGCATATGTGCAGAACCAGTGTGCGTATATGAACAATGTGCATATGCATACGTGTAAGAATATACATATAATGGACATACATTCATATGGGATAATGCATATATGCATCTCAGATTATGCATATATGCAAATTGATTTGTAAGGGGTGCAACAAATACATGGTTTGTAATTGATTTGTACCATATATATATAGAGAGAGAGAGAGAGGTCCCTTCTTTTGTTAACCACTCAATTAGTGTTAACCTTGTTAACTAATCTGGGTCATTAATCATCAAAATCAATGGCTAAGATTAAAAACATTTTTTAATTCATAATTAAAATAAACACACGTCTGATTTCATTTGCAGCATATATGCATAGGGTTATTATTGTCATTTAACAAATCTGGGTAACAATCAGATAAGGAAACTATTGACCCAATCCCTACATTTAAGGACCTGATAACTCATATCTAATTGATTTAGAAACAACCAATGTGAATCAGAACAATCGTCTTCCTCCTCGTCGGCCAAAGAGAACCCCAAATCGCAAATCGACGACCAAAGAGAACCAGATATCACTATGTCATCATCTCAATCATCCTCCTCCTCGTAGGCGTTCTTTCCGGCAGCTCGTCCTCCCCTCCTCAATTTCTCTTTGTAAATGGAAACGTCCCCTCCCCTTGTTTCAGTTTTTAGGGTCTGATTTAGTTTTTAGGGTGTGTGTTTTAATGTAGATTTGGGTTTAATTTTGATTTTGGTTCACCGGAGGAGGTGATTGTGTTGGTTCGCTGGAGATGGAGAAGGTGACTAGTTTGGGGTTTTGGGTTAGTTGTTTGTTTTCTTAATCTTCGTCTCTCTGTCTTTCTCTCTCTACGATCGTCTCCTTTTTTCTTGGTTTTCTTGCTTGATTCGAACACTGGGGTGATGATCAAGAACTAGCAATTTTTTAGATGTGCATATATGCAGTTTTGATATGTGCATATATGCAGTTCTGATATGTGTGTGCATATATGTCGTTCTGATATGTGCATATATGCAGTTCTGATATGTGCATATATAAATTTTCAATATATGCGGTACTAAGATGTGCATATATAAAATTTTAATATATGCAGTACTAAGATGTGCATATATGCAGTTCTGATATGTGCATATATGCAGTTCTGATATATGCATATATGCAGTACTAAGATGTGCATATATAAAATTTCAATATATGCAGTACTAAGATGTGCATATATGCAATACTAATGTCTGCTGGGTTTTAGAAGATAAATTCGTGAAAAGAAGGTATCATACGAATAATAGTGATTTTTAGAAGATGAAGATTACCATTAATAACTACCATAATTATTTGGTGCATGAAATTAGGAAAGTAAATAAACATTAAATATTTAATATTCCGAAATTCCTACAATACCCCTACCAAAATCGCTAAAACAGTAACCTATCTTGATTCCTATTGGTCCAAAAAAGTTAACATGGTTAACACTAATTAGACGGTTAACAAAAGAAGGGGACCCTATATATATATATATATAGAGAGAGAGAGAGGAAGGTTCAAACGAGGAGCGTACCTATTTACGAGAACGCGAGGAGCGCCTTCCATGTGTTGGATCACATGTGATCCACTACTGCCGAAAAAATCGGATAGTGCGCGACCTGGTTCGCAAGTCGGCCAAGTCGCCCGGATCACATGTGATTTTAGTAGTGAATCACATGTGATCCACTACATGGGCGGAAGCCCCCCCCCCCCGATCAGTTGTGAATCACATGTGATTTTGTGCTGTGAATCACATGTGATTCAGTACATGGACGGTGCTCCTCGCGTTTTCTTAAATTGTTACGCTCCTCGTTTGAACCCGCCTCTCTCTCTCTCTCTATATATATATATATATATATATATATAATAGGGTTGGGTTTCGGTGAGAAGTTGAGGTTAATGTGATAAATATGAGAAGTGGTTATCAACCGTTGGATGACAAATGGATACACCTTAGGATGAGATGCACCAAGATGCATCAGATCAATTCATTTCTAAGCCGTAATTCATGAGAGAGCATTTGATTAAAAATGATAAACGGTTCAGATCCATTTCTCATGCTTCTCACGTTAATCTCAACTTCTTACATAATATTTCACCTATATATACACACACACACACACACATATATATATAACAAATTTACACGGGCGTCGTCTTTGTTACTTCCATCTTTGTTGAAGGAACACCGTAAATTCAAACACCCTAAATCAAAATATGTCCATCGTAAAGTCGAAGAAGAAATCCCTTCACCATTCAAAGCTTCATCTCTCCACGTCTCCATGAGTCCGTTGAAAATCCCGTCCAAATCCACTGTAGAATCATCGCTGGAAACAGGGTGGGTTACTGGTTCGTGAAACCGACGAGTCTAGAAGGGGGTTCTAGTTTTGTTCATGATATTGACTTGGACACAGTGGAAGGGTTTCTAGCTTAGTTCTCGACATTGACGGGGACTGGGGTTCTAGTTCTGTTCGTGACATTAGTTGGGACATAGGGAGAGGGGTTTCTAGTTAAAATTTTCACATCGACAGGGATACCGAGGGGTGCGATTCTGGACATTGACGAGGAAAATGGGAACGGGGATGGGGTTTTTGGCGGTAATCAAGTTGGTGATGGTGGTTTAAGTCAACTTCTGGTTCAAAAATAATTTAAGGTTTTTGGTTCAGATTTGCTTCTGGTTGGTGATTTGTATATGGTTCAAGATTTGTTTGATGGTGTTTCTTCATAAATAATGGAAGGGACGAAGACGGTTCTTGTGAAAACCTCCTTCAACCAATTAGATTTTTTCTTAATTATTATTTGATAATTATAATTAAGAGGGCAGTTTCGTCATTTGACTAATCCTTTGTTAATTATGGAATTTCTGATAATTATGATTTCCTTATTGAATTTCATATTATTCCTATTTTCTAGGGAAACTGAATACTCTGGATCCTTCTTCTTCGTTCTTGGCAACCACAAACACACAAACCAAGAGTGAAGAAGAGAGAGAGAAAAAAACATGTTGAATTCTCAAATCAACCAGTCTCATCATCATTCTATCCAAAACCTACTTCCTCTCCTGAAGCCCTTCATCGGCGGCGATGCCACCAACCGGTCATTCTTACGACCACCAAGAAATCTACAGCTCACGGAAGAGAACAGACAAAAGAATACCCTTTTTGTGAAAGTTTACAGGAAGGTGCTCCACTTTTTCTGAAATCTTCCATAAGTTTGCCATGGCAGAAAGGCAAAATACAGAGTACGCCTTTTCATCATGTCACGGATTTTGGATCAAGATTTATCTTTTTTTAATCATGAAGATGACACGAGTGTTTAATATGAGTTCTTAGAAACTGAGCAAAGGCATCATAGAATCCAATGCATAATATCGTAAAGGAGGATCGATGTAGATGGAGCCTCTCATGTTATTACAGATATTTAGTTCTGGATCCTTCTTCTTCGTTATGATAATTACGATTTCCTACCACCGACCCACGACGATAAACGGGGATGAAACCGCGACCCACGACGATAAACGGGGATGAAACCGCGATGACACGGCGATGAACGGAGATGAACGACGATGAGCGGAGATGAAACCGAGATGACACGGCGATGAACGGAGATGAAACGGAGATGAAACCGAGATGACCGGTGACCGGAACATTCTTCTGGGTTTGGTGAATCGTCGTTGGAACAGAGGTTTTCACATGAACCGACGATAAACGGAGATGAACGGATTGTGTTGATTTTGTTCTTCAATTTTCTGGGTTTGGTTAATTTTTTGGGTTCTGGGTTCGTGGGAAGAGATAGCAGGGAAGTAATTATCTTTTGAATACTAATTGAAAGTATGGTGATACCACGTGGCCTTTAAAATAGGGTTGGATGCAGTTTCCTTATTTGAATTATGAGATGAAATTACCTAGATACCCTCCAATCCCAATTTCGGTGCATTAAAAATAATAAAAAAAATTATTATTTCCATAAATAAATCAATTTCATCTTAACCGTAGATAATATTATATATATATATATATATATATATATATATATATATATATTGGGTCTGGTTCAAGGAAAACCGCAAAAAAATGAAAAAATGAGGAAGGTAACCATTCTTACACGAAATGCACATGTGCATACAAATAATTTGTAACATGCATACGTGTATATGCACATGTGCATAATGCACGTGTAACACCCGTAAAATTCCAACCTCCTAATGTGCATCTTTAGATTCCCTTTTTATCTTCAAATTTCACCTTTATGCTTTTAATTGTTCCATACATGTTTATACTTATGTGAATACTTGCACGAGACCCAAATGACTTGCGTTTCGTGAGAAAATCGTGTTGGAGGTGAGGGTGCGATAGTGACCGTCGATAGTGCCCTCGGGCACAATCGCATGTCATGATCGATGGTCGTGTACCAACTCTCGGTACACTTGGTGCGATAGTGACCGCGAGAGTGCCCTTTGGCACAATCGCACGTCATTATCGCCGAAGGGGTCTTGGGGTTGCGGTACACTCTCCGCGGGAGTGCCCGCGAGAGTGCCATATGGCACAATCGCGGGGCATACTCGCCCGTCGGGTACATGTCCTTTAAAAACGAGATTTTTTGGCATTTTTACTCCACTTTTCACCCAAAACTGGTTCTAGCCGATTTCTCTCAAGACAAAGTGCGATATTTACCCTTTTTCACCCTCTCTCTTCATTAAATCACACTTACGTTGTGTTCTCTAATCCGGAGAGAAAAGAAAAGAAAGGAAATGAGTGGAAAAGAAAGTGAGAGAAAAGAAAGGAAAAGAAAGGAATTTTTTTATTTATGTTCTCGAAAGGGAAGGAAAAAGAAGGAAATGAAACGAAAAGAAATATTTTTTCGTGTTCTTGAACATGAGAGAAAGGAAAGGAAAGATATTATTTTTACTTATATAACCTTAAAAATATATTTTTTATAAGGAAATATCGGGTAGTTTTGTAATTTTAATAATTTCAGTAATTTTTAAAAATTCTTTTAATTTATTTCCTTTCCTTTCCTCCAGAAATTTTTTGGAAAGAAACTTATCATTATTTTCCTTCCGTTTCCTTTCATTTCTCTCATTAAAAAAGTTTCGAGAACACGAGTCTTTTTTACTTTCCACCTATTTCCCTCCCTTTCCTTTACTTTCCTTCCTAAAATGAGTTTCGAGAACAAAGCGTTAGGGTTAGGATCTCATTTATTGTGGATCCTTGCACACTTGGAGGCATTTATTGAAGATTTCACTCAAGAATCTAAGCATCTACAACTTTAAATCATCACCTCCATTTTTTCAACTTC
Source organism: Saussurea involucrata (assembly GCA_033807775.1). Taxonomy (NCBI): domain Eukaryota; kingdom Viridiplantae; phylum Streptophyta; class Magnoliopsida; order Asterales; family Asteraceae; genus Saussurea; species Saussurea involucrata. Next base: position 161,723,406 of record CM066321.1, on the reverse strand, counting down.
TAGGGTTTCATTCATTTTCTAGGTTTTGGTTCTAAAAACCTAGATTGTGAGTTTTCTAACCTTTCTCAAACTAGATACATGTCATTTACTTGACGCTTTACCCTCTTCTTCATTTTATGAAAAACCTTAATTTCTAAATGTAAAGTCATTTGACTTATTTGAAGTAAATATGGTGATGATGGTGAAAAATACATTTCCTAGTACATTTATGGTTATTATTACATTATGCTACATGGGATGGTAACCTATGGTTATGTTCTTGATATGGCAAGTTAGGGTTTTGACCCAAGAGTTATATATATTTGTGTAAATAATGATAAAATGTCTTAATAGATAACCTTGGCTTAATCTTCTTGGCTAAATGAATATAATGACTTTATATGGAGTTATGTGCATTTATATGTGTTACGTATGTGTCCAACTAGTTGATGAATATCATGAGATGCTATGAGGAGAATCCCTTTTGTTATTATTCATTAATAACCATATGAGGCCTATGATGGCAATGGCATTGGATTGTACATTCTTATGTGCCCTATGGCGAAGATAAGCTTTTGAATGAATCAAGTTAAGTGTTCACCAGGAGGACATAGTCTTGGGCGCCATTGTGCGGGTATGTGCCTAGACCCCCGCCATTTGGGGCAATGTCTTAGTTGTTGGATATAGTGTCCAGAGTCATTAACTATTAGTAATATTTCTAATAATAGCAGGGTCCTTTTCGGTTGCCCTTAAGACCCAAAATAAACAATCAGAAGAATAAAAGGGAGTTAAAGCAATTAGTTCAATTGATGATAAGCTGCAATATAATTAATTAGATTAATTATATAAAGTGCAGAGACTAATTGGTTAAAATAGTTTTAACAAGCTTATCGGTTCAAGGGGGCTAAGTGTAAAATAGAGGGTTATAAATAAACTGCTAGGGGTTAAACCCTAATGAGTTTTTTTCATCTCTCTTGGAACCGTCGATCTCCCCTCTCCCTCTCCCTCTCCCTCTCCCAAAATCGTAAACCCTAATTTAGGGTTTAGTGATTAAGCATCTTCCCGTTGTTGGTATTTTGGTGTTCTTAAGTGTGAGTCACTAGAGGGATTCATACTATTGGTCCTTGACATCCAAGAAGCGAGATCAAAGGTTTGATTCATCATTGTGGTTTTCGACAATCGCAATAAACAAGTAAGTGTTCTTGATTCAATCTTTTGTAGTTAATTATCTAGAACGCATGTATTCATATAGGTTGATAGTTTGTATAACCATTGATGATAAAAATTAAAATATGCTTCCGTTGCCTATATCATGTGGTTGTATGTTTACTCAAAACCTTACAGTGGTATCAGAGCCATTGTTCTTAGATATTATCTCAAAAGTGTTTCAATTTGATTTGCAAAACTGTTTATGTTGGATTAGGGTTTTTCGAAATTTTGGGTTTGAGGTTACAAAAAAAAATCGATTTCAAATTTTTGTGGCCATTGGATTGCTTAATCCCTAAGTTAGGGTTTCATGGTCATAACCTCAAAACATAATTTTTGGAAACTAATTTTTTACTTGCATAAAAGGTTTGTATTATTAGCGATTAAGTTTTATCGAAATCCCTAAAGGGTATAGGGTAGTCTTTTTTTATGCAATGTTATACCCTAATTGTTTTTGGCTAGTTTCCTAACTTGCCTAAAACACAACAATAAACAATTTTGGCAAATATTGAATAGATAATCTTACATATTATCTTATCTTATATAAATATATTTAAGTTGAATAAAATTGTAAGATAAACATTAACATTATTTATATAGTGAATATAAATTGTATGTCAAATATTTACATTAATTATTAGCATGTGTCCTCACATGTTTAATTGGAATTAATTATGGAAACGATTATATTAATTATTAAATGTGCCCTCACATGGTTAATTAAAATTAATTAGATAATCATAATTTTAAATTGTTTAAAATTCCATTCAATTTATTTATATATATATATATATTAGACCTTAATTATATATATAAAATTAAATTATACATTGATAGTCAAACCGAGACTATGCGTACTCACTATAAGCACTCTAAGGGGGTTTAAGGAGGTTACCTATAATATGGTTGCCGAATGAGTCAATGGTTTTTAAAACGCCCTGCGTTACCATGCTCACCGCCTCTTGTGTGGACTAGTGGAATTACCGAAAAGGTTTGATAGGTCAATGTGACAAGTTAAAAGTATTAACTATGAAGTATATAAAAACAAAATCCCGTTTAGATATACTAAGAAATGTGAAAGTCTTATGCTACCCATGAAAAGAACACACATATTCTTATAGTTTGTTAACGGAGTGTGTGCGGTTTGCCGGCACGTTAATGTGAAACTATAGTCGAAAATGATGTGGCGCTCGTGATTCTCAAGCGTACTTGAGCCGAGGGGTCCATGTGTTCTTGCATGGTCGATTCACTATCTAGTTTGTGATCCTCGGCATCCCAGTCACAAATAGAATATAAGCATAGTCGAGATTAACATGCCATTGACATAAGTCGGTGAATCTCAAAAGAACTAGGAGTTTCATAGTGAATGAAATTAACAAATAGCATTTGTTTACCTAAATAACTTTATGATGTGATTACGGCATCCCTTTTCACATCATAGAGTAAAATATGGATCCTAGCCTTGTTAAATAATTTTGGATAATTGTTTTTAAAGGTTAAATTTCAAACTAACTAAAATAAAACTATATCTACAGATGGCTGAAAATATTCCTCCTCCTCCTCCTCCTACTCACTCAACATCCAAGCTTACGTTACTCTCTATCCTAAGTAAAGATAAGCTGACTGTGCCAAATTACTTAGATTGGATTCGTGTCTTGAGAATTGCCTTGAGGTACGAAGACAAAGAATATTTGCTCGACGAGGATCTTCCTATACTTAATGATGATGCAAGCCCTGAAGGAGTAACTGAATATAACAAGCAATTCGCGGAATCCACAAAAGTCGCGTGTATCATGTTGGCGTCCATGTCCCCGGAACTTCAAAAGAGTTTCGAGAACATGGGGGCGTTTGAACTAAATGAGCAGCTTCGTGAAATGTTTCAGGAGCAAGCGAGGCAAGAAAGGTTCCAAGTCGTAAAATCGCTTGTGGAATGTAAGCAACAGAACGGTGCCCCTGTATGTGCGCATGCGCAAAAGATGAAAGCGTACATTGACAGGTTAGGCAATCTAGGTGTCGATTTCACAAGAGAGCTTGCCATTGACATGGTGCTAAACTCTCTTAGTGGGGCATATAAACAGTTCATAGTGAACTTCAATATGAACAATATGGACAAGACCTTGATGGAGCTCCATGGCATGTTGAGATCTGCTGAAGCAAGTATGGGTAAGACCCAAAGTGCTCACTCAACTGCTCCCATCCTGGCCATTAGGGAAGGTGGCTGTAAGAAGAAGAAAGTTTCTCATCCCAAAGGGAAGGGAAAGGCTAAAGTTGTTCCTCGCAACAAAGGCCTTAAGAGAAAAACTGATTCTTCTGACAAACCACCCATAAGTGACCCTAAAGAGGCCATATGCTTTTACTGTCAAGAAAGGGACCATTGGAAGAGAGGCTGCCCAAAATATATGGAGGACTTGAAAATGAACAAGGTCAAAGGGTGTGGCATCTCAGGTATTTTTATAATTGAACTCCATAGTACTTCGATTTCTAACTCTTGGGCCCTTGATACGGGATGTGGTACTCACATTTGCTCTAATTTCCAGGGACTAAAGGGAAGTAGGACGATGAAGCATGGGGAGCTGAATCTGATCATGGGAAACAGGATGACTGCCGCTGTTACCAAGATTGGAGATTTTGAGCTCGTGCTTAGTAGTGGTTTTTCAATAAAGTTATTAGATTGTTGCTACTCGCCGGAAATGGCTCGAAACATTATTTCTTTTCATGCATTGTACAAGGATGGTTTTGAATTTCAATTTGATAATAATAATGGTTGCATTTTGGTTTATAAACATGGTTGTTTTTATTTTAAAGCCTCTCCTTGTAATGGCGTGTATGAAAGCGTGATTTGTGTTGGTAGAAATAATAATAACTTAACTCTAAATGTTGGTTCCTCCAATAGTGAATTGGATAAATCGTCGTTATGGCATCATCGTCTTGGCCACATAAACAAGAAACGCATCGCCAAGCTCCAATCGGACGGGATCTTGGAACCATTTGGCTTAAAGTCGGATGAAGAATGCGAATCTTGCTTACTAGGCAAGATGACAAAAACACCTTTCAAAGGAAAAATGGAAAGGGGTAAGGATCTGTTGGACTTAATCCACACAGATGTATGTGGACCGTTCAGATCTGCCACGAGAAACGGTGAGAGATACTTTGTTACCTTTACTGACGATTTCAGTAGATATGGATTTATCTATTTGATGAAAAACAAATCGGACACCTTTGAAGTGTTCAAAGGATTCAAAAACGAAGTAGAAAACCAACTGGGCAAGAAGATCAAGATGCTCCGGTCCGACAGGGGTGGAGAATACTTGAGTCATGAATTCTACGACTATCTAAGGGATTGTGGAATAGTTCCGCAATTATCTCCTCCCAGAACACCACAACTCAATGGTGTTGCTGAGAGAAGAAATCGAATGCTACTTGATATGGTTCGGTCCATGATGAGTCGTGCTACACTTCCAATATCGTTCTGGGGCTATGCCTTAGAAACTGCAACTCATATCTTAAACCTCGTTCCAACTAAGAAGGTTGCAAAGACACCCTCTGAAATGTGGACTGGGACTCGTCCCTCGTTAGCACATATAAAGGTCTGGGGTTGTGAAGTCTTCGTTCGGCGCGAAACTAACGACAAGCTAGAACCTAGAGCAGAGAAGTGTCGGTTCATTGGTTATCCCTACAAATCCTTTGGATATATATTTTACAAACCTTCCGAGAACAAAGTGTTTGTAGCTAGAAGGGGAGTCTTCCAAGAAAGGGAGCTCATTTCCAAAGAGGATAGTGGGAGCAGTATTGATCTTGAAGAAATTCAAGAAACAACCAATGATGAACCTATAGTTGACACTAGCCCTCAACATGAGGTTGAACCACCTGTTGAGGAAACTGACATACCTCCACCACCTCTTCGCAGAACTAGTAGAGATAGTAAAGCTAATCAATCTCCTGATTTTTATTATGGTTTTCATATTACAAAGGAAAGAGATACACTAGTCAATGATAAAACATTTGATAGTGCGGATGAGCCATCCAACTACAAGGAAGCGATGGCAGGCCCTGAGGCTGCCAAGTGGAAAGAGGCCATGGAGAGCGAGATTCAATCTATGTACGATAACCAAGTTTGGAAATTGGTTGATCATGCACCAGGTCGCAAGACAGTTGGGTGTAAGTGGATCTTCAAAAAGAAGACCGACATGGATGGGAATGTGCACACATTCAAGGCTAGACTGGTTGCGAAAGGTTACACTCAAACTCAAGGGATTGATTATGATGAAACCTTCTCACCAGTAGCAAAGATTAAGTCTATCAGGATATTACTTGCCATAGCTGCATTTCATGACTATGAAATATGGCAAATGGATGTAAAAACCGTTTTCCTCAATGGAAAACTTGACGAGGATGTGTATATGGCACAACTTGAAGGTTTTGTACATACCGAGTATCCAGATAAGGTGTGTAAGCTTGAAAGATCCATTTATGGACTTAAACAAGAGTCTCGTAGCTGGAATCTTTGTTTTCATGAAAAGGTCAAGGAGTTTGGATTTTCTCGAAGCGAAGATGAGTCCTGCGTATATGTTAAGGCTAGTGGGAGTAATGTTGTATTTCTAGTCTTGTATGTTGATGACATACTACTCATAGGAAACGATATTCCGATGTTGCAAGATGTAAAGGTCTGGCTCGGGAAATGTTTCGCTATGAAAGATTTGGGAAATGCAGCATACATACTTGGAATAAGAATTTATCGAGATAGAACCAAACGTTTAATTGGACTTAGCCAAAGTACATACTTGGATAAGATATTGAAGAAATTCAATATGAGTGAATCCAAGAAAGGGTATTTGCCCATGCAACATGGCATAAGATTGAGTAAAGATCAATGTCCCAGCACTAGTAAAGAACTGGACAGAATGAGTCGAATTCCATATGCATCTGCTATAGGATCGATCATGTATGCCATGCCATGTACTAGACATGATGTCTCATTTGCTTTAAGCATGGTGAGTAGATATCAAGGGAACCCAGGCGAAAGTCATTGGACGGCTGTAAAGAACATTCTTAAGTATCTTCGGAGGACTAAAGATGTGTTCTTAGTCTATGGTGGAAAAGATGAATTACGAGTAACAGGTTATACTGATGCGAGTTTCCAGACAGATCGGGATGATTCCCGCTCGCAGTCAGGATGGGTGTTCTTGTTGAATGGTGGGGCCGTGACTTGGAAAAGTTCCAAACAGGACACCGTGGCTGACTCCACGTGTGAATCAGAATATATCGCAGCTAGTGAAGCAGCGAAAGAGGCTGCATGGTTGAAGAATTTCATAGGTGATTTGGGCGTTGTACCAAGCATCAGTGAACCCATTGAAATCTTCTGTGATAACGAAGGTGCAGTCGCATTGACTAAAGAACCTAAAGAACATGGGAAGTCAAAGCACATAGAGAGGAAGTATCACTTTGTGCGACACAAGGTTGCGGAAAACCAGATCGTGGTGAGTAGAGTGCCGACTGAAGAGAATCTGGCGGATCCTTCCACGAAAGCATTAACTCGACCCAAACATGAATATCATACTGAAGCCATAGGTGTTAGAATTATCAATATACCTTGAATGTTTTAGTTGTTAGTTTGATGCATTAAAAACGTAATAAATTGTATTTGATTTGGAGATTATTATATAGAGATTATAATATATGCTGGATTGCGTCCATTTACATTTAATTTATTATCGTGTTTTGTTTTGCATGTTTAGAACCAACTTCCTGAGTATTAATTTACTTAAACCTCCACAGTCAGTCATACTCCTGGAAGTAAGTAGTGATTCAAGACTGTCATGGAGTGTTAGAAGCATAGAGAATGGAACTAACGCTCATGAGTACTTAATGGTGATTTAGGTATTGGAACAACCTGCACTCAAAAGTTTACTTCATGGATTAAGTCAGAGTAATTTTGAGATGATAATATTTTATGTTCTTCAAACGGAGATACATAGAGTTTTGCTCTAGGATTCTGTTATGCTTTGGTGTGCTCCAACGCTGACCGTAACTGGCAGCTATACAGGGTATGTCCATGTATAATATGATGAGTAGAAATGAACTGTGTAGTCAAAGTTTATTTGTTCCTTCTGCCTAAACAGGAGAAGCGATATCCATGGGCCCCTCGATGATTTGGTGTTGACATTAAGTGTTTGGCCAAACCCTGACTAGAATTGATGTGTTCAATTGAGTAGTCAGATGAATTCAACACATATCGGAAATCGGGAAACATAATCTTGATCCATGAGATAGACATTTATCCATGTCTCAGGTTCATATGATATCTTGTAGAACAAAGGAACATTAAATCACTTATCTTATGACCGAATCTTTATCAGAGTTCGGCAGCTGCATTGAATGGCTTGCTCTCTGCTGATTATTGAAAGTGTTAAAACCAAATAGAGTTAATAACTTGTCCAAGTGGGAGAATGTTGGATATAGTGTCCAGAGTCATTAACTATTGGTAATATTTCTAATAATAGCAGGGTCCTTTTGGGTTGCCCTTAAGACCCAAAATAAACAATCAGAAGAATAAAAGGGAGTTAAAGCAATTAGTTCAATTGATGATAAGCTGCAATATAATTAATTAGATTAATTATATAAAGTGCAGGGACTAATTGGTTAAAATAGTTTTAACAAGCTTATCGGTTCAAGGGGGCTAAGTGTAAAATAGAGGGTTATAAATAAACTGCTAGGGGTTAAACCCTAATGAGTTTTTTTTCATCTCTTTTGGAGCCGTCGATCTCCCCTCTCCCTCTCCTAAAATCGTAAACCCTAATTTAGGGTTTAGTGATTAAGCATCTTCCTGTTGTTGGTATTTTGGTGTTCTTAAGTGTGAGCCACTAGAGGGATTCATACTATTGGTCCTTGACATCCAAGAAGCGAGATCAAAGGTTTGATTCATCATTGTGGTTTTCTACAATCGCAATAAACAAGTAAGTGTTCTTGATTCAATCTTTTGTAGTTAATTATCTAGAACGCATGTATTCATATAGGTTGATAGTTTGTATAACCATTGATGATAAAAATTAAAATATGCATCCGTTGCCTATATCATGTGGTTGTATGTTTACTCAAAACCTTACATTAGTTGCACCCCCGAATGTGTCGGGCCTTTGGTGTCGCTCTTATGCGTTTGACACTAAGGTATCTCGACTCTTTGGGTGAAACTTCTTGATGTTATGGGTCTCCCCCATTGACTTCAAACCTTAATGTGGATATTGGTTAAGATACTCTTACTTGTGTGGATTCCTCTTATATGTTATCAACTGTTCAAACTCACTAGGCTTTTGGCCTAACACTTGTTTGGTGTCGATATGTATCTCAGGTTCTAGCGAAGCCGTTGTTAAGAAGGCTTAGGTGGGAGTATGGGAGCTTGAGAAGATACTTTTTGGGATGCCACCTTAGAAGACTTTACGGGGACTAGAGATGACACCCCTTTTGTAATCTTATTTCTATGCTAGAAATTAGATTAGTTGGTTGTCATTTGTTTCCCTTTTGAATACAATTGTAATTATTACAAGCATTTGTATTTCTCCCGTTTGGGATAGCTCGTGCTATGGCATTATATATCACTCTTCCGTTTTATGAAAGTTTTTGTTTACCCCTATTTTAGGGTGTTACAGCATGCGTGCATAAAAACTAAAAAGACAATTTCATTTACTTGTATACACATGTGTATACAGTCTAGATGAACGGTTACCATGGTATTACTCACTTTTTCATTTTTTTGAGATTAACCCCTGAACCTCCTTCCATATACATATACATATACATATACATACGTATATGTATATATATATATATATATATATATATATATGCGAGTGTGTATGTATTTATATATTAGAGTTAATTACATAATTGGTACCTATAGTTTGATTGTTTTTACAAAAAATAAGAAGAAGAAAACAATAAAAGGAAAAAGAAAACATGGTTTAGCGTAGGGGTATTCGCGGTCCGGTTTAGGCGGTTTAACCCCCTAAGCCACGAACCGGACCGCAATGGTGGTTTAAGAAGTTTTTCAAACCGAGCGGTTTTGACAGGAAGTAACCAAACATGTGGTCCAGTCTAACTGGTTTAGGTGGTTTGGGCCTCATATGGACTTTAAACTAAATAAAACATAACATATATATCCAAAATGAAATTTCTGCCAATATAACATTATTAAATAATTAGTATACCTAATTATAAGAGACGTTTATCTCTAAAATTAATATAAAGTTAAGCAAGTTGAAAAACATTTGACAAACCCACCAACTGGAATTTTGGATAAACATTGAGCAAGTCGAATAACGATTTGAAATTTTAAATTTGATTTTTGACGATTTTCAAATTTTTTGTCTTCGAGAATATGATTATTAAGGCTATGTTTGGCAAACTAGCTGATAAGCTAGCCGATGAAAAAGTCACGTTTGACAAAACTAGCTTATAAACATGTAAAATGACCAAAAATGATATTTTCAAAAAATTATCAATTACAATATTTAATTATATAATTAAAATAAATTTATAAAAATATAATATGTTAATTAATACAACCAATGTAGTAAAGAAAAGTTAATAATATAACATGTTAATTAAAAGAATTTAAAATTTATTATTATATATATACTACAAATTTTGAATTTGTTAAAACAAGTTTTAGAAAAAATATAGGGAAATTAATTAAAATACCCCAACATTGAAAGTGACTTACCAAAGTACCCAAAAAAAAATCTTACCGAAATGCCCTCTTTTTCGCGATAGGATCCCGCGATCGCGGGCAGGGACCAATTGTGAAAATTTTTGCAAGAAATATTTACACTTTCAGTCCCTGGCCCCCGCGATCGAGGCCCGCGATGGCCCGCTATGGGGACTGAAAGTGTAAATAATCTTGCAAAATTTTACACTTTCAGTCCCTGCCCGCTATCGCGGGATCCTATCGCGGAAAAAGAGGGCATTTCGGTAAGAAGTAAATTTTTTGGGGTACTTTGGTAAGTCACTTTTAATGTTGGGGTATTTTAATTAATTTCCCAAAAATATATATTAACTTATGATTTTAAATAACCGTTACATATAATATGTAAAAAAATAATCAAATAATAATGAAAAAGATAATAGTAATTGATGATTAAAATATATTAACTAATATTATAAAATATATAAAAATAATTTATATGATTAACAATAACTCTAAATAACTAAAAATTAATATTAATATATATATATATATATAATTTAATTTAATAATTTTCAGTTAATATTAATTTTTATTAATTAATAATAATTAAATTTAAAAATTAATATTTATTTATAATAATAGTTAATAAATAATAAATAATATTAATAAGAGCAATATTAGAATATTTACAAAAAGCTACTCAAAAGTATAACAAGTAGCGTTTCAAAAAGTTTGCTTATGGTCATCCAAACACGTACTCTCAAAAAAATCTAGCTTTTTTTTGCCAAACGATGCCTAATTGAGAAATGAAAACTAAAAATTAAAAACTAAACATAACGTTTTAGACGAACGTTTTTTTAATTGGGCCATAAAATTTGAGTGTACAACATGAAAGCTAAATACAATTGATACATGTATATTTTTGGCAGTCGGTTAGGTCTAGACCACTCAAAAAAACATTCAAACCACAGACTGGACTGGACCGAGCGGTTTTGACTATTTTTCAAACCGAATCGGATCGCTAGACCGCTTAAACTGTCAAAAACGGTTTGGTTTGATTTGGTTCAACCGGTTTGTTGCGGTCCAACGGTTTTTTTAGAACCCCTGTGGCAATTAATTTTACCCTAACTCTAAAATAGATGGAGTCAGTGCTCAGGTCCCACTTTCAAAGTAAAATTCATACATGTAGGATGAAAACTCGACGTATTGAAGTTTAGGTCCTGCTTTCAGAAATTTCACAAAACCTCAAGGAACAAAATTGTAGTTTACTATTTTAAAAAAAAGATAAAAAAATATAAACAGGTATTTTTCAATAAAGTAGAATAGGAAGATGTTAGTCCCAGATGGTTATAACAAGTATTGTAGAAAGGGGGGGGGTGAATACAATACTCAAATTTTCACAATTTTAATTCTATTATTGAAAACCTTCAACAAGAATTACACATAGAAACTAAAGACTGTTGCGGAAAAGAACAGATAAACTATTCTAACAATCTTTCACAAAGTATACTAAAACAAAACAGCTAATAACACTTAGAACAAAGCTATGAGGTTTTAAGCAATATGGAGATTTCTTGCACTGAGAGAGATATCCAGAAAGTGTGGTTTGCATGGGAGCCTTCTACTTCCTTTTATAGTGTGAAGAAGTGTACTAAGAATTAAATGCTTGGGACACCTGTCTTCAGGGAACTTGCTTCGTACCAGTAGACTTCTGAAAAGTTGATATGTCATAATCACCTTTTCCTTGGTACAAGGAATAGAACCCATGCTGAAAGGGACCTTATCTAAAAATAGATAAGATGACAAAAAGTCACTTTTACCTGGCAGTTGATATTGTCCCAAAATAAATGATCTTCTTGATGTGTATTCCAAGACAATTGCACCGAAGGGGGTTCCACCGAAATAATTGTCATAGGTCTTTAAAATCATCTGCAAAGAAAACCATTTACACATAGATCCCACCGATTTGACCATCCTTATCGGTGGGAACAATCTGGCCGACGTGTGAGCACACAATCGGTGGGAAGGACGTCCACCGATGTGTAAAGACACAATCGGTGGGGAGGTCGTCCACCGAAGTATGAAGACTCAATCAGTGGAGAGGATGTCCACCGATGTGTGACGACACAATCTGTGGACAATGACTTGCATGTATCTTGAGAAGAGTCTTCTTATTTCCACAATGAGAATTTCTTCAAGCTTGTTTTCGGTTGATCTTCGACTTCACCGAACAGTTGCTATCTTGTACAAGTCATCTAAAGAACCATGCTAAAATATTCTAAGTAAAACATAGAGGAGAACATCGGTGAGTCAATTTCAAATCTTGGTGACCCAACAATCTCCCCCTATTTGAATTTGAGCTCTATCCTTAGAATATTTAAGAGTATTGAAAAGTAAAATGCATTTTGACCCTTTTTACTCTTTTTGGGTTCTTTTCACATAGACCATTCTTTTTGTTCTTTTTGATCTATTTTTCTTTTGTATGAGTATGTATATTATAGACAATATTTACATGTAAAGTAACTATGTGCAACAAGGAAATTCAAATAGAAGAGAAGTACTTGTATTACCGGAACTTTCATACATTTGGAAATGAAGAGAAGCTTACAAGTACTTGGAAAAATGAAAATGAAAACACACAGATCATTTTCTCATTTTCTGTTGGCGCTTGATCTCGGCAAGGATGTTCTGATAGAGAGGATGTGCTTCGGGGATGTTAAGCATCAGATTGGATATTCCTTCAAGAAGTATGATATCGGCCAAGGGGATTTGAGCGAACCTGAAGAAACGTCGGCGGCCGAATCCATCATTGAAGTATAATCCAGGAATCGATGAGAAGCTTATCGTGGTTGAGGGATAAGTGGTTGAAGTGGGAAGAGACAAATTTAAATTGTCCACATAGGGAATCCTTCCTTTATTTGCCAAGTCTTTGAAGATGTTATCGGAGACCTTTTGGTTCTTGGTATTCGGTAGGCGGATGTCTTCTTTGAGGGATTGAAGTTTGGCTCTATCATCGGTGGAGAGGACGATGTTATGTTTCTTTTTCACTTCTTTCATTTTATTCATCAAGCCTTCAATGTAATCGACGAATATATATTTCTTCGGATTTATGCTCTTTACTAGAAGTTTAGAGATTTCAAACCATTCGGAGAGGCCGAATTGTTTCAAGTGGTAATCTCTAATACTTCTAGGTACGCCTTCTTCTCTTTCAATGATCAGTCTAATATCGGCAGGATTGGCTTTTGAGGTGGCAATTTTGATACCCGTGATTGGAGACTGGTTGGTTCGGTAGTGCATTGCCTTTTTGTACCAAGAAATTTCCTCATCCTTTTCTTCCTGAAGAGCACTCAGTGCCGATTTCTGAGTTTTGATGGCATCGGTAGACTTTACTTTTGCTGCTTCTTCCTTGGCAGTTTTCAGAGAAAGAGCTTGAGATTCATCCAAAGCTTTCTGAGCAAGTCTAGCCTCCTCAATTTCTTGAGGAGATAGACCGAGATCGGTGGTATGTGCTTGGGATGGAGGCTTAAGTTTTAGAGTTTGAGCACCCTCAGGTCGTGCCCCATACTTAGCCAATTCCTTCTTTTTCTTTTCTTCTTTTGCTTCTTCTTCGGTAGAAAGAGTTTTCTTGCCTTTGTCTTTGGGAGCCTTGCTAGCTTGCTCCCCCTCAGACTTTGCATGGGTTTTCTCCACCGATGAAGATTGGGTCGGTGGTGGAGAAGTCTTCGGTGGAGGAGATGATTTCGGTGAAGAAGTAGTGCCAAAAGGTTTCAGTGGTGTTGAAGACTTCGGTGGAGGTGAGCACACAATCGGTGGGAAGGACGTCCACCGATGTGTAAAGACACAATCGGTGGGGAGGTCGTCCACCGAAGTGTGAAGACTCAATCGGTGGAGAGGATGTCCACCGATGTGTGACGACACAATCTGTGGACAATGACTTGCATGTATCTTGAGAAGAGTCTTCTTATTTCCACAATGAGAATTTCTTCAAGCTTGGTTTCGGTTGATCTTCGACTTCACCGAACAGTTGCTATCTTGTACAAGTCATCTAAAGAACCATGCTAAAATATTCTAAGTAAAACATAGAGGAGTACATCGGTGAGTCAATTTCAAATCTTGGTGACCCAACAGAAAATGACAAAAAAAATATTGAAAATACCCTGAGTTAACTGATTTTGTTAACAGAAGTCGGTGAAAAGGACCAAATTTCGAAATAAAATGACAATTATAGTGCTTAAAATTGTAATTATTTTAAAATAAAAACGAAAAAATTATAATTATTTTAAATAGGGACGAGACTTAATATAGAGTGACAACTACAAGGACCAAAAGTGTAATTTAATCAAAAAAAGTTAAAGAACGGAGGGGTATGTTTGCCGATTGCCGCACAAAGTAATTTTGCTCCCGGAAAAATAAATTTGCAACCTGGAGTCGGTGTTTTGCGATCGGAATGTCGTCAAAGACTCCGAGAACCGCATACACTTTGCAGGTTTCCGTTTCATCATCCTCTTCCTCTTCTGTTTCTCAGGCAAGTATTTACATATTTCTTCTACTTCCGGTTGTTAATGTTGTTGTCGTTTGATACGATTTTATCAAGTTAGGGTTTCTTCGTATGCAAATTGAAGATTTCAATCGCAAATGGAACCAAAAACGCTGGATCGTAGACCTAATATTGGAAACCAAACCTTCATGCAACTTTCGAACAGATTATTACGATTTAAGGGGCTGTTTGGCCGTTGCTAAATGATTTGGTGCAGAATGACTAAGTGGTCAGAATGATTAAGATGCTTTTATGATATAGTGCAAAATAAAATATGTTTGTTTGGTAATTGTTTAGAATAAATCAGAGTACTAAATGGTTAAGGATGACCGAAGATGCTAAATCATTTGGAGGGTTTTAGAACCATTAAGACACAGATTTTTTTTTTTGCCAAACAAGATTCACCTCTGAACGATTCAAAGGTTGCCTCTTAATGAAACCATTAAGAGGTAAACAAACAGCCCCTTGTATAATAATATGAGGTCGTCGACTTAATATTGGAAACCAAACCTTTCCAGCTAAATGATTATATTTATTCGAAATAAAATTAAAATGGTAACATACAAATCAAAGAAAAAATTGAAAAGTTCTTGTAAATAACAAAGTAAAATTACGGTTGAAATTGTAACATAATTTTGAATAGGGATAATTATGTGTTGGTCTAATGTCTAATGTACATATATTAATTAAAACTTAACAATCATATTAAATCCATGGTATAGAAATATATCGGGTTCATTGGATTGGTTTGAGTTCAAATGGTTCTAACCAAATTTCAACCCAATACCTTAGGTTTGAAGATTTTACAACTTGGTTAATACCGAGTTGCTTCGGGTTGGGTTGGGTTGGGTTGGGTTGAGTTATTTCGGGTTGAGTTGGCCGGGTTGGACGGATTTTTGTACACCCCTTAGTCCCTTACCCCTACATACATTAGGCCTTGGAGAATGGTCAGGAAAATCCCAGGAATCTTGGAGGAACTCGACTTAGATGCATTTTACTAAATGCTTACCCGGTAAGCATTTACCAGGTCATTTACCTTGCCGGTTGAACGTGACAAGAGTCAAGAATCTTACTCAGTAAAAGTGATGATAAGGATGGAGAGTCTTACCCGATAAGTAAGGGTGACGACTCTTACTTTGTAAGCGATTACCGGTTAATTGTTGCATACGATACCGTTTTGATGGACTACAATTGACCCGATAATGTAATGTAAAATTTTGAATCTAACTGGAGAGCGCTTACCTTACCAGGTAAGCGGTTGGTTACATGTCCCTTATTGACCTTTGGGAAATAATGCAAAGACTTGAGCCTTATTACTGGTGACCAAATTCCTCAAAGTTTACATGGATGTTTGTTATGTCGAATTGATTAAGCTATCCCATGAGAGCTTAATCCATTTAGCAAAATGTTTTCCTAAACGCCCTTCATATTTCTTGCTTGTGTAACGTTGATGCTTCCTCATTCCTCTTCAATCGGATGTTGTTGAAAGTTCAATAGAAGTTTTCATTCATGATTGCTCAAAAATATTCACCATAAATATACATTTTTACTATAATATTCATTATAAATATCTATACTATTCATTATTAATATACATTTCAACATTCATACATCAGTATGATATTCGTGATGAATATATATTTTCACTATAACATTCACCATGAATATACATATTATTTGGCGTACTGGTTAAGCCCCTGGGGGATGTGGTGGAATATCTCATCTGCCCAGGGTTCTAATTCAGGCGTACCCAACAATTTTGGCCACTGGGGTTTAATTAGGGCTGATGTCTTACAGTCATAATTTGTTAAGGGATTAGTCTAGACATAGCCTAGGACACCCTTCCCAAAGAATATATATATATATATATACATATTATTCGTCATGAATATTTATGTATGATCACGTGTATAAAATAACTCTCTAATGTTTATATTAGTATGATATTTATCATAAATATTAATTTTCACTATAATATTCATCGTGCATATATGTATTATTCATAAAAAATATACTACAAATTCAACTCTACATACTCTAATTTTATTTCGTTTTCTCTATTGGATTGTCGATTGATCTTGATGAGTTTCCCGATTCGTTTTGATAGATTTCCCGATCCATCTCAATAGGTATCCCGATCCATATCGATAAAAGTTAAAAGTGGTAGGTTAAACACACAATAAAATAATCAATAGATTATCAATTGGTCTCGATAAAAAATGAAGGTATTAGGTTATGATTTTAACACACAACTACACATCAAGTCAATGGATGGGTTCTTGATCGGTCTCGATGGGTTCTCGATTGGTGTCGATGGGTTCTCGATCGATCTCGATGGGTTCTCGATAAAAAATAAAGGTGATAGGCTATGATTTTGCACACACAGACAAATAATAAATCAATCAATAGGTTCTTGATGAAAAATGAAGGTGGTAGGGTATGGTTTAACACACATAAACACACACCAAGTCAATGAATGAATTCTCGGCCTTTCTCGATAGGTTCGTGCTCGGTCTTGATATGTCTCGAAGCGTGTTGGGTTACGGTGATGAAGAACGCGGTGCCTTACGATTTTGAAGAAAGTGACGTCGAGTTACAGACTTGCAGCGTTGAGCTAATGTACACACTTGAACGCACATAAATATTCATAATGAATATAACACATATAGCATTTCACATAAAAAACGGTTAAAACGGAAGAAAAAAAAACTAGATCGAGATGGATGTCATATCGAAAAATACGAAATTCTCGTTTTTTACGTAATTGTTTGATTAAAATATTACTAATTTTTAAGACAATTTGTTATAAATTTTAATGGCGTAAAAGTGTTTAATTAAAAAAGAAAATAAAAAGTCAAATAAGGTAGGCATGATATTGAAATTAACTTCAATTTTTACCACTTAATCCTTTCTCGTCTTAATTAATAATTTTAATTAAAAACTTTATTTAATGTGAGTTATTGGATCACTACTCATATTCATATTAAAAATAGAGTTTGTAATTGAACTCTCTCTCTCTCTCTCTCTCTATATATATATATACACACACATATATAGGCATGATATCATATGAGAAGTACAATTTTTGGTGAGAAGTGTGCAAAAATGCTTTTAAACCGTTGATCACTTTTAATCAAATACCCTCCAATGAATTGTGGCTTAAAAAGAAATTGATCCGGTACATCTTATCTCGGTGTATCACGTTCTAATGTACGTTCATTTCTCATCCAACGGTTGATAACCACTTCTCACGTTTCTCACCAAATTTGGCACTTCTCACCGGAACCCAACCATATATATATATATAGAGAGAGAGAGAGGGAGGTTCAGGGGAAAACCTCAAATAAATGGAAAATTAAAAAACACTTTATCAACCGTTAGATTAGATAATCTGATGGATGTGATTAGATGGACGGTTACAACAATATTAATTAAATTAAAAAACCTCACCCCCTCCCCCTATTTTTATTCGAAAAAAGACGAAAAATAAACAAAATCCGAATGAAATAAATTACACCAAATAAACGATCATATTTTTCTCGTTAATTTGACATCAATATTGATATACTTTTTCCTCCGTATTTTCATGGTTTTCCGGTTTTCCAGTTATTTAGGGTTTTCCTTTGAACCTGACCCTATATATATATATATATATATATAAAAAGAGAGAGAGAGAAGTTCAAACGAGAACACTAACTATTTAAGAAAATACGAGAGCCGCAAATCATGTGCAAAATCACAGGTGATTTTACATTAAAGGCAAAAATTTGAACGTGGGCGACTTTGACTGCGACTTAAGTCGCGTGAATCATGTATGATTTTGTAAATTAACGGTCGTTCTCGTGTTTTCTTAAATAGTTAGCGTTTTCGTTTGAACTCATCCCTATATATATATAGGGGGGCCTTCTTCTAAGAACCCATGAAGGCGGAGATCCCTTCTAGCTTACCCTTCTCACGATAACTTTCATTCTCACTGGAACTCAATCCTATATATGAACATTTGAGAACTGATAAGCTAGCTGAAAAATGTAATGTTACCAATGCTGTAAATCGCATGAGACGTGATGGCGAGACGAAGCCTCAAACTTTCAAGCCACGACATTTTTTAAAACATGACTTATAGCTACAAATATCTATCTCATATAAAATATTGTGTATATAAACATATGTTTGGTACTATACTCCATGTATCAATGATATTAAAAAATTTAAATCAGGTTATATATTGAAAACTACGTAAAAGATTAAAAAGATAAGAAAAATCGAATATTACAAAAACGTGCATTAAGCTATGGCATGTCACACACTTAACGTAGTGTCAAACGCAAGTCTTGAGCCACGACAATTGTTGCGGCGAGCCTTTTAGAATACTGAGCATAACCAAAACAGTGTTAAAAATTAGTCAATTCTAACACACTGCTAGAGAAAGGGTTATCACCGACAAAATGAAATAAACTTTGAAAAATCGAGGAAAATACCATTTGTCGGGGGTCTGTCGGTGGATGCTCAAAATTATTCCTCGATAATTATTCCATGATCACCTACCATTGGAGATGGAATAATTATCGAGGAAAATGTGGTATTCATATTAGATGGTACATTTTCTTTATATAATTAAAACAAATCACTAGTAATATAATATCTTAGTTAATACAAATCACTAAATATATTGAATTATACTAATATAAAAAACTAAAAACAATTCAAAATAAATAAATAATATTAATGTATAATACAATTGATATAAGGTTGGAGGGAAGGCCGAACAGCATGTCGATTTGCTCGTGGACCATCTTGCCGAATGGTTAGAAGAAGAGTACGGAAAGAATTTGGTTTTTCGCACACAGGATGGCTAATGTAAGCCCTTTTCATCTCATATTATCATGTCGTTGATCTAAGGATTTTCTATTTTGAGCCGTATGTTACATCGCTCTGCTGCTTTTCTGAAGAAGAAGAACAGTATTGCAGCAAAAGGATGCAGACAACATCGCTGCCAAACCAGCAATGAGCGAAGCGACTCTATTAGTGGTCTACAGAAGCTCTTAGACGTGATCCTAAATCTAACCGCAATTAACCATTAAGTCGACTTAATTTAGTATCTATTGCATCTCTACGTTAACACAAAGATAAACAAGAATTATGTCGCGATTCTATTCTTGACACACATCGAACATTCATGACAATAAAAAACCAAACGAACCCAACTTTTCCCACCCAAGTGTCATGGGTAGGATGTATACATTTTTATTGTAACATTCATTATGAATATATATATATATATACTATTCATCATGATTATGAATATTTATATACGTTCACGTGTATCCAACAACATTTCAACATTCATACATCAGTATGATGTTATGTCATGAATATACGTTTTCACTATAACATTAATCATGAATATACATATTATTCATCATGAATATTTATGTATAATCACGTGTATACAATAACTCTTGAGTATTTATATTAGTATGATATTCATCATGCATATACATATTATTCATCAAGAAATATACTACAATTTCAACTCTACATACTCTATAAGAATCTTACCCAATAAGAGATCACGAGTCTTACCCATTAAGTGAGGGTGATGGCTCTTACTCGGTAAGCACTTATCAAGTTATCAATGTTTACCATCAAAATGGAGGTAAATGACAACAGAGACTCTTGCCGGTAAGTGTTTAGTAAACGGTCCCTTAGTCAGCATGCTACATGTTGACCAAGCACCTAGCCGGCCAACATTATTATTATTTGACTTACCAGGTCAGTTTGTTTACTTACTTTCCAAGCCTACATCTTTTGCAATTAGGGTTATCATTTTCTTTTTGCTACATAATACTTGGTAAACAACCATTTTCAGTTGGCAGTTACCCGGAACGAACCTATTACGTGGCATCATAACCCAATTAGAACTCACCTGAGTATATTAGATGCTCGATCTCTTGACCAAATCGAAAGCTCATTTCGTCAATGATCGACACAGAGTATAAAGAAAAGAGTTGTCTTGCATACAAGGGGCCGTTTACTTAATCACTTACCCGGGTAAGTGCTTACCGGTAAAATTCAACACTATCAATTACTTTTAGGTATGATTTTAGTCCACCAAAATGGCATCGTATGCAACAATTTAGCCGGTAAACGCTAACCGTGGTAAGAGTGGTCGCACTCACTTACCGGGTAAGAATCCCGGTGATTACTTTCGACTCTCGGTCTTTGCTTCCGCTCTTACTCGATAAGATTTTTGGTCCTTGCCATATTCATCCGATAAGCTAATTTGACTTGGAAAACACTTGCTCGGGTAAGCGTTTTGTAAACGGCCCCTAAATAAACCAAGTAAATCCCACGCAAATGCAGCGTCTAGGAAACTAGATGTCGACAGAAATTGCCTCTACCCCAAAGGGTAAAGATGTTATTTTGAGTTCTTGACCAAAACATATCTACAACTAAACATGTTTAAAGCAATTATCGTTAAAACAACACACACTCACCCAATGAAACGAAAAATACTCAAACGAGACAAGAGACTAGCCTGGGTAACGAACTTGCTGTATATGACATTGTAATTTTCTCTCTTTTGAGAAATAACCAAGTTAAAGAAAGAATTTGATTCGAGGGTAGGGCAAAAAAGACCGACATTTATCATCCCTCATGTGTATATTCAACCCTAAAAAGTAAAACGGATTTATCATGTAAAAGTTAAGAAGAAAGAATCGAGGTTTTCAATGATGTTTGCAAGAAGTAAGCACACAGTCGTTGAGAAACTGTGAGAGCTGAGAAGCGTACAACTCGGGTTCATGCCTAAAATGGTCAACATGCGGTGTGGATTTGAAGTTGCATGACCTGACCACACGCCCCGTTTTCATCTGCGCCTCAATGAAAGACTCTACTGATCCTGCAGGAATGACTCTGTCCGCGCTGCTATAAATGTATAGCTGCGGACACCTGGGTTGTCCGGATTTCAGCTGTACTAGCACATTTGAGAGCCTCCTGGAAAACAAACCATTGTTATTTCGGGTATTCTGTGTGCTTTTTAGTTAGCTACGATCTTTGCATTCTTTTATAATCACGTTTTTTAATTAACTAAAAAACCTTATTTTCCATACCATTCATGATGAATAATATGTATATTCTGATGTATGAATGAATGTTGAAATGTTGTTGTACACACGTGAACGTATATTTATAAATATTCACGATGGATATTATATATATTCATGATGAATGTTATAGTAAAAATGTATACATCCTACCATGACACTCGGGTGGGAAATATTGGGTTTGTTTGGTTTGGTTTTTTATTGTCATGAATGCTGGATGTCTGTTATGAATCGCGACATAATTCTTGTTTATCTTCTGTTAACGGATGCAATAGATACTAAATTAAGTCGACTTACTGGTTAACTGCGGGTAGATTTAGGATCACGTCAAAGAACTTCTCCAGAACCACTAACAGAGCCGCTTCGCTCATTGCCGGTTTGGCAGCGATGTTGTCTGCATTTCTGTATCCTTTTGCTGCAATACTGTTCTTCTTCAGAAAAGCAGCGGAGAAACCCGAAGCCCAAACCTGGAAGGCAAGTGCAAAAAGGTTTGGTCATGCATCAACACAAAAGAATAATTAAAACCCCTTTTTGTTTGAATAAACTTTGTGAATGAGCCAAACTAAACAAACCCCGTAGATCTCACGTAGAAGTATATGCAGTCCTTTTTTTCTACCCGTTGGGGGAAAAGAGACCCTTTTCGTGAAAACCCCCGGCTTGCAAAACAAAAACAAAAAAAAAGTGCAAGCTATAGGTGTGAAAGTGCAAATGTAGCCAACGGCCCTACCTGTGGGTCTGGGGTGTCGACGGGTGCAGAATCCACAATACAGCCCTTAATCTTCCCCATTAGATTATGGTCTTGTCTCTGAAACTTCTCCAAGATAGCTCCATATCTGAGATGAAAACAAGCACAACCGTTGTAACATACAGCCCAAAAAAGAAAATCCGTATATCAAAAACATGATAATATGAGATGAAAAGGACTTACATTAGCCATCCAGTGTTGCTAAACGTGTGAAAAACCAAATTCTTTCCGTACTCTTCTTCCAACCATTCGGCAAGATGGTTCACGAGCAAATCCACATGTTGTTCGGCTTTCCCTCCAACCTGATAACTTAAAATCTCAGCCATGGGAAACGTAAACGTAATCACATGAAACCCTTTGGAGGTATACCAATCAGCATATTTCTTAAGATGCTTCTGCTTAGCACCTAACCATCCCAGCAAAACCACTACCATCCTAGACTTTTCGGATAAATCAATGGCATTAGGTTGTGGTAAATGCCATCTGTAAACGACATCTTTGGAAATCGCGTTAGGTACATTTGGAGCGTAATCGATTGGCCTGGGAGCTTTTGCTAACTCTGCTGACTGATACAAGTTGAGCAAAGCAGGAAAAGACGCAACATTTGAAGCCATATTGTTCGAAAGACAATTGTCGCTTAGATGGATTGCCGGATATCTGAAGTTGGGAACAGGTATCGGACTTTTTGTCGCAGAAGACAAGTTACATAGCTTGGAAACACTAATATCAGAGATTCGTGCCCATTTTGTTTCACTAATCAATTCCGAGGTACAGCCACTTGATTGTTCTGATGAAAGAGATGAGTCCGACTGTTTGGACGGCCAGAATTTGTCACGAAGATCAGCAGAAACAGAAGCTAATGCAACAGCAGATGCTGCAACAACTGGTCTTTGAAAAAGACCGGACAACGAACCCATAATCTTGGAAACAGCAATGGCCAATCTCTGGTACATATATAAGAAATCCCAAAATACTTGCATAAGACAAAGATGTGTTTGTTCAAAGAAAAACGCGCATAGAAAGTCAAATAAAACGTGCCTGTTCAAGAATTGACTGCTTAATTGACATAACTTCTTACCTGTAGTGGGTCTTTGTAGAAGAATTGCTTTGGGCTGCCAATAAACGTGCGTATTGACAGCCCACGCGAAGCCTTTTTATATACACACAATCAGCTAAGCCAAGCTTCTTCCTATCTACAATAAAATATTCTTGTGAAGCATTAGATCGACGCAAAGTTCTAAAAAAAACAAACTTGTGATGAACCCAAGTGGAAAAGAATTTGATGAGGCTCGATTATTCAATCAAAAAGGGGTACAAAAGAATCCTTGGGGTTAGAAGACCATTGTGGAGCCACTAATACTGTTGACTTCAAGCGGCATAAAAGAATCCCCAGAAGAAGATACTTTATACATATTATAGAATGGACAAGGCATGGGCACATGCTGGATAGAGAAACTTCTGGAGAAGTCTACTTAACACCCCCAAATATGCAGGTTTGTCCAAACCAAACCAAACTAACCCGATAAATCATAAATCCCACTAGAAAGTAGCTAATTGAGTTATAATCACATAAAGAAAATGCCAAAACAATCTGATTTTGAAATAAATAGGACCTTCAGTAGTCCAAGTCAAAAGCCATAGAGTTGTTCCCCATGGGTCCTGCAGAGTGTACTGGGACAAAATCAAAGAATAGAAATGTTCGGGTCCAATTGCATTTATCAAAAGATGAGGGTGTAATCAGAAATGTAAATAATTTGATTATTGGCCCACCGCCCATCCCCTAGGAATAAAACCTGGTATATTTATTTATAAACCCTCTCCCTTCCAAAAAGATTCTTCAAAGGATTATTATGCCTTACTTGTTTTTTTACCCAAATTATGTCTTTCTTGGATTCTTGCAAAGGAAAAGGACGTTTGGATACAAATTTTTTTGGCAGAAAGCATCATGTGATAAAAGGGTGCACTCTATGTGTTCGTTGCGTGTGTGTTTGATATAGGGTTATGATACTTCTTAAATGCATCATATTAAATATCTAAGGCCATCCGTACCCCATGCGGGCTCGGTGACGAGCTTGGCATGCGGGTTCCCCGGGTACCGCGGCAACCGGGTACGCAGGGGGCGGGTTCCAGCGGTTTCGGGGTGCGGGTTCGGCGATCGGGTTCCCCACCCCGCTCATACCCGAAGCCTTTCTCAATTTTTTTTTTTAATTCCAACGGTACAATTCAAACGGCTCTTTGCAAAAAAAAAATTCAATTTAAACACTATAAATCAACCTCAAATCTCATCCATTTTTCACACCAATTCTCTCAATTCATCATGAATTCAAACACCCCACCCACACCCCGTCGTAACCGATCGACGAGGTCGGATTCACCGCAAGAAACCCCGAACGTTGGTTTCCAACAATTTCAACAAAGTCCTTATATTCCGCAATTTGCCCCGAATGTTGGTTTCCAACAATTTCAACAAAGTCCTATTTATCCATTTTCTCGTGAAGGTTTGATCCTACAAGGTTTTGCGCCCGCAAATTTCCAACTTCCTCCACCCGCTTTCAACACCGGAATCGATCTTGAAGAGATTATTCCGGAAACACCACAAACGATCTCCACACAACAATCATCCCCGGATCGACAACCAAGCCCAACACCAAACCCGTCACCAACGCAAAACCAAAAAAAGAAAAAATTTGAAAAAAGAGCCGCCCGACAACCGTGGACTAAAGCGGAGGAAGTGGCTTTAGCGTGGGCGTGGATCGACGTTTCGGAGGACCCCCTTGTCGGTAATGCACAAAACGGAGGTACTATTACTATTATTATTATTATTATTATTATTATTATTATTATAATTATTATTATTGTTATATAAATATAGATAGCTTCTGGGGTCGCATCGAGAAGGTGTTTTATAAGTTGATGTGTCGTGAAAAATATAGAACACATCATCAACTAAGCACCAAATATAAAGATTTAAACAAAAAGATACAACAATTCGCCGGCATCTACAACAACTTGTATAATAGTAGATCAAGCGGATCGAGTGAAGCCGATATTTTAAAAGCGGCACACGTCCGGTACGAAAATGAATACCAAACTGCCTTCACCCATGAACAAGCTTGGGATATCCTCAAATTATCTCCAAAATGGAATACGGTTCCAACTATGACAAATACATCCCGGGGTTCAAAACGTACCCAAACTTCCGATGAAGACGCTGAAAATGTTCGGGAGAATGAGCAACTTCAACGACCCATCGGGAGAAACACGGCAAAAAAGGCAGCAACGAGTAGTACGGACGACAACCGCCTTTACTCCGAAATAAGTGACTTGAGAAGTAAAATTGATGATACGGTTGATTACAAAATGAAAAAACTTGAAGTCGAACAACAAAAGTTCCAAGTCGAAAAACAAAAGTGGCAAGTCGAACAACAAAAGTGTGAAATCGAGTTGGAAAAGCTATATGAAAAAGACTTCGAGATTTTCATTGCCCTGCACGATCACCTTACGGGAGCTGCTTTGAAGGCTACTTTGGCGAGAAAAGAGAGAATTCGACAAAAACATAATTGGAATTTTTAATTTTATTTTGTAATTTTTAATTTTATTTTGTAATTTTATTTTTATTTTTATGAATGTTATGATTTTTTATTAAAAAAGTAGATGAGGTGGCATGTGGGTTCAAGAGGTTCAAAAGGTTGGGGTACGGGATTTGTGGGTTCAAAAAGGTTCAAAGTGAAAAGCTGATGTGGCGCTGAGGGTACGAGGGTTGTGAACCCTGGGCTACGGATGGCCTAATATCAAACCTCTTTTTTACATTTCTAATGCATGATTTAACCGATTATAACCTAAAAACGATGCATTTAATTTAAACATTTTCGAGTCAAATCAG
The DNA here is from genome assembly GCA_033807775.1 of Saussurea involucrata. NCBI lineage: Eukaryota > Viridiplantae > Streptophyta > Magnoliopsida > Asterales > Asteraceae > Saussurea > Saussurea involucrata. The sequence continues at coordinate 161,697,270 of CM066321.1, read as the reverse complement.
ATATTTAAAACTGTAAAAAAAATGAACAAAAACAGTTCAAATAGCAGGTAGAGGATTCTTATAGAATCATTTATTTCAAAGTTAAAAAGAATATTCAAACTTCAAATATTGATGTTTGACGCGTGAAGTAACGTTTCAACAAAAGAGACTCAACTGCACCAACCCAAAAAGGTGGGAGTGGGAGCGATAAAGGGGGAAACTAGAGGCAGGACAATAGCTGTAAACAAGCATAATCAACGTGATTCCATTACGTTTTTACGCTTTAACCGTGTTGTACGGTACAACACCAAAATGATTCATCTCGTATTCATCGCTCGGGTTCGTAACACGGAAGGGTTTCGTATGCAATGCAGGTTTCTAATCCAGCGTTTTTTGTTGAATTTCAGATTGAAATCTTCAATACACATACAAATACCCATGAAGCCCTAAATGAATTTAAAAAAAATACAATCGACTGCAATTGAATGAATATATAAAAACTAACCTGAAATTGAACAACTCCGGCTGCACAAATTTCAGAGGAAGAAGAAACCGGCAAAGTATATGCCGGTGTCGGACGGTATCAATCAACGTAATCGCCGATATATATCGGTTCCTGAATTATAGGGCGCCGAGTGTTTGACGACCTTCCGATCGGAAATCGCTAACTCCAGGTGCAAATTTATGGTTCCCAGAGCTAAATAATTTTGTCGGACAGATCTACCCTCCGTTCTTCAACTCTTTATTTATAGTATTCCAGAAAAGATGAAGCATTTTCTTATTTTAGATTTATTTTGAAAACGTAATGTTTTTAGAGTTTATTCAAAACATTTTAATTATTTTTTTTATGTTTTACAATTTATTCAATATTTCCTTTTAATTTTGAATATAATTTTCTCTGGCATTACGACCTTTACCACAATTATGCTCTCTATAGATCAAATTATTTCGTAGATTGAAAAAACAAATATAAAACAAGTAAATTACACTGGGGTAGGTCTTTGTTGTTTGCTCTAATTTGCTCTAAATATGGATACGGTCTTTCTTTCAAAATAATTATACTAAGCATTTTTATGGTTTGCATTTTGTTTCGAGTCATGTCCTTTACATTAACTTTGTTAACTTCAATCCGTTAAATTATGATGTTTTCACCAATTTATTTTTTCTTTGTCTTGTTTCAATGTAAACATTAATAATACAAACATATTATCTTATTGGGTAAAATTACATTCCTGGTCTTGTTGCTTGTTGATTTTTCCTACTTCGGTTCCTCAAATGCAAACATTGCATTTGTTGCACAACTTACAGACCACGGTGTGCATATGTGAATAATATGCATATACATATGCATATGCATACGTGCAAGAATATATATATATATATATATATATATATATATATATATATATATATACAGATTATGCATATATGCACATTGATTTGTAAGGGGTGCAACAAATACATGGTTTGTATTTGATTTGTATCCACATATATATATATATACACACACACAACACACATTCACACAAACGTCATCTCTATCATCGCTCGTCACAGACATCCAAGACCCACCACCTTCTCCACCATTCTACGATGAACCACCTCCCTCCCTATGTGCTCTCATGTGATACTTGCATACAACCTCCCACATTTGCACCTTCCTTCTCTCTGTGAAGCTCACCCAAACACTGTTGCTTTCCCTTCAGTCACCTATCTCTCTTCGTTTTTGCAACAAGAAAAAAACCAATAACCATAGCTTTTGGATTCTAAGTCAGTTTATGATTCCCCTTGTCCCCGTCTGTTTTCGTCTCCACCGAAATCGCATCTCCAACTTTGTCTTCCTCCCATTGACATATGAGGTGGGCTCGTGGAATAGGTGGGGGGTTTAGAGGGGGTTACATTTTTGGTTTGTGTGGTAAAAGACAAAAAAACAAGGTTAAAAGACTGGAATAATCCTTGGCTTAACTAAGTTAACATGATCATTTTTTATTTCGTTAGTGTGAGCGACTTGGAGCGTGCGTTTTTGCATACTGCAGGTATCGAGAGTGTAATAACCACATTTTAGGGACCTTGTTCAAACAAATTGCAAACCACAGGGATCAATCATGTAATTTGCTTTATTTTATTTTATTGTACTTTATATTATCTTTTATAATATATTATATAATACATATAGAACCCCAGGAACCGCTTCCTATCGGCCCATTCCAGTTTTCGGTTTCCCAAATTAAAAACATGGTAGGCGGATTGTTGGCCCCAAGTATCTGTTATGTAAAAGTATTGAAAATAGTTCAAGTCAGAAGACCAACAGAGATCAGACAGAAGATTCGGAAGAAGTTCAAGTCAGAAGACCAACAGAGCTCAACATAGCTCTGTCGAAGACTTCCAACAGAAGAACAAGTGTTTAACAGAAGACCAACAGAGCTCTTGCGAAAGAGCTCTGGTGAAGTGAAGACCTCTGTCAGCCTAAGTCTCGTAGGAAATCCCAAGTGTTAGACAAGTGTCCATACTTTCCACGTATGCCCTAAAAATAGGAGACACACTTTCCACGTGTCATTCTAGGGTACGATAGTACACTGTCTTCACTTTTCCAGGGCTATAAATAGAGAGGTAGTGGAACAAACAATTGTAAGCTTTGGGAAGAGTAGTTTTTCCACAATTGTTTAAACACACACTGCAGCAATCCCGAGCACTACCTCCATACGATATTGTTGTCCTATGAGATTTTCGAACACACTCGAACATGTTCTTGGTGTGATTCATTATCAATATATGAGCAGCTTTTATATCTGATCCTGTTATCATTTTTACTGTTCAATATTTGATTCTCATAGTTCATTTATCGTTTACACAATCACTCATTTTAATGGCTTTATTTAATATGCTTTCGCTGTCTATTTCACTACCATTAATATGATACAACGTGAATCTGGGAACCTACAATTGGTATCAGAGCTCCTTTGGTTTTCTTAAACCAAACGATCCAATCTACCAAGGTTGACTCATTGTTGTTGATTGTGTTTGTGTGCCTTTAAAAGCTTCATTACATACTATGTTTTTTACTGCTTCCTAGTCTAAACAAGCTTTCATAGCTCATATAACTGTGTTTAAAGCTTTCTAGCTTAGTTTAAACGTTTCTCTTAGAAGTTACTGTTCCATTAGTTACTGTTTAAAACTCATCTTCGAGTTAAAACTCTTTTTAACAACTGTACTATGTCTTTCTCAAAATGGCGAACAACGGTATAAATGCTATCTATACTGCTGGTTCTTTAACAAAACCTCCTACTCTTCGGAGAGATGAATATGCTCAGTGGAAGATCAGGATGGTTAACTTTTTCGATGGTATGGATAAAGACTTAATGCGATCTGTCACGGACGGACCATACCAACCCATGGTTTTTGTTCCTCGTGTACCCGCAACAGGAACTACTACTGAGATTCCAACTCATTATGAGATTAAAACCACAAGTTTTACTGATGAGGAAAATCTAAAAATGGAAAATGATCTTAAAGCAGTTAGACTACTGATAATGGCCATTCCAAACGAAATATTTCAAGAACTAGATTCATGTGTTACTGCTAAGGAAATCTGGGATCAATTTCTTAACCAACTTGAGGGTGGTATCAAGACCCAAAAGAACAGAAGGACCCAATGTATAAATGAATACAACGATTTCAAGGCACTTCCTGAGGAAACCTTACAACAAACCTACAACAGATTTAATGTGTTGATCAACAAATGCAAAAAATGTGGGGTTGTTAGGTCGAAGGAAGATAACAATGTTCTGTTTTTGAAAAGTTTGAATGATGAATGGTTAAATTTGTCCATGTCTTTACAAGCCAACCAGGACTTAGATGCATGGTCTCTAACAGATGTGTATGGCACTTTGGCCACACAAGAGAAGGATGTTGTCAAGCAAAAAGGCAAATCCACCATTGCAGGCCCAATCGCTTTAATTTCTGATTCTAAGAAAACCACATCAGAAAAGTCCAACAGAGAGAGTTCAAACAGAGAGAAAAAGAAAGATAAGTCCGTTAAAAAGAAAGGAAAGAAAAGTTTAGTTGCAGAGAGTGATACAGAGGAAAGCTCATCAGAGGATGATGACATTCAAGCTTTTGCTCAATCTCTTGCTCTAATAACTCAACAATTTAACAAGAGATTTGGCAATAAGTTTGACAGAAGAGGTAGATATGAGAGAAAAGAAGACAGAAGAGAATACGCTGCACCAGAACAAAGTAACAACAGAGTTACCACAGAACAAAGACAACCTCCACAAAACAGAAGAGAAAATCCACCAGCACAACAGAAGGTCGATGTTGCTCAACCCATCAATCAGAATGATGGACGTTGCTTCAGATGTGGCAAACATGGGCACTTCTCTGTTAATTGTAGAGGCAAACTGGTAAAAGACCAGGACTACTACAAGAACAAATACAAGTACAACTACAGAGAAAGAAGCTATGTTGCTGAAATGGAGAACTGGGTTTCTGATTCATCCTCTGATGATGAACCAGAACAAGCCAACTTTTGTGGAGTTGATGTGGATGATGAAAGTTTAGAAGAAGCTGTTGACTGGATGACTGGAGAACCAGAGATAACGAAGGGAACAACAGAAGAAGAAGATCTAGCTCATGCATTTGCTCTTACTACGACAGAGTCTGACGACAGAGCGCTGGAGACCACCAGACCCAGTGCCAAGGTATGTTCATCTGAATCCAAGTCTGACTCAGAATTAGAAATGCATGTTTCTATGCTGAATGAGGAATTTCAACTTCTTAAACAAAAACTTTTTGAAGAAAAAGAGCTAAGAAAGCTAGCTCAGAAGGATCTGTCCTTTTACAAGAGAGAGAAAACTCTCTTGGAACAAGAAAAGGAAGAAATCTTCAAAGAAAAATCTGAGCTAGAAATCTTGCAAAAGAAGAAAGAGAGCCTGTTTTCTGACAAAATTAACGAATATGAAAATGTTTTGAAACAGAAGTCTGAAAAATTGAAAAAGTCTGAAACAGAGAGACTTAACTTTGTTGCTCTAACTGACTATTTTCAAAGAGAAAGGGAAATTCTGCATCAATCCCTACAGAGAAAAGAAATTCAGATTAAAAAATACCAGGATGCACAAGATGTGCACATCAAGATAAATTCACAGATGGATACGCAAGGTCTTGGTTTCTCTGACCTTGCTCCCTATGACGAAGAGGAAGAAGACATCTCTGTCCTCTGCCTTTTGTGTTAGGAAAATCCAAGAGGACGTGATATCTGGTAATGCTGTTTTCAAAAGAACCAAAACTTCAGATGCTTTCTCAAAACCAAGAAATCTTGACTTTAGGAACGTCAGCTATGATTCCTCTGATCATGAAAAGGTTTTAAAACCATCCTCTGAGTTTATTCTTGATCAAGGAAGAGCTAGAATCATACTTCCTAACTCTGTCAAGGACTTGGATACAAAAGAGATTTTTAACTTCAACTCATTCAAAGGACAGAAGTCTGTTACTTCTATGACTGAGTCCTCTGTTGAAATCCCACAGAGCAAACTCAATCCAGAAGCCCCAGTCTTCTCTCCTACTCCTGAATCCATAAGAACATCTTTTGAGGAAGATTTGTTGAAAGTTATCGAGGAAAATGTTGTTTCAGATTCTTTAAAGCCAAAGTTGAGAAGGTTCAGAACTGTCAAAACAAATATATCTGTCATACCCATTGAAACGAAAACCTCCGGCAGAGCCACTAGAGACTTTCTAGGCTCTGACAGTGACTCTGACTCTGAAGTAGATGAACAGATTTTTTGTGGTCAAAAGAAAATTTTACACAAGTTAAAGCAGATACCGATAGAATCTACGGATCTAAAAGATGATGTTTCTTTCTTCAAGAAACAATCAAGGTTTATACCGGTAACTGAGTTTAACAACAAAGGTTTTAAGATTCTTGCTTCTAATGCAGTAGAAGTGGAGAAGAGAGAGAAAAACAAAAGTGTTTTTGTAAACCCAAATGTTCCTCTTGCTTTCAAACCAGTAAAATTCACACCAGAACAGAAGGGAAAATGGATAGCAAACAACAGATCTATTCCAAATTCTGGTGTAAATCAAAGAAGAAATCCTTTCTGGTCAAATGAATCTATTCCAAAGAGCTTCGTGTCAACAGAGTCTGTTTCTAGGAATAACAGTTTTAAGAAACAGAACCAGGACAGATTGTATGCAAAGACATCTGGTCCTAAAATCTTTCAGAATCAAGCTCCATTCAAACAGTTTTTGAATAAAAACAATGTGCATCAGTCATGTTCCCTCAACTGCAATTGTATTCAACTGTTACTAAAATTGCAAAATCATTTGAATGGTCCCCACTGTGTTCTGAATCAGTGCGTTCAAAAGAAAAATCCCACGATTGTTTAGAATACACAGAGAAAAACCTCTAGCACACCATCACAGTATGGAAAGCCCAAAGGATAGTCTGTCAACCCACCTAAGCCTAACAGGAAAGGACCCATTATGCAATGGGTACCTAAAAGGAACTAATATGTCTTGCAGAAACCTCATGTGCAGATCTGGTACTTGGATTCTGGATGCTCCAAGCACATGACGGGGAATAAGGAGTTGTTAACTTCTTTTAAGAACAAGATGGGAAGTGCAGTAACCTTCGGAGGAGACAATGGCGGACAGATTAAAGGTTATGGTATATTAGTAAATGGTGGTGTTTCAGTCTCTGAAGTTGCTTATGTTGAAGGATTAAATCATAATCTTCTCAGTATAAGTCAACTCTGTGATCACGGATTTGATGTCAATTTCAGGAAGAAATATTGTTCCTTGTTACTTTCCGAGTCTGTTCAAGAACTTTTAAGAGCTGACAGAAAAGGCAATCTTTACAAAATGAATTTTAAACCAAACCAAAACTCTACAACAGAGAAACTCTGTTTAGTGTCTTTGAAAAATGAAGATGCTTGGCTCTGGCATAAAAGATTTGCCCATTTGAACTTTCAAAACCTTGACAAGCTCGTGAAACTGAAGTTAGTAAAAGGACTTCCTTCTCTGAAGTTTGACAAAGACCATCTCTGTTCTGCTTGTGAACTGGGTAAGATGAAAAGATCTTCACATATAACAAAGAGTGATCATAGTTGTCCCAGACCTTTGCATATGCTTCACGTGGATCTCTGTGGTCCAATCTCTGTGCAAAGTCTGTCGGGCAAGAAGTTTATCCTTGTTTTAATTGATGAATATTCTAGATATACTTGGATTGAGTTCATCAGAGTAAAATCTGATGTCCCAGAAATTTTGATAAGTTTGTTGAGAAGGATACAGGTTCTGTTAGGATTAAAAGTGCAAAAGTTGAGAAGTGATAATGGGACAGAATTCAAGAATGCCAAAATTGATACCTACCTATCAGAGGAAGGTATTTCCCAGAACTTTTCAGCTGCAAGAACTCCACAACAAAACGGAGTTGTGGAAAGAAAGAACAGAACGCTGGTAGAAGCCGCCAGAACCATGTTGGCTGGCTCTGTCCTTCCAATAAACTTCTGGGCAGAAGCAGTCTCAACAGCCTGTTTTACCCAAAACAGAGCTGTGATAGTAAAGAGATTTAAGAAGACTCCTTATGAACTCATCAACAATAGAAGACCAAACGTGAAATTCTTTCATGTTTTCGGTTGCAAGTGCTACATATTGAATGATAGAGATCAGCTGGGAAAGTTTGATAAGAAAGCAGATGAAGGAATCTTTATTGGTTATTCCTTAACCTCTAAAGCCTACAGAGTCTACAACTCCAGATGTCGGGTCATTCAAGAAAGTGTAAACGTGTCCTTTGATGAAATCACATCGAGCTCCTCTGATCGTAAATCAACAGAGGGGACACAGACAGAACAGAAAAAGACAAGTTCTTCAAAGACAAGGGAAGAAGATATCAATCTCATGTTCAACGATTTCTTCAATGATGATGATTCCTCTGATAACATCAACAGAGGATATCAAGCTCAGAACTCAACATAACAGAATCTGACAGGTACATCTCTCACTGGTCCCTCTAATATTTCACCATCTACTTCTCTGTCTACAGGAGTGATACAGAGAAATGAGGAACCACATCAGAACGAGAGAGGACCTGAACAAGAGCCATCATCACCTTTGCTAACTAATATTGGCAAAGACTCCTTGTTTGAAAGCTCACCTTCACAGAGCCCTGTTAATGACTCTCAGAGCAATGAGGCCACTCTCCAAAGTCATGTGCCACAGAGCCCCGGTCCCAATCAACAGAGCTCTGATGCTGAAGTTCATCTTTTTCCATCAGAAGCACAAACCCCGCCTGTTGTCCATGCTCCCATGACACAATGGACAAAGGATCATCCTCATCATCTTATCATTGGTGCTGCTGAAGATGGTGTGAAGACAAGATCGGCCACAATCAATGAAGCCTTCTTTGTAAATTTCTTAAGCATGATTGAGCCGAAGAAAATTTCTGAAGCCCTAGAGGACCCAAATTGGGTCGCAGCTATGCAAGAAGAGCTTCTGGAATTCGAAAGAAATAAAGTTTGGTCCTTGGTTCCACTCCCAAAAGGCAAAGCGGCCATTGGAACCAAATGGGTGTTCAGAAACAAAAAGGACGAAGATGGGATTATCATCAGAAACAAAGCCCGTCTGGTTGCAAAGGGATACAGACAGGAAGAAGGTATTGACTATGACGAAACCTTTGCACCTGTGGCTAGGCTAGAAGCCATCAGAATCTTCCTAGCCTATGCTGCTCATAAGGGTTTTAAGGTCTACCAAATGGATGTCAAGTCTGCCTTTCTGAATGGCAAACTGCAAGAAGAAGTTTATGTCCAGCAACCACCTGGTTTTGAATGTTCAGAGTTTCCAGACCACGTTTACAAGTTAGACAAAGCTCTGTACGGCCTTAAGCAAGCTCCCAGAGCCTGGTATGAAACTCTGTCCAAATTTCTGTTGGTCAATCACTTCGAGAAAGGTATTGTCGATAAAACTCTATTCTTTAGAAGGTATAAGAATGACATACTTCTGGTACAAATATATGTTGATGATATTATCTTTGGGTCTACAAGGCAGGAGTACTGTGATAAGTTTGAAAGTTTAATGAAAAGCGAATTCAAAATGAGCATGATGGGAGAACTTTCTTTCTTCCTTGGTTTACAAGTTAAACAATCAGACAGAGGGACTTTCATAAGTCGGTCTAAGTACATCTCTGATATGTTGAAAAAGTATAAGCTCAATGATTCAAAACCAATGAAAACTCCTATTGCCACTGGAGTTAAGCTTGACTCTGATCTTAATGGTGAACCAACAGATGTCAAGTACTACAGAGGCGTGATAGGGTCACTTCTGTACTTAACTGCCAGCAGACCTGATATAATGTTTGCAACCTGTCTCTGTGCCAGATTTCAAGCAAATCCTACAGAAACTCATTTAACAGCTGTCAAGCGTATCTTTAAATATCTGAAAGGGGCTCAATTTTTGGGTCTCTGGTATCCTCTTAACTCTGGTTTCGAGCTTGTAGCATATACAGATTCAGACTATGGAGGATGCAAGAATGACAGAAAGAGTACTTCTGATAGCTGTCAACTGCTTGGAGAAAAGTTGGTGAGTTGGACATCCAAGAAACAGAACTGTGTTTCAACCTCTACAGCAGAAGCAGAATATGTTGCTGCTGCTAGTTGTTGTTCTCAAGTGATATGGATGAAAACACAACTCAAAGATTATGGCTTGGAGTATAGTAAAATTCCTATTCTATGCGACTCCAAGAGTGCCATTGCCATAACAGCCAATCCAGTTCAACACTCGAAAACTAAGCACATCGACATAAGGTACCACTTCATAAAGGATCATGTTGAAAAAGGAACTATTGAAATGTACTTTGTTTCAACTGACCTCCAGCTTGCTGACCTGTTCACAAAAGCACTTGATGAAAGGAGATTTAACTTCTTAATCAGCAAACTGGGTATGTTGAACATGTCCTCTTAATTCTATTCAAAACTCAACAGAGCCTCTGTTGTTCCAATAGAGCTCTGTTAAAAAGGTTAGGAAGGATAGTTCAACAGAGTCTCTGTCTTTCACCAGAACTCTGTCAAGCATACTCTTTCAACAAGCTTTTATAAAAATAAATTAAAAAAAATTTGCTCATATTTTAAGGGGGAGTTTATAAGATTTTGAGCATAGTTTTAGGGGGAGCAAGTCAGTACTCATATTTCCAAATCCAAATTGACTTTGCTTTTTGATTCCTCATTGACAAATCTTTTTGAAGAAAGAGGGAAAATCTGTTCTGATGAAAATCCTTTGATAACGTCAAGAACCTGTCAGAACTCTGACATTCCACCAGAGCCTCTGTTGTTTTTTCACCAGACCTCTGATGAAATTTCTAAAGTCAGTTCTGTTCTCGTTCTTTGACCATTTCCTCATCAGATACAGAATTTTAAATGGTTTTGGGTTAAGGTGAAACTCCAAAGGAATACTTGAAAAGAATAAAAAAAAGGTCACTCGTCAGAGGCAAAAAAAACTTGCAAAGCACCATCAGAGCTCTGTCGTTTTTTTTGCCACGTCATCAGAGGTAACGTCATCAGAGGTGCGGGTTATTTCTAAGCGTCAACCACTTGTCACCCACACATCTCTAACCGCGACGGTTTACTTGCACAAAAGTGGTCAGAACAAATCCACGTGGCACTCTCTAATTGAAAGCTAAACCACTAGCTGTCCCCACGATACTTAATTCAGGCCACTCCACCTTCTGTCACTCGAGTACCTACAATATCTACGGCAATTACCCAGCCACAAGTTCTGACTATAAATATCCATAACCTTGACCCATTTCTTTTCTAAACTTCCTAAACCTTTCACCTTTCCCTCTTTTATTTAAATCCTCAGTGTTCTTCAAGAAAACCCAAACCTGCAACAATGGCGGAACCCCAAAACTCTGTTGATTCAAGCCGAATAGAACCCACCGATGATATCATTGTTCTTCCATACGAGTTTGCTGACAACAACTACAGATTCGATCCCACTCCAGGACTCTATCTACCCCTGTATCACGTCTTCATTGAGTTCTTTAGAAACTCTGACATCTTCAGAGCCCTAACAGAGTTTGATGACCACCTTCCAGCGATCTATGTCCAACAATGGTGGACCACATGCCAATACATCGAAGAACAAGACGGGATAGTTGGGAGCGTCAACGCAAGTAATGGAGGAGCGGGAACAATCCGCATTAGAGCAAGTACCTTAAGAAGAATCTTCCGAATGAAAACCAAACGACAGCTAGGAATAGACGCCTATGAGAAACCACCAATAACAACTGTTCTTCTTGATTTCATGAAGTTTCTGGGTTACAACAAGGATCTGGATAGGATTGGAGAGTTCAAGCGACATAATCTACCCACTATGTGGAATTTCATGTTCTCCACCTTAAACAGAACCCTTACCAGCAAATCTGGTAGTCAAGACCAAGCCACAACAGAAATCCTACAAATCATGTATGGATTGTTCTTCAATCGAAACTTTGACTACGCCAGCATTCTCTACAACGATCTTCTTACGGCTGTAAACACAAAAACCTCATCCATCGCAAGAGGAGGAGTCGTTGGATCCCACAAGTTCTTGAAGATGATCAAGTTTCCACGCTTTATCAGTCTGGTGATCAGAAGAGCCTTCGACAGACTGGAACTAACTCATCAGGGTCGCTCAACACCTGTTTGGACGATGTCAAAATTCCTCCCCACCACTTCTGGCGAATACCCCTTCATAAGAAGAATTCCAGGTACAATGTTTGCCCTTATCTCCCCTGACCACATCTCTATCCAAAACTATCAGAGTGCTGCTCAACCTCAAGAACCTGAGGTGAGAACCCCAGCATACTTAGGATCTGAGCCTTCCTTGGAGAGCTTAAGTGAGGAGATTGGTGAGGAAGTTAACAGACCAGAGGCAAGAGTACCCGAAGTGGGGTCTTCCTCTAGAAGAGAGGAAGTAGAGGACAGAGCATCTCCTAGAGAGGCTGTCCATGAGGAAGTACAAGAAACACCAGAGGTAGAAACTATCTCTTCTGATAATGATGAGCAAGAAAGAAACATCAGAGAGAATCCAGAGAGTTCTACAGCCATAGGAGCCGAGGAAAATGTGAGAATAGAAAATGATGCTCAACAGAGCACATCTGAGGGTAACCTTAACCAAAATCCCAATGCTTCCACACAATCTAATCCTGGTGATCAAGACCAAAGGATTATTGAAACAGAGGTGCACACCTCGAACCCCAACCAGCCTATACCATCAGAGGCACCTCTTCATGCCTCTGGTACGCATGAAGCTGGGGAAACTATCTTTGGTAGTGATGTTCATTCGCCCCAGAACATCAATAGGTCACCTCCACACGATGATGCCTCTATGGCTCATTTAGACTCCACACAAAATAGACCAGAGATCTTTGTAATCTCACGTAGCATCTGTCCGACTCAGGGACAATGGGAGACCATAGTAGAACAAGGGAAGACATTGCTTGATCCAAATGCTTCTCATCACACCAGATTTCCTTCTTCAGAACCTGAGCTGGAAGAGGAAACTTTGGTCAGAACACCTGTAGTTGTTTCCCCTCAAAGGGAACATCAAGGATCAGGTGGAAGTCCTCCAAGATCCAACATCAACACAACTCTTGACGGAGGCGCCTCTGAACTCGAGGCAGAATTGGATCCATGTGTTGGAACCAAGGAGACCCCCGTTGACACTATCACAAGAGCAGAGTTCGAAAGCTTCTGTGACAGTATCAACAACTCTTTGAACGAGTATAAACTTATCAATGAACAAAAGGAGGAGCTGACCCGCAAGGAAAATGCTTCTCTTAGGGAAGAACTGCTGAACATCTCAAACAAGCATGCTGAAATAACTCGAAAATATGCCGAGGCTGAAGCACTCAGAACAGAGTCTGAACGGGTCAGAGGAGAAGAGATTGGAAAACTGACAACAGAGATAGCCGACCTAAGATCAGTCAGGTCAGAGGAAGTTAAAAAGACTTCGACAGATCTTGCCGAGCTAAAGCGACTCATAACAGAGAACCACATAGCGCAGATGAACAGAACCCTTCCCATCCCCACGGTTATTCTTTCAGAATCTAATGTCAGAACCTTGACAGAGATAATTACCAACTCTGTTAAGGAATCCATAAAAGAAGCAACCACCTCATCTGCTACTCCACTCAACATCTCCAGCCCTAACCCAAATGACCTACCCATGACAGTTGGACAAATGGGAGACTTCAGAAAATCAATTCTTAGCCGAATGATGACAATCTCATCAAAATTTGTAATGAAAGCTAAGGCAACAGAACAACATGTGAAAGCGTCTCTTGATACTCACAAGGTCAACTTCGCGGCTCAAGTAGAAGAGATCAGAGGTGCTGCAACAGAGGTAGAAGATGTAATGACAAAGGCAGCCTCAAACTTTACTGAGATTATTTTACAGGCTACTTCTACATCAAAAAGACCTGCAGAAGAAGCACCCACAGACGAACCCTCAAGCAAGAGACACAAAGCTGGTCTGAAGTTTGTTGTTCCGTCCTCACCAGCAGCTCGAATTGACGATTCTGACGATGATGATGATTTCGAAGACGCTCAAGAAGGTCAATCAGACAATCAATTGGGTGAGTCCTCCGAACAACAAAAGGGGGAGAAGGAGAAGGAGAAAGAGAGAGAGAAGAAGAAAGAGGCAGAGAAGGAGAAAGAGGTTGAAAAAGAAAGAGAAGCCAAGGGTAAAGGGAAAATCACAGAAGCAACTGAGGCAGAGACTACAGAAGGAGAAAAGGGGATAACAGAGGAAATCATGACAAATATGACTGAAGTGGCATTTGACTACATGTTCAAGGACAGAGTCATCAAACCGACAGAAGAGTCAACACAAGAACCACCAGAGATCATCTATCTAGATACCCCTCCTACTTCTCCAACAAAAGAACCAGAGAGGACAAACCCATCCTCTGCTGAAAGACAATCAAGTCAAGCCCAACCTCAAGCTACTCAGAAATCTGCTCACATCGACACTCTTATGGCAGAAACCCATGATGACCCAAACCCGATGGTAACAGAACAGAACCCAGAAACCTCTACCTTTCATACCGAAAAACCTGCCTTAGAAACGGTATTTGCATTTCTATATGCTGACAGAGACATCATCCCTGTAAATGCCGTACCCATTAACCCATACCTCAACCCAATCAGAATAAACACCATTTCTGATGCAAGGCTAAAGTTCATCCAAACCAAGTCAAATCAGAACAGAGCCATCAATATAAACTTCGGTATCCGCAGAATTCTGGACATCAAGCACAAGAAGTTTCAACACGACAGGGTCACATACCATGAGTATACTGTGGAATCAACAGAAGGCAGAAATGAAATCTTCAATGACAATGATCTCGTCCTTCTGAATCCATATGACCTGATCTTACTCCACGCATATTGCTTGAACTTCTCAGAAAGATACACACCGGCCAGAACTACACTACCAGAAGTCAGATTCGCTATGCAAGAGCACATCAATCTCAGAATACAGATTGATTATCAGCTAGGCATAGAGTTTGAAGTAGAGAAACTAGCGATTGCACCACCAAATGAAAACCTTGAGGGTTATGGCCATCACAGAACTGGAACCGTAGTAGAAGATCCTCCAGTCTTTGTCTGCCGATAGAAGGGCACAAAGAAGGCCATCAGAGCAGCTGAAGCCCACAAGTACTCAAGTGAGTCGCTAGTATACATCAAGAACATAATCCAAGATCTCCCAAGAAACAAGTGTCCAGAAGAACAGCAGAAACTCTTCATCGACCAGATTGACCTGATGCTGAACCTCCGCACTCTAATCAGAAGATTCGACAGAATTCTTAGGGGAGATAATTATGCTTAAATGTACTGGTATTTTAAATCTCAATGTAATATTCCAAAAGATTAGTGCAAAGCTTTGACAGAGGTAAAAGTTCTCTGTTCTTTTGTTTAATCTCTTGTCAATTGTAAATTTTTATTTTCAATACTTAGGGGGAGATTGTTGGCCCCAAGTATCTGTTATGTAAAAGTATTGAAAATAGTTCAAGTCAGAAGACCAACAGAGATCAGACAGAAGATTCGGAAGAAGTTCAAGTCAGAAGACCAACAGAGCTCAACATAGCTCTGTCGAAGACTTCCAACAGAAGAACAAGTGTTTAACAGAAGACCAACAGAGCTCTTGCGAAAGAGCTCTGGTGAAGTGAAGACCTCTGTCAGCCTAAGTCTCGTAGGAAATCCCAAGTGTTAGACAAGTGTCCATACTTTCCACGTATGCCCTAAAAATAGGAGACACACTTTCCACGTGTCATTCTAGGGTACGATAGTACACTGCCTTCACTTTTCCAGGGCTATAAATAGAGAGGTAGTGGAACAAACAATTGTAAGCTTTGGGAAGAGTAGTTTTTTCACAATTGTTTAAACACACACTGCAGCAATCCCGAGCACTACATCTGTACGATATTGTTGTCCTATGAGATTTTCGAACACACTCGAACATGTTCTTGGTGTGATTCATTAGACCTGGCAAAAAATGACACGACACGCTAACTCGACACGAACCCGACACGAATTAAACGGGTTTGGGTAATACATTTCAACCCGTTTAAGTAAACGGGTTGACACGACACGACACGAAAATTAAACGGGTAAGGTTAGGGTCAACCATTTCAACTCGAAAATGACCCGAGTAACCCGTTTATGTATATAAGTTAAAAATTAAATATATGTTTAAGAAAAAATAATTATAATTAATAATTATAATTATAATTATAATTAAAAGTAATTGGTTTATGGAAAAATAAAACAAATCAGAGGTTTGGCTTCACTTATATACATGGTTCCAAGATTAATTTTGCTATAAAACTTCCGATGTGGGATACCTCAAGTGAACCAACCCATTTTTCTCATCAGATTTCATCCCACATCGCCCAAATTTCAAACCACAACCCTTACTCTCAACTATAAATACCCCTCATCCCTTCCACATTTTTAATTGCCATCCTCCTTTGTTTGAGTGAAACAATTGGCTTGAGCTGGTTTGCTTGCCGGTTGGCTTGAACTGAGTTAAAAATTTGATTGGAGCACCCTTTTAAATTCAGTGTACCTTTAAGTTTATTTTGCGATTTTTTTGTGTTTGTGTGAACGTAAATAAACACGAACATATCTTTTTTCTAACGAACATGAACAAGTCCTTGTTCGTGTTCGTTTGGTTCGTTTACAGCCCTATATATATTGAACAAAAATTCCTTCTTACGAAACGGGTTAATCGGGTTAACGGGTTAATCGGGTTAGCGGGTTAATCGGGTTAACGGGTTTGCGGGTTTAATGGGTTAAGAAGTTAAACGGGTTAATCGTGTCGTGTCGGGTTAGGCGGGTTAAATCAGGTCGTGTTCAGGTTGCGATATTCTGGCCCGTTTATTAAACGTGTCGTGTTCGGGTTTGACACTCCCAACCCGTTTAACCCGTGAACCCGACACGACACGACCCGTTTGCCAGGTCTATGATTCATTATCAATATATGAGCAGCTTTTATATCTGATCCTGTTATCATTTTTACTGTTCAATATTTGATTCTCATAGTTCATTTATCGTTTACACAATCACTTATTTTAATGGCTTTATTTAATATGCTTTCGCTATCTATTTCACTACCATTAATATGATACAACGTGAATCTGGGAACCTACACAGACGAGGGTAGGCTTGTGCATACGGGATTCATCAGAGGAGGAGGGCACCAAGAAACGAAGATGTTTCCTTCCGTAATCGTGGAGTCGATAAGGGAATAGGGGACGTCAGAGGAGGATGGCTAGAGATGGTGGTCGAGGTGAGGAGGACGACAGTGGGGAGGTGAATGGAGTAAGGAGGTCGATTGTGATAGTGAGGGAGGAGAACGAGGGTCATCGGTGTGAGAAGAGGCGACTCATGTTTAAAATTTTTAAGATTAAAATAGATAAAAAGGTAAATTTGTCAATTTTCCCTGGACTTAACGAATTGGATTTAACGTTGTTAATGTCAGGGATCCAAGTCAAAACGAAATGTAAACCATAAGAACGTTGAGTGTACTTATTTTGAAGTAGAAACTATATCCAAACTTTGAGTAAACTAGAGGGACCAACAATGCAATTTACTCAATTGAAAATGCAAAATAAATAAATATGTAATTGTATTTTATACGTTCACAGTTATCTATAATATTCAAATCAAAACTCTTGGTCATTCAGCTCATGCCGAATTGCCGACCAAATAAAAGATCATATTTCCACCTTCTCTTTTTAACAGACTTTTTTAAAAGCAAGGGTGACTGGTGTGGTATCAACCAATTATAATTAATATGTAAAATTTTATATTATATATCAATTAATTATAGTAATAGCAACTTTTTCGGTTAGCATGTTGCCGTTGGTTTTGTACCAAATTCAAGTTACATATTTATTTCATCCTAAAATAAACGTCCACAATAAAATTTAAAAAAAAAACAGTTTTAAAAATATGTAATTGTTACACTTTTTTATTAACTATGTTACCCTTAATGATTGAGAGAATAATGAATTTCTTAATCTCAAAATTAAGGGTGAAATTGGAAATTAGACGCTTGCATTTTTTTTGAACAGCAGGCAAGAATTTATTCCACAAACCAAAAAATATACAGCAGTTTTACACAGCCATCAAAGATGGCTAAATACGGCCAGGATGGCTTGCCAGGAGCAAAACCAAACACTGGAGCATTTTACACTCAGCCGCACCAAAGTCCCACAAAAACGAACAAAACAATACCATCGACACAGATACAACTTAACTGGAATTTTACAAGGAAACCACGAACTTAACCGAATCGAGAAAGTCCACAGGCGTGTTTTAGACCACTACCCGTAGAACGAACCTGATTTGTGCTCAGGTTCCATCACAGTAGGCAGTAGGTCGAACTCGTGCCATCACAGTAGGCTCTCAGGTTCCGTAAGCCAAATCTGCCAATCAATCTTCTTGTCCCGACTTTTACACTCGAGCCATTTGAAGCATCTCCTTTGGATTTCGTAAAACGTTCCTTCCAGTCGCTTTTTCTCTCCTCTGAAGACGATACTGTTGCGATGACTCCAAATAGCATATAAGACGCACCATCTCACGTCTGTCTACAGAGACGATTGAAATCCTTCGTTACCTGCAGAAACTGAAGTTTCAAGCACCTCATTTATCGAATCGAACCTATTTTTGTCAACTCTCCACCATCGAAACGTCTCCTGCCAAATCTTTTGCACCTCTTGGCATTTTACCAATGCATGATCTATCGACTCCACCTCTTTCTCACATCTAGGACATAAAATTGACGGAATGTCCATACCCCATTTATCTAAGGCAACTCTACACGGAATACGTCCAAGCCTCGTTCTCCAAATAAAGATCCCAATCTTCCTCGGTATCGTCTTAGACCACCATGTTTCCACCAACCTATTAGGAATGCTAACCACTTCTTTATCCTCTATGATAGTCTTAAGTTCTTGTACCGAATAAGACCCTTCTGCCCCCAGACACCACTTCACACAATCCTTCCTATCGACCCTTGGTTTCCACCCTCGAAGCAAGTTCCCCACCGCTTCCAACTCCCCACTCGCCCTCCCCCTTGGCTCCCTACTTCACTCCCAGCACCAAACCCATTCCTCTCCAATCCAACTCCCTCTTTCCGAGATCATGGCTTCTTTATTGGTCTCAAGTTGAAAGAGTCGTTTGAAAGACTTCTCCAACTCCATGCCCCCCACCCAACTATCCCTCCACAATCGAGTATCACACCCATCCCCAACCTCCTTTCCGAACGAGGATAAAAAACCTACACCTGATCTTTCCAATTCCCAGCCTATACTCCCAATGTTTGACCACACCGTTGCCCTCCCCAACACTCTCCCCCCTTCCCCAAGATTCCCTTTCGGCCCATGTATGCTTTTAATTGTTTTTACCCACAAGGCATTTTTTTCGGAATGAAACCGCCACCACCACTTTCCTAATAACGCCCAATTGGTCGATTGAAGATTACCCAAATTTAACCCACCATTTTTAAAGTCCCTCACCACACTCTCCCATTTTACCCAAGCTAGTGGTCTACTAGCGTCATTCCCTTTACCCCCTCCCCAAAAAAAGGAGCTCCTCACTCTTTCTAACTCGCGAATCACTCCTCTCGGGGCTTTAAATAGAGAGAAAAAATACAAGGACAACGATCCAAGAACCGACTTAGTCAACGTCATTTTACCTCCGAAAGATATTATTTTTGCTTTCCAATCGGCCAACTTTTTCTTTACCTTTTCTACAACCTCCTTCCAACTATCGATCTTTGACAACTTGGCTCCAACCGGTAATCCGAGGTACATGAATGGCACGGACCCATGGCCACAACCCAACGCTCTAGCCCAAGCTTGAACCTCTTCTTCACCGACGCCCACCCCGTATATCTTGCTTTTACTCACATTAATTAGACGCTTGCATTTGAAGTGAAAAATTATTTTGAGACAAATTAAAATAGAAATGGGGACACTTATTTTGGGAAAGTGGGAATACATAAAAACTTGTCATCTTTTTGTTCAAATTTGAGTGATATTTTGAGTTTTCGGATAACTTATGTGATGTGTAAGTTTTAATTGAAAAGAATAAAACATGCAAAAGTTCAAATGTTCATACAAAATAGTTAAAGCTATAGTGTTTGTAACGTCTCAGGAAAAAAGAACGTCTCAGGTCAACCGTACCAGATATTGTCCGCTTTGTCCACAAACCTGGATTCACGGTTTTAAAACGCGTCTGATTGGGGAGGTGTCAAGTTCCTCTTATAAGGCAACCTTTGTTCCCCTCCCCAACCAATGTGGGATCTTACAGTGTTTAATATTCAATATATAAAAATACAAAAAAAATATTAAGTTGTTAAGATACTATAAAATATCAATTAAGTTGGTAACAATTTAATTGGTAAAGTTAGTAAACATGTTGGCCGATTTAATTTAGTACATAATTGTTACCCCTAACTAAAAACACCGAGACAATCCTCTTATTAGGGGCATCATCCACAATTCACTTCTATTTTATGGCAAGATATTCAAGGGACAGACCTACATAGAAGCATACTGTGATACATGTCATCGTTATTTTGTGGTTCCATTGTAATGGAAAAAAGTACGGTTTTGAAGAGTGTCACTATATTGTATAGGGGTGTGCAAACCCGATCCGGTCCGAACCCGAACAAGACCAAAAAATGGCAAACCCGAAATACCCGAATCCGATTTCTTCCCCGGGTTAGTAGGATCGGGTTGGGGTCAGGTCCACCCACCCGATCCGATCCGAAAACCCGAATATTATTGTATGTTGTGTGCGTTTATATTCTTTTGAATCTAAACTATCGGCACAAGTTTTGGGTCCAAACTTTTGTCAAATTTATTAGTTTTAGCTTAAATTTTGGTGTTTCTTTATATACATTTAGTGTGTAAAAAAATTAAGACGCAACTCAAACATCAATTCATTTTGTGCAGGGACAAGAAACCAACCTACAGGTTTATAATAATGAGAATCTGTTTGGGATAATATAAGAGCACCTCCAACAGTTTCTCATTTCAGAGAAAATGAAGAATATAGAGATTTTAGCTATAATTTTGCTCCAACAGTTTCTTCAAAACTATCTCTATCTCCAAAAGGGAGAAAATAGGAAAGAGAATGAGTTTTTCTCCAAATATGGAGATAACCCAAAAAATGATTACTAGATGAGAGCACCAAATAAAATCTTTGAAAATAAATATTTAGAGAGAAATATTATTTTAATAGATAAATGAAATATTTTAATATTATACTTAATGTTTGTATTTGTCCAAAATTAGGAATCTGTTGGAGAGGAATATATATTTTTTTGAGATTTTCACTTTTGATTCTCTATTTTGAAGAAATTTTAAGAAATCAACATCTCCAATGTAATTCTCTATTTTACTCTCTATTATAGAGTAAACAATAGAGGTTGGGTTGTGTTGTGTTTTCTCCAATGTACTGCTCTACTTTCTACTTTAAAAGTGAATATTCCAAGTATATTCATTTTTCTACTCTTGAAAAAAATAGATAGTATCAGTTAAAAGATGGTCTCACATAATTCTGATTCAAATGTTGGTTCTCAAGCAGTCGTTAACCGGTTGTTACGTGGGGTCTCTGATTCCTGAACAAGTCGTTGACGTAATCGTTAACTGTAACCGAAAACACTTGTGTTTGAAAAAATTATGACCTGTGAATATTGGCAAAGTGGAAAAAGAAATATGCAATACAAAAAATATGGTGTGTGTCTTATGGTGGAAGAAAATTCTGCGAAAAGTAACAGACACGTCAAAAAGGTAAGTGACCCAGTAAGCGTTTTGGTAAACGGCCACTTGCCCTGTTAACGCTTGCCCAATTTATGTTGGTAAACAACCCCTTATAGTGCAAGAAAGAAAGCTAAATGGATGAAGATGCAAGCAATTCCAGCAAAGTGAACCTAAATATGTCCTAAATTGATGTAAATAAACCTAAATAGACATATGATTCCAGCAGAATGTTTGTACAAATGGAACAATCAAAGATTTGAGTCACATTACATGTATTAAATCGAGGGAATCACACCTTTCGCGACAAGTTGGGCAACGGATAGAAGATTCGGCAACCAACAGATAAGAAATATTCACCAGTGAATAGGTGGCACGGACTCGCAACTTCATTTGTGCATTGGTTCATGGGTTGAGCCTAACGTCGGCTTTTGTAGTGCCACACAACTTAGCATAGTACTATGGCAGTGGTAGTCGTTCACATGTATCGGAGCAGCAAGAGTTTAGCATCTTCCTCTAGGAGTTATCCTACAGATAGTTTATCCACCACAACAAATAAACAATTTAGTTTAATTCATACAGACAGCTTAATCCATATAGAGCTTAAAGAAAACAATTAAACAACCCTCGAGGACAAAATCAGTTTATGCATGTGTCTAATCTACATGTCCATTGATGAAAAAAAGCCGTGAAGTCTACCTCTCTAATAACACGGCAAAATGCATCAAAATGAAACAAAAGTTTGTTCAAGTTTCTATTTAGTGTAACAATGAATTTTTCCCCTCAAATTTTTTTTTTGGAAAGGGTATCCCAGGCACAGCCCGGACTAATACTTGGCAATTTTGAAACTTAAAGATGTCTTATCAATGTTGAGGGCGCCTGGAATCGAACCCTGGGTAGATGGGATATTCCACCACATCACCCAAGGCGATCAACCACTGCGCTACAACCTGATTGACAATTTTTCCCCTCAATTAGTGTAACAAACGTTCAATTCTTCATATTTAGTAACCATTTTACCTGATAAATGGATTTTCAATCTACGCAACAATGGTTGATTTTGAAGTGGCATTTTCCCACGTAATCAAGAATTACAGTATAGCTTTACAAATTGGCATCCACGTCATCAATAATTTAAAGTAGACGATCCCCAGTCAGAATGGGTAAGAAATAGGAAACGTTTGTTATGCTGATTTAGAAGGGGAAAAAAAGCATTGTTACACCAAATAAGAATGTGGACAAACTTCGTCGTATTTTGATGCATTTTGGCCCCAATAATACAACCAAGTTTAGAAAAGCTTGGCTACACAGGAATACGGGATTAAGTCTCATACTCCCTCGGTCCCAAAATAAAGGTCCACGATGATAAAGGCATAATACTTTAGAAATGTATAATTATAATTATAACTGTATATAATATTTATAACAAATCAACCCCCCCTCCCCCCACAATCTTTGGATTGGGTTGGAACCGTTAGATCTCTAAGAAGGTTGGGTTACCGGATACCACTAGGCCAAAGGCCCTTTGTATAATCATTAGACTTTTTAATTAACTAATTGACAATTTTACTCGTAATAATCAAGAAGAAGAAATAAATTCAAAAAGACGATGAGCCTATAGTGTCTTTCTAACCTTCTTTGTATAAGTTCACAACTTGTATGTTCACCTACGGGGTGACGTGTGCGACATTGGGTATGTCATGGGACCCACATTCATTGGGGCACCTGGGACAAGTGACGGTGGTGGAAGATTTACGGGTGTGCCTACTGCCGAAACTAGTGGTAGTCCTACTGTTGTTCCTCCATACATGCTGACGGTATGAGAAGAAGAATCTGCAGTAACTTGAGCGAATTGATTACTTGAATTACCTGCCGAAGAACCATTTGTTTGACCCGTGATTGCAGCTTGTGGCACCGATGTGTCCCCATTGTTGACACTAGTTATGTCGTGAATGCTTGATCGCCGCCTGTCTCTATTCATCGAGTTCAAACGTATGAAATACTTCTGGGCGTGGCTTGCAACTTGAGTCGGTGTTCTCGTCACCACAAAGTTCCTGGATATACTTCGCCAATCGCCTTTCCCGTATTTTTCCAAACCAAGAAGAAATAACCTGGTTTTTTTATATATATAAAATGAAGTCAAAGGATGGCCATAAAAATCCTTGTAAAGATCATAAACCGATAGTAAATTACTAAACTACCCATGTCAAATTAAAGCCTTAAAACCTTCAACAATTCTTTCACCCGGTAGCCAGTCCATCCGCGTACCAAACGCACCCATAAGTGTTTTAAGGTATTTGATTATTAGGGTCATATTCAGGGGAAACCGCAAAAAAATGAAAACCTGAGGAACACCCTGGTAACCTTTCATCCGGACAATATGCATGTATGCATACAAGTAATTGAAGTTGTTTGGTTTTTATGCACGTGTGCGTTATACAAATCACTTGTATGCACATGTGCATACCGACCAGATACGGTTACAAGGTGTTCCTAAGTTTCTCATTCTTTGGGGGTTTTCCCTTGAACCTCCCTCTTGATTATTAAACCATATATATATATGTAACGTCAAACGTTAGCGATCTTTTTCTAGGTATATAAGTTCTCTAACATAAATAAATAAAACTAACGATCCCAATCACAAAACAGCGTTTGTAATCAAATAACTAACCTGTGTTCATCCTCTGTCCAAGCAACACCTTTACGGCGCTCCTGATCTGACTTTGAGGCCTTGCCTCCATGAGTGGATTCATTGTTACGATACCCCAAACTGCCACCTTTCTTACTGGTTCCATTTCCATCATCACCTCCATGGGTTGCAGAGTCATCAGAAGAGCCACTATAGCAAGGAACCGGAACAATACCAGACTCAATACGCTCCAAATCATCAACTAACAACTCATAGTGATGCTTGATTTCTTCCACCGATTTTCCTGGAACATTGGTCGCAATTTTCTCCCACCGATCCTTAGAATCCTCCTCGGGATATGCAACTAAAGCATTCTCGAAAGCCCTATCTTGATCTCTAGTCCAAATAGACTCTCTGGCTCTTTCATCTGCCATCATCTAAACCAAATGGATCCAGTAAATCCCACTTGAAATTAGGGTAAATCCCACTTGAAATTAGGGTTTGGGAGGGGTAAGATGTAAGGTCCCCAAAAAGTGGAACAGTTGTTTATATGAACCACTGGCTTGTGCAAGAGTGTGAGCAAACAGGAATAAAGATTAGCACTAGAACCAGTAAGATCTGTTTCAAGATTCTCAAACACCAAAAAGGTAATTTAGAAACCTAATCAGAAAAAACCCTAGAATACAATCATGCCCTTTTTATTTGAATCCTGAACTATTTCAATACCATACCACCAAAGAAAGCCCAACTAATGATCAGAAAAAGATGATCACCTTGAATAACTTTTATGGTGATTACTTCCTGAAATCAAGAACATTGATGACTCTTGTGAAGTGCAGATCCCTGCAGATGGAAGAAAAAGAAACACCAAGCATGAGAAGTATATGAGCATTAAATTATAGATATAAATATAGCAATAAATAGTGCAACTACACACACACTGGTGGATTCAAGTCACTTATAATCTAGGGCTTTTTTAGATCTCATCATATTACAATAACAGAAAAGATCATAACAAAGAAACATCCACATATTGGACGAATGAATTTACAAATTCACCAAATCAACTGTTCATAATGAATTTAGTAAGTAGGAAGAACAACATACTATATGCGATCTTCCATTAGTAGGAAAATGAATCGAACAGCAACTACATGTGTGAATGAAATGAACCCTAATAGAGCTTGGTGGGATTAATTGAAGTGGGTCTGGCGGTGCAAGAGAGATGATTGATGATGAAAGAGGGGCCCCCACATACAACTCAAGGTGTCAGCTATCATATGGAATCTGCCATAAACGTCAATTTGTGCATTTTGTTGAGAGCTCGTGTATGTGGGTATGGGGGTTGGCGTAGACGACTGTTTGACCAGGTTATTGCCAAAATTATGCAAGAAACCAAAGCAATGGTCATCTTCCATGGCTGAGAGTGTCAATATTTTATGATTGATTTTGAGTTCAAACTCAAAATCAAATGTAATTCGTCGTGGGATACTTCAATACCATACGTTTGATGAGTCTTGAAAACACCTAAATATATTTTTTAAGTGAATTACATTTGTGGTCCCTCATTTATGTTGATTTCTGGTTTTATTTTTATTTTTTTTGTGTTCTAAAGCCAAAAATAGTCCTTCCTTTTAACTTTGTTAGGCGGGTAGCGTTTGGTACGCAGACTGGATGGGACGGGACGGGACGGGACTGGATTGGAGGAGATAATTTTAATCTAGGTTACGTTGGAAAAAAGAGTATTTTAGTAATCTTATGTTTTAGTCCCATGTTGTTCCATCTATTTTTGTGGAACAAAAAATCTTAAGTTTTTTCCCATAAAAACTTGTTTTTGTCCCATCTGATTTTTGTCCCATGGCATACCAAACATAGGACTATTTTTTTGTCTCATCCAGTCTGCGTACCAAACGCACCCTCAAGAGTCAAGTTATACATGTGCCCTTGATATGAGGGGTATTTTGGTCTTTTAGACTTCTTATTTTTTTTAAATTATATATATATATATATATATATATATATACCAATATAATATTATTAACTAATATATACACATGCAAACTTGATACTTATCATTTCCCGGCCCGTGTGAAAACTCTCCTCTCCCTATTGTCTCCTTCTCCTTTCCCATACCCCATGTCGTAAAGACCCTCTATGCTACCTTCTTCCATGTCTTTGCCATCAACCCAACCTCATGGACCACCAAGCATCATCGTGATAACACTAATGGTGTCCCTCTACTTTGTGAAAGCATCGTGAAAAAATTGTGAAAACTTTATTTGTCCAGAGCCCACTAGCCGCTTCTCCTTTCTCATCTAGAGTCCACCGACTAATCTAGGGTTTTGGGTCTAGAGGTGGCCAAAAATCGGGTTCGGTTCGGGCCGGGGGACAAACCGGTTCCACACAGTAACCGTGAGAACCGGGTCGGGTCGGGTTTAAACCGAAATCCCCTGACCCGTTTAATGGTATGTAGAACCGGTTTTCATAAAACCGGGTCGGGCCGGGCCAAGAACCGGTTCGGAGTTGGGCCTGCGATTTTTTTGTTTTTTAACTGCTTTCTTTGTATAATAATTAATTACTAAACTTTAACAAAGAAAAATTGGATTGGAATCATTGGATAAGTAAAATACACTTTAAAAATACGTTTTATTTATAATATATATCACTAAAATACACTTTTACGTTTTATAATTTATATATAATTTTAAGTTACAAACTTACAAGTTACAATACATAAATTCTAAACATTCGAAGGTCCCGCTCCCGAAGTCCCACCCGCTCCCGAACTTCCACTCCCATCACCCGGATAGTAATTGAATGGATTGTATGGAGCGTAGTATGGATTCTGATCTGGATTGTAGTCTTCAAGAGTATTGTACTGCATCAGTCGTGTAATAGCCGTCTGATCGTCAAGGCGGTCGGTGTCTACATCTTCGTCATCTACGACACTACTAACGAGAAATGAGAATTGTAAGCGTTTTTTACGTTTTGTAAGCAATTGTAAGGTGGTGATCACTCCATAACACCCCTAGTATTTATATGGGGTTGGAGGGGGTATTTTTGGGTGAAAAAACGGTCAAAATGGGTTCCCAACGGTCACAAACGGCTATATAACGGCTATAATTTTTTGAAAAAAGGCCGGGTCGGGCCACGAACCGGGTCACGAACTGGTCTCGGGTCGGGCCGAGAAAATTCTTAAATACACGAACCGGTCCCGGCTCTCGGGCTTGAAACCGGTTCTTGACCGGGTCGGGCCAAAACCGGTTCTTGGCCGGTTTCGGGTCAGGTCAGCCCGTCGGGTCGGTTCGGTTCGGGTCAGTTTGGCCACCTCTATTTGGGTCAACAGTAGATCCAAGTTCATATATGAGCGATATCCCTTAATTTTTATAGTTATTTGTCACAAATTTTAAACCCATTTTAACCTTTTTCGTACCCATTTGAGCATTTCTATCTCGTTTGGTCTAAGTTGTTCCAAAATATTGAAAATAACCAAAAAGATAAAAAAGTTACGTTTGGTGCGCCAGTGTGGCCACAGCGTCGGCCCTGTGGCGAGCTGCTGTATAAATCCGATTTTCTGCAAATTTAGAGAACATTTTTATGCAAGTTGCAGGCATGCTTGTTAGGGTCAATGTTGAGCTTTGTTCAAGTTTAGAGGCATAATGTGGACAAAGGAGATGGTGTCAAAAGGTTGGAAAAAGACACCCATGAGAGGTCCCTTTCTCCTATCATGTCTTTTTCACCTTTTTCTTCTCTCCTCCACTATAAATAGGAGGCTTGGCTTGACATTCAAATGCATCTCTTATCAACATATTTCTCTCCAAAACTCAGCTGAAGAATAGTAGTAGAGTTTACATTTAGTTTAGTTTAATTTTTGTAATTTACTTTCAAGTATTTACTTTATGTCAACCACTGTAGAGCACGTGTGGCCACAGTGGTACGTTTTCGTTTACGTTTAATGCAATTCCAGTTCACATATTTCTTCTTCTCTAGTATGTTTTCTATTTTTATGAGTAGCTAAACCCCCCTTTGGGTGCAGGTGTAAGCCAAATCCGATAGGCTAAAAATGTAACACTTGGGTGTTACTACATAGCTAATTTTTCGGTTTAGTCATTCGAGTCGGAGCATAACTCAAACGTGGACAAGCTGATCATGTGTGCGTGTTAATATTAGATCTTAGACCTCGAGAGGGGCGGATCCGAAATACGGCTTGAATGATGCAAGGAGGTTTGAGAAAATCTTCAATAATCACATAGAGATAAGGGTTGTTGCATAACCGAACTAAGGTCACAACGTCGGTCAAGTAGGTATGAGTGTGACATAGAGATATGTGCATCTCTCTACATCCGAAAAGACTAAGATTTTCAAGATCTACTTATTGAGGTTGGTAAACCGAAAGTTAGCTTGTATGGGAACTTAATAATAAAATCGTTAGTGCAACCTTTGCGACGTAGCTTCGAGAGGAGGAAATCATGTGGGACAAATTGTGACCGGTTTTATTGACCATTTAAGTTATTAAATATATACTCTCGGGAAAAACTTACACCCGTACCCACTTTTTAATTAATCGCGTTAATTTTATAATTAATTGCTCACTTAAAAACAACTCAAACAAATTATTAAAAATCTTAACTTTGCATCGAAAGTTCGTAGAAGTCTCCGATTCTTGGTAGTCCAATCCATGTGGATACGATATTGGGTTCTTACCATTATATTACCATTTTGATTGTTATGATTGGTGGTGGGTGGTGGTCTATGGTGAAGACCAAAAGATCCTTTACATGCTAACTTAATGGACCAATGACTAACAATGTTAAGTGGAAGGACTATTTTAAACTTTAAAACACAAAACTTGAACCAATAGTGTAATTCATGAATTTAGGCTCGGGGGTCGGTCCGAGCCATCAGTGAGATACCACTCTGAAAGAGTTAGAATTACCTTATGTCAGAACGTATGGGCCAAGGGACGGTCTCATGCAAGGTTCTAAATGACGTGAGACGTGGCGTGACGGTGAGGTCAAGCCTCAAGCCTTACAAGTTACGGTGAGGCCACGACGTTTTTCAATGCGTGTCTTAAGGCGGCATATATATATACACACACACATAGATACACACTTGTGTGTTAGTGTATCGAATAATAATGTAGAACAAAATAAATTCATGTAAAGTAATAAAAAAAAGACAATTGATAACAAATCTATAGAACTTATAGAACATTATATCAAGAGTGTAAAATCAGGAGTAATTTCCTGAATCTCTACTCACTACCTTCTTCAAATTTTCAAGAATTCACGTTCGACTATTCGTGTACGAGAATGGAAGTAAGTATTTACCAATTTTGGGTTTTTAGTTTCAAGTTTCCTTTAAATGTGTATTTAAGTCTTAGGTTGCATAAACAATTATCATTTGTTCATATATTAAAAATAATCTCACACCTTACAAATGATGTGTCGTAACGCGTTGTAACGCATCGTAACGCGCCATAACGCGTTACAATGCAAGACAAGCTTTAAGGTGGAGCCACAAGGGTTAACGTGGCGACGACCCCAAGCCTTGACACCATAACGAATTATTTAGAACCATGGTCTCAGGTACCAAAATGAAAAATCAGTATAAGAGATTTTATTACTATTCGCACCATATTATATACTTTTAAATTAAAAAAAAAGTAAGTTATAAACCTTTAATATGTATTTTAAAATTATATTTGGTGAAAAAGAAAAGTTATTTTAATGCAATTTACTTTTTAATTTCTAACAATTGTTTTTTAAAGGGAAGAATAAAATGATATCTTCATCTTTAATAAAATATTTGGTTATTGATTAAATACTTAATGTATTTATAATATATTGACAAAATCATTGTATCGAAATTAAAATTATCAATACCAAGTATTTGATAGTGGACACTAGACAATCATGATATAATTTTTTTTTATATTTGGAAATTACTGTTTTCATTCTTATTGTTTATAATTTAATATTGTTTTCGTTCCTATAGTTTATAATTTAATGTTTTTGTTTCTGTGATTTTAAATTCACTATCTTTTTTATTTCTTATAGTCAATATTGAAGTTAACAAAAACAACAATGAATTACTATTTACAAGAACAAAGACTTTAATTTCAAAAACACATGGACGAAAATTATAATTCGTAACAAACTACACAGACCAAAGAAAAACATAGTTTACTCTTTAATTTATTAATAATCTACGTTTAATTTATCGTAAATTAGTTTAAAACATCTTTAACAAAGCCTCTAAAATAGAGAAAATGAAGATTATATGATTTTTGATGTCTTTTCTTACCCACAACAAAATCTCAAAACATTCTCCAAAATGCAAAAAAAAAGTAGGAGAAATGATAAATATTTGAAATATACTTAACATTTATTAGTACTTTATATAAAATTTGTGTTTCAAATGGATCTATTTTTAACATTTATCTGACATGCCTAATTTAATTTAATTTTTTTTGTTCAATCCAATCAAATATTGTATTCATCAATCATTAATAGCATCTTCAACAGTTTTGTTATAATTTTTCTAAAATAGATAATCAAAAATTAAAATCTCTAAAAAGAGTTATATTCATCTCCAATAGCTTTGCTATTTAGAGATTTTAACACAAATTATATTATATAATATTCTCTAATTTATATTCCCAATACACTTTAAAAGAAAAACTTAATATAAAATGATAAAAGAATTATGTTATTAGTGAGTTGAACAAAATAATTATTTATCTCTCCTATTTAGAGAATTCTCTATATTTAGAGATTTCTCTATGAATCTCTATTTTAGCAAACAAGATAGCAATACTGTTGGAGAAGAATAGCAAACAAAAACCCATTTTTTCTATTTTAGCAATGCTGTTGGAGATGCTCTAAAAGAACAAAAAACATGCTTAAAAACATGAACAATTGTTTGATTTTGAGCTTTGAAATTGATTTAATTTTAAGAACAAAGTACCAACTCAACACTTATATATACTCAAACAAAAAGGCAAAATGGTACCAGAAAAACAGTCATGTAAAGATAACCAAACCGATCACGAAGCCTTGGTAACCAGCGCCTCGTAGCCCATCTTCTAACTAGCCAAGCATCAAAAAATCATAACCAGTGGTGACCGGTCGAACTTTTAGTACACCAAACCAAACAAACCCAACTTGTCACAGTAGGAGATGCATGGTATAGGGGTGGGACTCATGATGAACAGAACCATTTTGTGTAGACCATCGGCTTGTGCAAAGTGTGTGCAAAATAAGAATAAAACATGCTAAAAAATTGCAGAAATAAACATGAGAACCTGAAAATAAGAAAGGCAGTGCTAAAATTTGAAAACAAGTTAGACAAAAACAGTAACATTCAAATCAATCAGACAAAATACAAACGAAAGCATGTACAAGAAAACATAACCAAGGTCAATGAAACGTATAAATTTGACAAAATACTACTGTGGCGTATCCAGTCTAGAAATGCAAGACCTGGGTTGGACCCGGGTCTTCCAAGCCTGTTTTCAGTGAGCCCATAAAAGGCCCAAGCTTTGAGGTTGAAAAAAAAGCCCAATCAGGCTTTTTCAGACCACAGTTTTTTGGGCCTTTTCAGGTTGGATGTTTTCAAGCCAGGCCTGCCCCAAATGTTTCGATCAGGCTTGAGGCTCACTAGGCCCGGGCTTTTAGGGTGCGTTTGGTGCATTGGACAGGACAGAACAGGGTCCACTGTCCCACGTTTGGCAGGACCTTTATGTGGAACATACTGGAACAAAGTGGAACATGCCTGTTCCACCCCCTGGAACAAGGTGGAACAGACTTATGTTTTACCAATATAACCTCAAAATAAAATCTAATTCTCTTCTAAAACATCAAATTAACCTTCTATTTCATACATTATTCAGTCTTTAAATTTAGCAAGGGTAAATTGGTCAATGTTATTTGTTCTGTTCTATCCAGTTTTGTCTTACCAAACGTGGAACAGCTGTTCTATCCTGTCCTGTCCTATCCTGTCTGCGTACCAAACGCACCCTTATTGTGCATCTCTAATCCAGCCTAGTAGTCCCACCACAAAGACCAAATCTAAAATGCAAATCACAGATGAAATTTAAAGATGGCCATGCTAAAAATATGTGAATCACTACAAGTTCAACTTAGAAGACATACTTGACGAGATCATAGAAGTTTCAATCCCAATTACAAGGTGATGCATCGTACTATTTTTTTTTCTGAAGCTGTTAAATATCAATCAAACAGTTGGGCTACTTTGCTGCAGCAACAAGTGCAGATCTGGCTCGGGTAAAAGTAGCAATAACTGATCCTAGTTGCAACTTGTCGTTGCACCCGAAAGTCAACCTGTACCTGCACAACCAAATAACAATCCAAGAATGAATTCAAGCATCTAATAATCTGTATCTGGTTTCATCTTTAGCATACCCCAACTAATGTTAGGATAAAAAGGCTTATTTTCTCCACAATTTCTAGATAAAACCTAAACCATAAACTTTAATTGCAGACTTGGCTTTTCATAAAAAACAGCAAAGGAACAACGTTTATATAGCCAAATCCATAAGCTAGCTTACTTTTTTAGCTAATTGAAAAATCAATAAGCCCTGTTTGATTAGCCATAAAATAGTCTTTTAAAATGATACTTCAAGTAGCGTTTCAATAAGCTCTGGAAGCTTTTTTTTTCCAATTATGCTCCTTATATTTTTCCAATTAATCTTTCAACATGTCTTTTTAATTCAATTTACATCGAGTTTGTACCAAACATGACTAGTTTATCAGCTAGCTTATTGACTTCAGCTAAGCAGCTAGCCTATCAACTAGTTTTGAGAAACATAGTCATATTTATAACTGAAGTAGAGACAGGGCCTGATGTAATTGTACTCTATGGGAGTCAAATGAATGGAAGAAAAAGTACATACTCGACATCAGCCAAGTCGTTAATGAGCTGTATTCTGACATCTGAAGGCATCTTGATCCTAAAAACAAACCTGAAAACACAAATTGTTCTTGCAAGATGAGCTGCAAAATAAATAATAGCTTAGTAGCCAGAAATACGAGACTTACATAGTTACTTCTCTTACAATGTCCACTAAAGCCAATCCTTTGGTTGCCTTCATATCAGATATTTCTGTACAGAGTTAAGCACCAACCAAAAAACAGTGAAAAAAAACTAGAAAAGTAAAAGCAGAAGAGAAGGATGAATGAATGAAATTCCTATAAACATTCAAGTCTAGTAATGATGTCTGATGGATACTTTGAAAGCTGTATGAAAATGGCTCGTTCAGAAGCCAATAAGATATCTGCTCAATGTCTTTAGGCAATGGATTGCCAGTGCAAAGGTATACAGCTTCTTCAGTTATCTGCTGAGAAGCCATGTGTGTTGACTGCATGAATCAAACATATCAAACAATTAGGATTAGAATGTGCTTCTAGAATTAGATTTATTTAAGACAATATATACATCTGTATATACATATAGATATTTCTGCCTCCAACATCCAAGACTGTTTCTCTTAGATTAGCACATAATTTATGCATTGGTCATTGCTAATAATTTATGTGCCCAGTGCATAGTCCATTTTTATTTAGCACATCAGAACACAATAAGAAGACCAATTGACACTGTTTTTCTTTTCAGATAATGCAAAAATAAAATGCAACAAGCCTCCGAAAGACATGTACCATACATAACCTTACTCAATTTATGACAGAGCAGAAAAGAAATTAAAAATAAAAAGATGGAACTACGACCCACACGTAATAACTCTATTAATACCAACTAAAAGAAGAGAATAATCAGAATTAAATGTTATACAATAAGAATTGGAGAAACAGTAAGCTGAAACAAATGGGAAGAAATAAGATAACCTGCAAAATGTTCAAAGCCTTCCTCATATCACCATTGCTAAGTCGTACAAGAGCTGCTAAACCATCTGCCGTGACATCAAGCCTAATGTAACAAACTTATTGTTATCAGTATTAAAACTGAGGATTTCTTGAGAAGTGTGTCACAACGTTTCCAAAGCCTCAAATACGGAGAGGTCAAAAATGGATATGAACCAAAACAAAACAATAAATTGAGACTTCAATGATCACATATACATAAATGAAGTGTGT
This sequence comes from Saussurea involucrata, assembly GCA_033807775.1. Classification (NCBI taxonomy): domain Eukaryota; kingdom Viridiplantae; phylum Streptophyta; class Magnoliopsida; order Asterales; family Asteraceae; genus Saussurea; species Saussurea involucrata. Next base: position 161,663,243 of record CM066321.1, on the reverse strand, counting down.
AGCCCTGTATTTAACATTCTTCAAGTAGAAGGATATATATATATATATATATATATATATGTTAAGCAAATAGAGAAGAGAGAAAATATTATTGATGAAAACGTAAAAGTTTTTTTTTTCTGATTACAAACTAGACTATTTATAGGACTAGTCAACACAAGCTTAAATTGACCAGTCAACTCTTATTATCAACTAACTATGTAACTAATTAAAGCCACACTAACAAATCTCCACCTTGGCTTTAATTCCCAGAAAACTTTTAACCCCAACTACCAATGTTTAGAATATCTAAACAATGTCTAAATTTGTTTAAAGTAACAGGCTTAGTCAGCGCATCCGCCGGATTATCATCGGTCTTAACTTTCTTCACTTTAACTCTCTTTTCCGAACGAATAAAATGATAACGAACATCAATATGCTTCGTTCTCTCATGATGCACTTGATCTTTTGCGAGACAAATCGCACTCAAACTATCGCAAAAAATCACAGCTTGATCTTGACGAAAACCCATATCATCAAGCAAACCTTTCAACCAAATTCCTTCTTTCGCGGCTTCCGTAAGCGCCATGTATTCGGCCTCGGTAGTAGACAATGCAACCGACGATTGTAATGTTGCTTTCCAACTTACTAACGCATTTCCCACATTAAAACATAACCCGTTAACGATCTTCGAGTATCGAGATCAGCCGCGTAATCCGAATCCGAATATCCGGCCACAAAAGATTCACCTTTACCTCCATAAATGAGACCCACATCGGCGGTCCCTTTAAGGTAACGAAAAATACGCTTAACGGCAATCCAATGCTCTTTCCCCGGATTTGCCATGTACCTCGAAACAACACTAACAGCATGAGCAATATCCGGCCTAGTGCACACCATGACATACATAAGACTTCCCACGGCACTCGAATATGGAACTTTGCTCATATACTCCACCTCACCTTCCGATTGAGGTGCCAAAGCCGTTGACAACTTGAAATTCGCCGATGACGGCGTGCTTACCGGTTTCGCCGAATTCATACCAAAACGAGAAATTATCTTCAAAATATAACTTTTCTGTGACAAGAAAAGCTTACGACTAGATCTATCTCGAATTATCTCCATTCCGAGAATCTTTTGAGCAGCCCCCAAGTCTTTCATATCAAATTCGGAACTAAGAAGCCTTTTTAACTTCTTAATCTCATCCATATTACGCGCCGCTACCAACATATCATCCACATAAAGTAGAAGATACACAAAAGACCCATCACCACACTTCTTAAGATATATACAACAATCATAAGAACTTCGACTAAAACCATGAGTCACCATAAATGTGTCGAACCGTTTATACCATTGCCTCGGAGATTGCTTTAACCCGTAAAGCGACTTCTTGAGCTTACAAACATAATCTTCTTTTCCAATAGTTATAAAACCCTCCGGTTGACTCATATAAATTTCCTCTTCAAGATCACCATGCAAGAAAGCCGTTTTCACGTCCAATTGTTCCAATTCCAAATTTTCTTGCGCTACAAGTGCCAATAATACCCGAATGGACGTATGACGCACTACCGGTGAGAAAATTTCGTTGTAGTCAACCCCTTCCTCTTGACTATAGCCTCTAGCCACCAAACGGGCCTTATATCTCATATTTTCGATTCCGGGCAATCCTGTTTTTCGCTTAAAGATCCACTTACAAGACACAACTTTCCTACCTTGAGGTAATTTCACCAATTCCCAAGTTCTATTCTTGTGAAGTGATTCCATCTCTTCACTCATGGCCGCAATCCACACATCGGCCTCCTTCGTTGTGATTGCTTCTTTATAAGTACACGGTTCAAGAAACTCTATTTCTTCCGCAACTTGCAATGCATAAGCCACCACGTCATCAAAACCATACCGAACGGGTCTACCGACTTGCCTTCGGGGCTTATCAAGTGCTATAGATCGAAATTCAACCGGTTGTGGTTGATTTTCGGACACAATTGGGTCGGTTTGAACGTCGGTTTGAACCGTATTTATGGGCTGTCCGGTTGTGTTCTCGCCTTCGTCAGGACCATCCAACTCGTACTCCACTTGTTCGGACACATTTTCCTCTTGAACACTTGGAGTAGATGAGGACTTTACACCTCGTAACATACTCTTCTCATCAAACACAACGTCCCGACTAAGGATTACCTTTCTTTTCTCAAGACACCAAATTCTGTAACCCTTTACTCCGTCACCATAACCCATAAACAATCCCTTCTTAGACCTCGGCTCCAATTTTCCTTCACTAACGTGATAATATGAAGGACACCCAAAAATTCTTAACTCCGTGTAATCGGCCGGTTTTCCGGACCATACCTCGAAAGGGGTTTTGCAATCAATTGCCGTAGCCGGAGATCTATTCACCAAGTAACAAACCGTGTTTAACGCCTCGGCCCAAAAACTTCTTGATAAACCCGCATTGGAAAGTATGCATCTCACTCTTTCCAACAAAGTTTTATTCATTCTTTTGGCCACTCCATTTTGTTGTGGAGTGTGCCTAACCGTTCGGTGCCTTGCAATCCCTTCATCTTTACAAAAACGATCAAACTCGGTCGAACAAAACTCCAACCCGTTATCCGTTCTTAGCCGCTTTATTTTCCTCCCAACTTGATTCTCGATGAGAACCTTCCAATCTTTAAACTTTCCGAACGCCTCACTCTTATGATTCATGATGAACACCCACGTCATCCTAGAGTAGTCGTCAATAATCGAGAGAAAATATCGGGCACCACCAAGTGAAGGAACTTGCGAAGGACCCCAACAATCCGCATGAAGATAATCTAGAGACGACTTGGTCGTGTGGACCGCCTTTGAAAAACTTACACGCCGTTGTTTTCCAAAGATACAATGCTCACAAAAGGCTAAATCCGCAATTTTATGACCTCCAAGGAGCCCTTTCTTGCTAAGAATTACCATGCCTTTCTCACTAACATGCCCCAATCTCATGTGCCATAAACGCGTCAAATCCGACTCGTTTTCCACCAAACTATGGGCTGGAGCGGCGGAACCAACAACCGTATTGCCTTCAAGAAAATACAAAGTACCTTTCATGACACCTTTCATTACTACTAACGCACCCTTTGTTACCCGAATGAGACCATTTCCACCGGAGTACTTAAATCTCTTTTTGTCGAGCGATCCCAACGAGATTAGATTCTTTTTCATCCCGGGTACGTGACGAACATCGGTTAGCGTTCTTACTATGCCATCGTGCATCTTAATATTCACCGAACCAATACCAACGACATCGCACGACATGTCATTTCCCATGAAAACGCTTGAGGGTGCAACCTCCTTATAGGTTTGGAACCATTCCTTATGTGGTGTCATGTGAAACGAGCCACCGGTGTCAAGAACCCAATCGGTCGCGAAATTTATCCGATCACCCACCGAGAGTACCGAACCATCATTTGAACCCGAATATTTGTTTGCAATGACCGTTAGTACCAAATCGGCCTCGGAACCCGAATCATCGTTTGCAACGGCTGCGGAACCCTTTACTTTCAATTTCGGACATTCGTTTTTCCAATGACCCGGTTCTTTACAATAATGACAACCTTCTTGTTGTCTTCCACTCGATCCTCTCGTCTTTGATCTTGAACGGCCTCGACTCTTCCACTTCCCCTTTTCTTTCTCTCGGGTCTTATCTCTACCCCGGTCTCTATCACCGTTTACCACTGACAAACCAACGGATTTGCTTTCGGAACTGCTTCCCGAAGCTTTATGTCGCAACTCTCGTGAGTGCAAACTCGAACGAACTTCTTCCATCGTGATCGTGTCTCTACCAACAACGAACGAGTTAACAAAATTTTCGTATGAGGCGGGCAACGAAACCAATAAGATGAGTGCAGCGTCCTCGTCTTCAATCTTGACCTCGACATTCTTTAAATCCATAAGAATGGAGTTTAATTCGTCAAGATGCTCTTTCAAGGGCATTCCCTCCTTCATACGCAACGAGAACAAACGTTGCTTTAACAACAACTTGTTCGTCAAAGACTTCGTCATGTAGAGACTTTCGAGTTTCAACCATAACGACACTACGGTCTCCTCATCCGCAACTTCGTAAATTACTTCGTCCGCCAACGACAACAAGATTGTAGAGTGCGCCTTCTCATCTTGTTGATTATAATCTGCTTCCGTCATTCCTTCGGGTCTATCACCGGACAAAGGAGTCCAAATACCTTGTTGCTTAAGGAGAGCCCGCATTTTGATCCTCCAAAGGCTAAAGTTGTTCTTTCCGGTAAACTTATCGATCTTGATCATTTGGGGAGGCATGTTCTTAAACACAGTACCAAGAAATTTCAAAAGACTTCAAGAACTTCAAGAATCTTCGATTAAACACCAACAATTTCTCGAAATTGAGAAACTCCACCTTGAATTGAACACCAATGTGTTTCAAGACCAAATCGAACAGCCGTACCTAAATCGGAAATCGAGATCGAACAGCCTACCCAAATCGGAAATCGAGATCGAACATTCTACTCAAATCAGAAATCGAAATCGAAATCGAACAGTCTACCCAAATCGGAAATCGAAAACGAACACTCGTACTTAAATCGGAAAATGAAAATCCGAGAGGCAGACGTTCGAGTCGCATAAACCAAATCGATTTCTTGAAAGCTCACTCGGACAGAAGACGAACTAGAAGCTCACAACGAAATCGAATCCAGAAATTCACAACGAAAAGGAATCCAGAAAAATCACAACGTATGAAGCGATCTGATCTGAACACCGCTCTGATACCAATTTGTTAAGCAAATAGAGAAGAGAGAAAATATTATTGATGAAAACGTAAAAGTTTTTTTTTCTGATTACAAACTAGACTATTTATAGGACTAGTCAACACAAGCTTAAATTGACCAGTCAACTCTTATTATCAACTAACTATGTAACTAATTAAAGCCACACTAACAATATATATATATATAGAGAGAGAGAGAGAGAGGGAGAGAGAGAAAGAGAGAGAGAGCAAAAGAGTGTGTGCTCACCTTCTTAAGAACTAACAGGATCCCAGATCAGTTTAAAAACTTACAAGATATGCTAGCTATGATGTGTTCTAGAATGCCAGAAGCAGGTAAAAGAATCTCACTTACAAATCACATATGGAGAGAGAATGTGACTTAGAAGCAACCACATGTAATAATGTCATAAAATGCTATATACAGATACTTCTTTGAGCAATAGAAAGAGTAAAAGAGGATCAACCAAATATAGTGCTAGCTTTTGACACTGCATTAGAAGAAAGTCAACAAACATACCCTTCTGCAGTAATAACATGTTTAAGTCGCTCAGTGACATGGGCTGCTTCCAGAGGAGCAAACCGAAATCTTGTGCATCTTGATTGTAGTGCTGGAATAATCTTGTTGACGTTATTACAAATAAGTGCAAACCTGGTGCTTTTTGTGTATCTCTCAATCACTGCATTAGAGATGTGTAGAACAGTGAGTAGTCAGCAAATGGAAGTATAATTGACTTATTGTAAACATTGTAGATTACCTCGGCGAAGAGCAAATTGTGCATCCTTTGTCATTGCATCTGCCTCATCCAAAAGAACCAGCTTCACCGAGGCTTTTGCACTGCCAAAAAACAAGCATAGAAAGGTGATGCATAAACAAGAAAACATGAGATTACATTGTCAAAATAGCTTGGTCATATCGAACATAGTCATCTGTGTCAGATGCACTAAAAGTGACTTACAAGTTCATTGCATACATGAGTGAACAAACTAAAAGCCCAATAAAATATTAATCATAAAGAAACTATATGGTTCTAAACTAACCCTGTTGTAGATGATGGTTTTCCCTCTAGATGACATCATCCTAGTTATCTTTTGATCAACGATATGGGGAGCGAGGGTTTCACATAAAGTATCCTAAATACCAATGGTTCACGTTGCAATTTGCACAACCCCCTAAGACATCATGAGTCAAATGTGTTCATGTCCCTAACTTTGAAATTGATCAATATTGAAGCGATTTTATATTATTGGTATCATTTGTCAAAAATGGCATGAACATAAAAAATCCATGGACCGATTAAGTAACTCACTTAATGACCCTTTAAGTACAAGTACAAGTATCTAACAATTGTTTCTAGAGATGTCTAAAATCAAAATTATAAATATTTATTTATGAGACAATAACAACTGGGAGTCTGGGACAAGAGGTCAAACGTCTCCATAGAGTCAACTTTTATTTAAAGTTGTCTTATTTTTGACAGAGAATCCATATTGTATTCCATTACTCAAATTTAAGGATCCACTAGGTTTTACTTTCCTCTGAATGCAAGCAACATCCCCAAATCAATTAGGGGGTGTTTGCGATTGCTTATTTAAAGGGCTTATTAACTTATTTCGTTTTGTCACCGCTAATAAGCAGTTTTTAGTGTTTGGATGGGAGGGGGAAAAACTACTTATACAGTTTTGTCACCGCTAATAAGCAGTTTTTAATAAATTATTCCATTCTAACTTATCAACTTATTTGAAACAACTTATGAGTTTTTTGATAACTTTACATGTATAAGCAATCTCAAAACCCCCTAAAAAATCTTGACAATCAAAAGAAACAAGAAATTTGGCAGATAAATAGACACATAGCAAGAATTACCCAAAAGAAAAGCTCTGAGTACTAGCAAAATCCTGTATCTGCTGCCTGACCACATCAATTCCACGTTCATCAGAAGCGTTGAGCTCCAAAACCATATTATGCATCTGCACCCCAAAAAGTTTCCTAGCTACAGCAAGAATCGTCGACGTCTTTCCGGTTCCCGGTGGTCCATACAGCAACAAATGAGGCATTTTGTTCTCACTCGTAAGCCTATCAACTGTTCGACAAAAATCCCCAATGAACAAACATTCTATTCAAGAGAAACTCGAAAACTTTACTATATAAAAACAACAAATTAGCATACTGGTATCGATTATGTCGCGATGAGCGGCGACGTCGGCGAGAGATTGAGGGCGGAACTTCTCGACCCATGGAGTGGCTTTGGTGTGGGGCGGTGGGGCGCCGCCGGAAGCCACTACAGCTTTTCCCTTGTTGTGTTGAGATGGAGTATCGTCGTCGACGTCCATTAGTGAAATCACTTCCGCCATTTTCTGCACTCGAGAACGAATCTCTTGCCTTTGTTTGGTGTTGCTTTGCGCGGGAGTAGAGAGGTGGACCAAATGGCGCCAGGCAAGGCTTAGGGCAGTAGGTTTTAGGGTGCGTTTGGTATAGAGAATGGAATTGCAGAGAAATGATTCTAGAGAAAGAGAATTGGTCATGAGAATAGGAATTGACTATCCTGTTTGGTAGCACAGAGAATTCAGCAGAGAAATGCAACAGAGAATCATTTCTCTTGTTTGGTTGCACAGAGATTTCAATAGAGAATTGTACCAACCTTGTCATTTACACCCATATTTTTATATTTACAAATCAATTATTTAAACCCAAACAAAAAAAAAAGATGCATAAATTAGTAATTAAAATGCATTAATCATACCAAAAAGACTACCAAATATAGTTTTTAATAAAACCAAAAAGAGTACAAACATTGTTTTTAATCAAACCAACTAGAAACATAGTTTTTAAACAAACCAAAAGGACTACAAACATAGTTTTAATCAAACCAAAAACAACAGTTCAACCGTAGTCATACAAAAAAAATAACCATAAACTTTTAATCCAAATCTAACCATTGGTAGACGATTCTACCATGTCAATCTTCTCTTCTTCTGTCAACCCAAGAAATAATCGTCCTAGAAGCACATCCTTACCAATCAACTGAGTTGCTTTAAAACGTTTGATTCCAGTAATACCCGGCAAAACTTTCAACTCGTCACTAACCTTCTCAAAGATTTCACGAGCCTCCAAACTTTTTTCACGAGCCTCCAAACTTTCTTTATTCAAGCTTTCCCCCACGATCTCTCCAAATCTAACCAATACCTCCTTCATCTCTTTGCATGACTCCCGATAAATGTCATCTCCATCTATACTTTTGCGTTTGGTACGTTTGCTTGTTACACTACTTGTTGGTCCTTCAGATCGACTAGCACCTTGAACATCATCTTCTTCTCCAAGATCAATCGGGGAACTTTTTTGAGTCTCTGGAACGACATCATCTTCTTCTCCAAGATCAATCGCTTTACTACCCGTTGCTCTATCCTTACCATAGATGATACACAGCTTGTCATAGAAAGGAAATGGCTTGCCTCGAAAATTTGCGGCACCTTTGTGAGACTACAAGGCAATTAGAAACAAATTTAGTACAAACTTTTGTAAACAAAAAAATACCAATTTAGAATAAATTTAGCATGTACCTTGACGTATTCATCCCAAACACTGTCCTCAGCTACCACACATTTTTTTCTTCATCCCAACCGAACCCACTTGTATGCACCATATCATAAACAATGCTAAAGTGTGTCTTCCATGTCTTCATCCGAGACTTTATATGTGGTTCTGCTTTGAGGCCGGAGTTAGGAAGACTTACATCTAGCAATTGTTGAACGCCATTTAAATAGCCCGGTTTGAAACCATTGTCAGCACCGGCATACTTTCCAGATGCATGTAACTCCATTAATGCATCAATTAGCTTTGCGTCTTGATCTTCTTTCCAAGTATGTTTGGTCCGTACAGTACCTTTCACTTCATTTGACTCTGCCATGTCTACAAATAATACATACAAATAGTAGATACAAAATAAAGAGTACAAATAAAGAGTACAAATAAAGAGTACAAATATAAATGAAAAATTAAAATTAACTCGATCATAATTCATGGTTCTACAAATAAAGAGTACAAATACAGAGTACAGATAACATTAACGATCATAATTAATTAATTGTAGATACGCCTAGCATTCCAATTGTTAAACATTTCGTTAGCAAGAGCGTCTCTACGATCGGTCCATTCTTGTGAGGGCTCAACCGTAGAAATAACATTATCATGATCGTAGCCTGGTTGTGTGTGATTTGTTGGGACTTCGTTATCAATAGGGTCTTCACTCATTGTTTGTCGTATGAAATTGTGTAACAAACAACAAGCAATGATGATACGTGGCATGGACTCTATGGGATGATATGAGTTATCACGCAAAATAGCCCATCTAGCTTTAATTAATCCGAAGCATCTTTCTATAACATTCCTTGCCGACGAATGTCTCATATTAAATAACTCCTTGGCATTGGTAGGCGGCCGAGACCAATCATTAAGATGGTAACGTTGACCTCGATAAGGAGTTAGAAATCCTTCACCATTCGTATAACCGACATCACAAAGGTAGTATGTTCCTACATTAACCATAAACTCTACGTTAATTAACATATGTAATTATATGTTTACTATTTGAAGACTATATATCACATACCCTGAGTTACTTTAAGACCGTTAGGTCTACTAATTGCATCTCGTAGAACTCTACTATCAGCTGCAGAACCCTCCCATCCCGCTAATACATATGTAAATAAAAGGTCTCTCGTACATACTCCGAGTACATTCGTACAAATCTCCCCCTTTCGTGTCCGATAAGGTTTTCGATCAACAGCGGGGACTTTAACTTTAACATATGTTCCATCTAATGCTCCTAGGCAACCCTTCATAAAAAGAAAACATCATTAAAGTGTTCTATTAACAAAGAATATATTTAATAAAAACTTATGTGTTTGACTAACCTTAAACCATTTCCATCTCTCGTCGGTTTCATTATCTGGCACTGGTACGGGTGACTTGTAGAATTCTTTGTGTAATCGACATACAGCATTTAAGACTAACTTGAAATACCGACTTATAGTTTCCCCAGATCGATGAAATCTATTGACTAGTATCCTATTCTTAGCATTATGAGCAAGGGTATGTAAAAACATAGCAACTTGCTCATCTACTAGCATGTTTTTACTAGCCTTTAACCCCCCTCTACTTTCTAGCATATCACAAAGTGTTGAAAACGCATGTATATTCATTCTTATGTTGACAACACTAGTAACATCACTTTCATAAACCATCCTCATCATGTTTTCACGCCTATTATGGTAACTCATTAAATATCTTGTACGTAATGTTCTAGATTCAATCGAACGACGTCTACGATAACTACACATCATCCACCAACGAATCATAACATACATGGCATAAAATGCACCTATGGCAACTATTCTTTGTCTCAACGGTGATCTTGCCATCTACACATACAATTATATAGTTAATATTAGATATATATATATATATATATATATATATATATATATAAAGGAAACATAACTATTTCATATAATACACCACCCTAAATGCTAAATGGTAAGCACTTGCATAATCAAACCAAACAACATCACAACGTGTAATGGTTTGCCTACTTTAAAGTCAAACCGTAAGGCTAGAAGAGTTTTGGATGACTTTAAAACCCTACATTCATATACATATATACATACCTACATTACATACATACATACCCACATTGCATACATATATATATATATATACCCACATTACATACATACATATGTTTAACCATCTAAACGATCATTCTAGCCCGCATAGAAACAGTTAGAAAAAAGTGCAAACCTTAAACACCTCAAAAAATGGCTGCCGAAACCCTCGCTTTGTAGAAACTGACCTTCAAGTTTACAACATAGGTTAATAATCAACAAACATGAAACATAAATATCACAACTGATTTCATACATATCGTAAACATAAAGTAGTTAAAAAATTAATTATAGAAAATCAACTAACTAAAACAAATTCAATAAAAACCTTTTTTGAACAACAATAAGCACCCCATATATTACCCAAAAAGCCAACCACATACATATTTCACAGCAGCGAATTCAGCCGCATACAACCGACGTGAAACAGAAAACAGAGAACAAAAACACAGAGGCTTACCGAAAACAGAGAACAAAAACCCGGTTTATGCTACTTTTTTGCATTTACCATTTACCAACTAACATGAAAGTTCACTGGAATGTGGAATCCTAATATGAAAAACATAACTTTAATCCTTAATGTATTATGGAAATGTCAATTGTGTATATATTCAAGTGAAATTGTTGAACACTTGAACTCAATCAGTGGCTAAAAGTCTAAAACAGACCTGCCAATGCCAATGAAAATTCATGCAATTCAACAAAACACCTACCCTACAACCAAATAAAAACTCATTCAAGAATTTCAACACACGCTATTAAAAGTAACAAATGTTAGGCAAATTTACAATTTTTAGGGCATAATGAAGTAAATTACCGCCATTCATGAATTTCAACAAACACAATTAAAAGTAATCAAGTTAATCAAGTTGAACTACAAACATAATCAAGTTATCACAATAAACTATAAAGTAGAAAATTAATCAAGTTGAACTACAACTTTGACAAAACCCACTTCGATTTGGAACAGAAGCAGAAGAGAGTGAGAGAGATTGGTCGTATACCAATTAAGTGAGACAATCAGATTCAGAGGTAGCAGCGGCGGACATGGATGGTAGCAGCGGCGGAAGGTGGATGGTAGCAGCGGCGGACGTGGATGGTAGCAGCGGCGGACGTGGATGGTAGCAGCGGCGGGCGGCGGTGGTGGTGGGCGGCGGTGGTGGGCGGAACCCTAGACAGGGCGAACGAGAGAGAGAGAAGCGAACGCGAGATCGATTTCTCCGTGTTTTCCTATTCTCTCCATTTCTCTTCCTAAATCAGAGAAATCAAATACAAAGGGAGTCAATTCTCGGGAAATACCAACTCTCCGTGTTTTTATTTCCCTTACCTACCAAACAAGAGAATTCAAATCCATTTCCATTTCTCTCCTCTCAATTCTCGGGAAATACCAACTCTCCGTGTTTTTAGAGTCTTTGAAATCTTTCTTCTGTCACACACAAAAAAGTAAATGTATTCATATCAAATAATCATTTTTTTAAGTAGTTGGGTTTTCAAAAAAAAGTGTCAAATTTGGTGACAAGCGTGAGATGTGGTTATCAACTATTGAATGAGAAATGAACGAATATTAGGATCAGATGCACCGAATTAATTTTATTTTAAGCAGCAATTCATGAAAGAGTATTTGATTAAAAGTGATAACGGTTTAAAAGTAATTTTCACATGATCTCATGTCCATCAAATAATCAGTTAAATATCATATATCATGATTATGAATTTGTTTCGACCAACTGGTTTTTAAATTATATGTTTCGGGATTTTGCAGATGACATGTTTCAAAACCTTATGTAGTAGAAGCTCATCTATCCAGGGTTCAAATCCAGACACTGCTAAAGCCCTTGTGGCCATGGAGGTTCGCCTGTGATGACTCCAGGCCATTCGTGATCGTCCGGGGATTAGTCGTTGCGCGTAAGCTGGCCCGGAAACCCACAGTTACCAAAAGAGAAAAAAAAATCCGAAATACGAGATTTCTTTCGACACTCTGAAAATAATTCCATATGTGTTGTTTAGGGTTTAGGTCTTTCTGTGATTTTAATTTTTTTTTTGTTATCTTATATTTGTATTCAATCTTTTGGTTATGATGAGATTGTTCTTACCCCTCCATGAAACTAGAGGCTTAGCCGATTGAAACCAAATATCCCAAATTACATTTTCATATTGTATTGCTTAAATTATAAATATAACATAATGATAAACATCAATGATATTGGTGGTGGTGGTGGTGGTGGTGGCGGCGGCTGACGGCGGTGAAAGATCAAGTGTACAAACACAACACAAAGGAAGATATAATAGACTACGGATTTTTGGGTAGTTTTGTCTTTTTGAAAATAGGAAGAGATTTTAATTCCATCACATATGCAATGGAATATGAAAAAATTCAATTTCATTCCATTTACAAACCAAACAACCGAATAAAATTTGGTCAATAGAATTGATCGTTCTAATTCCTTTCATATTTGCTAATCCATAGCTTTTTCAAACTTGTTACAATTTTATTTTTCAATTTTTAGTTTTTTAATATTTCAAATTATATAGATTGTGTTTCAAATAAGCTTATTTTTTACATTTATGATTTATATTACATAACTTATGCATAAGAAAATTTCGTTTTACTCCAATACAAAATTGTATTTGCTAATCACCAAAAACGATGGTAACCATGTCTGGGTTGTTTGGCAGTTGCTGAATGATTTAGTGCAGAATGATTAAGAGGCTTTTGTGATATAGTGCAAAATAAAATATGGTTGTTTGGTATTTATTTAGGATGAAATCAGGGTGCTGAATGGTTAAGAATGACCCAAGATGCTAAATCATTAAGAGGGTTTTGGAACTATTAAGAGGCAAACTTTTTTTTTTGCCAAACTTTTTAGCAACTGATATCATCATGATTCCCTGAACCGGCTCAGCTTTAAAAATCGTAATCGAAGAATCTTAGGTAATAATGTAATAAATGTATAACTCAAAACTGTTAAACGGGCATCGAGCTCAAGCACTATTTTGAAAATTTTATTCGAGCTCGAGTCTGATATTACTTTCTCAAGCCGTGTCTGAATAACCTGCTACTTGGCTCAGCTCACTAACACCCCTAGTCAAAATAGCATTGCTTATATACTATGCAAGCACAACATTTTTGAAGTAGAAGTTTCAGTAATACTAACAAAACTTGCTATCTAAACGTGAAAGATAGAGACGTTAGGCAACCGGAATCTTGGGTTCTCCTAGATTTACAAAGGCCTGAGCACGAGCCATGCGTGCCAATGCCGTATTCCATGATACAAGATGATCCATGAACACGTTAGCGTACTGGGCTTTGTTGTTCTGTTGAAACGAAACCAAAGAGAAACGATTATCTACGACTGAGATAAACGACTGAATGTGGAAAAAGGTTGTTTAAAATGAAAACGTACCTTGTAATCCAGATAATAAGCATGCTGCAAAATAGAAGAAACGGAAATTAGAACTATCCCGTACACTCTCTCAGCCTAGAAACTAATTGCTACCAATTTCTGTTTCCGGATGTCCCACAATAAATGCAACGTTTCCTTTTTTTTTAAAGTTGGTATAAAGAAATACTTATTTACGAATACAAATTCGATGTCCCCAAACTCTATACCAATAAACCTCTCACACATCATTACTTTATTGAAGATAGAATAAAAAGATGAATTAAATATATGTATATTAAATAAAGTAATGACGTGGAAGTTGATTAAAAGGACAAGGAAGAGATATGACGTTTGGAGACGAGTGATTTGCATTCCCTGTTTACTCCTTCGTATTCTTGCTTATATTTTGTAGCTGCTGAGGGGTACTTTAGAACTTTGACCAAAGCCTTTTTACTTTAACCTTTTAGATGTTGTCATATGGTAGCTTTTACCAAATGTGACTAGTTTATCGGCTAGCTTATTAGTCCACATCTACATTTTCAGCTAACAACTAACTTATCAGCCAAACGTAGGGCTTGTTTGTTAGCAGCTTAACGAGCTTAATGAGACTCTCAGCTTATTCAGTCATCTATTCATGACAGTTTGGTAGTGGCTTAATGATATAGAAAGTGACTTATTCATTAAGCTTGTAGGGGGGAGCTTTATGCAGAAAACCAAGTTTTCTCCGAAGTTGTCCCTCTGATTAAAAAGCACGCTCCTTCCCTCTACGTAAAAACCCTCCCAAACAAAAACATTCTCAATCTAACAGACAGCTTTATCCATACAGGACTTAATAGAAAACCAACCAAACAGCCCCTATAGCCTAATAGTAACACCTTGATTAAACTACATGTTCAGCCTAACGTTGCATTTTACAATGGAATGGGTGGACTATTTATTAAAAGTCGTGTGCATGAGAGAGAGAGAGAGAGAGAGAGAGAGAGAGATGTACCTCCCACATATCCAAACTAAGAAGAGGCTGTGCAAGTAAAGGAGATCAATGTGTTAGTAAAAGGAGAGAAAAGACATTCACACAACAATACGAGTAGTAAAGTAAAGATGTGGGAAACAAACTTACAATATCATCCCACACGAGAGGGGTTACAGCATTTGTCGTTTGAACTATTGCAAGCCGTTTCTCATTCCGCTTTACTGAAATGGAAAACAACAAAAATCACACAGGAAACAGCAAATGTTATGAAGCCAGACACCGCACAAAAAGCAGATAAAGTAATGAACCAGAATGCTAACTAGAAAGAAAATTCACATGGCAAGAAACATACAAACAAGCCAAACCCAGCCAGAGCCGAATAATGTAAGGGCAGCTTCGATGAACTCTTCTCTGAAATTTGTGAAGGAACCAAAATCCTTTTCAATCTGCTGCATTAGACCCAATATTGGTACATTACCACCTCCCGGTTGCATGGAATCCCAAAAGAAATCATGGTTCCAGACCTGAAAAAGTACAATTCTTTGAATGACCCTGAGAAAATCTTATTGGATTCGAAAGACAAAAGCTACACAATGAGATTCAGGCCAAATCGTTATTTCTTGAGATTCAAGTCAAACTCAAAGACATGCACTTATATATGTAATTCTAATTACAAATTCTTGGCCTTTTTTCAAAATTTCCAATTTTAAGTGGTTTTCTATGATATTAATTGAGGTTTTGTTTTTTTTTTTCAAAAATTTCAATTCGCTTTTCAGCCATTAATCTGTTATTTGATTTAATTAAAATAGTGAGAAAAAAATAACCGAACTGAATAACGTATTTTAATTCGGCTATATGAACCGTATAATCCAAAAAAAGTATAATCCGAATCTCATTCGGTTCGGAAGGGTTTTACGGTTTCTGATTTCTGACACCCCTAGGTGTGCCCCCAGTCACCTATGTTTCTGGGTCCGCCACTGGACCTAAACCAGGCATATATGTGGGATAGGGTCCACAAGCCTATTATTCATTTGTGTGGGATCACCATTAGGTTTCCCCTATATGAACATACGCATGCGGGTGAAAGATAACCCCAAACTAAACTCTTGTTGTTTCCAAACATATAACTTTGTATATGAACTAACCAATCTATCAAGACCCATCACTTATGAGCCAGTTAAATAAATGGTTAAGCAACAAGGAACATGAGGTTTTGGGCAATGGAGAAAAGTGATGGAGCCAAGAAGTCAAAGGAAACAGATTCCAAAATTGCAATAGAGCTAATGAGTTGTTCAAACCTGAGCCGCAACATTAAATTCTGGCAATGGGTTTCCGTTGTTATATGTCACTCTGATCAGTTCATCCATCGTGCATCCATACATTAAATCATCCTTCTCTAGAAACTTGTTCAAACTTTCCACATAACCACGATGATGCTTCCCCCAGTGCACCTCAAGAGTCCTCTGGCTCATATACGGCTCTAGAGCATCCTGGAAAAAGCAGAAGACAAAAGCAATACATAACAAATTGGTTATTATTATAGAGATTTTAGGGTTTGAACATTGCACTGATGGTTATTAGCAAGAGAAAACCTTGTATAAATAATGTAGAGAATTGACTCCTTGGCCAAGAAAAAGATAGAACCGAAGAAACATCTTTAATAAAACTAATGATACGAAAACTAACAAAATTCAACAATCTAAAACTTGTTTTAAGTGGAATGAGAGTAGTATATATCAAAGAAAAAGTTAACTCGTTACATAATGATTAGTCATCACAAGTTCCACATCAGGCAGTACACATAGTTTCATCAGCACACCAGCACTATAGCAGCCATGTATTCATGCTAGTGAGTGTAGTTCTTCAGCATTGATACTTAAATTTTTTATAACAAAGTCAGGTTTACAAGCATATTATTTCAACATAACCTTTCCTTTACATGAAGCATTTAAAGATGTCAATACACGCAATTAGTTCCTCCAGGAAAAAGGGACCAACTTTGTTCCTGCAATTGTCATAATCATAACAAACATATCAAGGTAGATTGCTATTTTGTTCGAATGAAGGTGGTTGGTAATTCCGGAGAGCCTCCTACTTCTTTTGCAGTCCTCTTATTTCAAAGTTCATCTAGTTGGAAATATGGGTACCAACCTACTTTTGTTTCAGATTTAGACCTTTCAACAGCTAAAATTATAATCTTTGTTTGTATCTCCTCTAGCAATTCAGCATGTGGCAGTGCTTCAAGAGGAAAGATAATAATGGAACTTACAAACTTATAAGATGGAGGTTTCAAGCTGTAGTAAGCACAAATGTTTTTTGGCTTCTTTAAGACATAATCTTTCTTTCTTTGCCCTTTACCCTGACATATTAGAGAACCAATAAGTATTTATTGAATGAATTCAGTAAAGATGATAAGAATAACCAAACAAGACTATAAAGATAACATATAAACGTAAACAGTACAGATAATAGATAAACTTACAAGTTTATGAGATGGAGGTTTCAAGCCATTGTAAGCACAAATATTTATCGGCCTCGTTGCGTCATGATCTTTTCTTCTCAGCTCTTTATACTGCCATGTCAGAGAACCATTAAAGAATTAGTACACGAATCCGGTAAAGATGGTCACCAGAACAACCAAAACAATATCATATCGCTAGAAAATCTTGCTCCTCAGACTTTGCTAACAAGAGACTTGAATTCAGAATGATAAGCACTTTCAAAAGCTACTAGAGTTGGGATGGGGGATTGCATATTTGCATCTTACTATAGTTCAATTTCTCCATGACTCCACCTATGCCTGCTTTTACTCTACCACGCCACACATTACAAAGAGCTTTTCGGTATCAAACTATTTTTTCTCTGAAAATATACTCCACATGTATGAAATTTAAATATTAAAAAGTTTCATAAATGTATACAACTTCATACTTCTGGAAAAATGTGCAGTCCTTACTCCTTAGAAAGGCTGTATGCATAATGTGGAACATAGGACATATAGAAACGCATATAAACAACTCAAATTGGATTAAAGACATGGTTCTAAAACCTTCAGGAGATAAGGAAAACGTGTCAAGATAAATAAATGAACCCAAAGACATTAAATCTCACCTCACAAGATAGCTTGCACCTGTTAACCCGCGTAAGTTCATCGGAATTGATAAGAGAGCTAGAGCTTGAGCTTGAGCTTGACAGGCAAAGATAGTTGCTACAAGACCAACTCATATCTTCTAAAAGCCCCTTTCTTGCAATTTAAAGAAAGACAACTGCATCCAAACGGGTATTAAAAACTCAGTTCATACATGGAAATTAACAATAAAATATTAGCACGTTATCTCTTTGAGGCATTTTCACAAACAGGTGGCTTGCATTCGCAAATACATAATCTTTGATAATTAAGACATGTACCCAGTATCGAAATAAGGAGCAAACCTGAATGGGTTGTCTCTGCACTGCTGGTATCGATTATCTCGCGGTAACGGTCGTTGTGGTTGTTCCTTATGTGGGGTGTTGGACTGTTGGGTTTCCCCGTAGTTTAATATGGAGCTTTGAGTGGATTGTGGGATCTCTTCGAGTTAGGGCATTGTGTTCACGCCAAACTTATCCATCGACCAAAAAAGAAAAGATACCCTCTCGTTTTTTGTCTTTTTCTTTTTTGGAAGTTGTTGAAGTCCAGATTTTTAAGATGTGATATTAAAGTCCGAAATCTGAATTAATAAACTGTTTGTTTTTGTAAACGTCTGAATATGTATAATTATCTATTTTATTCTTCTCAAATTCGACTTGCATACGTCGATTGAAGTGGGCATCGATTGATGGATGGAACGAAAAAAAAGAATGTTAACAGATTTGCAAGACTGTCGAGTTTTAATCATATCTCACACATCGATCCTCGATTTAAGCGATTCAAGATATAATAGAAAGGCAACACACAGATCCACAATTTTCGCGTTTTGCATTTTTACAAATTCGGGGTGCATCTCAACTAAAACCAACGTTGAAATCGAAAGAAGGTGTTGAATGAAAATTTTCATCTGTAAATTAAATTTATGATATATAAATTAAACTGAACAAATTTAATATTTATTTAGAGGTTGGGTTTGGAAAGGATAAGGATCCACAGTTTCAGATAGACTTGGGCTATGTTTGGGTAGCAAAAACTAGTTTTTAAGCATGTAAAATGAGCAAAAAGAATATCTTCAAAAATTTATCAATTACAATATTTGATTATATAATTAAAACAAATTTATAGCAATATAATATGTTAATTAATACAACAAATGTAGTAAAGTAAAATTAAAAAATATAACATATTAGTTAAAAAATTTAAAATTTATTAATATATATATATATATATATATAAATTTTGAATTTGTTAAAACAAATTTTAGAAAAAATATATATTAACTTATGATTTTAAATAATCGTTACACATAATATGAAAAACATTATCAAATAATAATTAAAAGAATAATAGTAATTGATAATTAAAATATATTGATTAATATTAAAAAATATATCAAAATAATTTATATGATTAACAATAACTCTAAATAATTAAAAATTGATATCAATGTTTAGTTAAAATTTAATTTTAATATTTTCAGTTAATATTAATTAATAACAATTAAATTTAAAAAAAGTAATATTTATTTATAATAATAGTTAATAAATAATAATTAATATTAATGAGGGCATTATTGGAATATTTATAAAAAGTTACTCAAATAATACTTCAAGTAGCGTTTCAAAAAGCTAGCTTATAAGCTCATCCAAACATGTACCAAAAAATAAGCTAGCTTTTGTTTTGCCAAACGATGCTTCAAATAGTTTAGTGACTATTTCTACGAGGATCACTCGCGGCTTGTGAAAAGCGTGCGAAAAAAATAAATACAAATAAAATAAATACTTAGAGAAGTTAGATTATGAGTGAGTAATAACATACAAATACAAACAGATGCAAGAAAAACATAAATAAGTTAAAGAAACCACGCACCCATAGTCTAACTTAGGGATTGGGTACCCTAATTAATGACAAACCTTATCCACCACCCTCTATCTATTACCCTAACTATGTGCTTCAATAACTTCTGTTAAATATCATGTTGTAACGTCCTAAAAATTACAATAAATTTGAACTTTTTAAAATACCATTTTATTAAATAAAACCATAGGTAATTCGAACGTTTAACAAAACCTCGTTAATATAAACATTCAATTAGTTAACACAGCGAAAAATGTAAATAATAAAACATAATGTCTCCAAGTGAAATTACCGAGAGTCTCAACGCGCCAATGTGTACCGTCACGCCTTACTGCCACTCGCACCTGAAATCATAATTTATAGGGAAGGGGTAAGCACGAAGCTTAGTGAATTCAAACACATACGCAAATAGCAATTATATACACACCACTCCTATCCGCAAATAGACAACCAACACAAGCAGTTAAATGGTACAAACACATGCAAGAACACCCTCACATGTCTCCTTCGGCTCCCCGAATTCACACAACGCTCGTGTAGGCATCCCTCGGTCTCCCCGAGTTCGTACCACACTTATATACAATTCCTCGGTCCCACCGAGTACTCGGTCTCCCCGAGTTCACAAAACACTTGTATACAAATCCTCGGTCCCACCGAGCCCTCGGTCTCCCCGAGTTCACAAAACACTTGTATACAATTCCTCGGTCCCACCGAGCCCTCGGTCCCACCGAGATGTATACAACACTCATACACCATTCCTCGGTCCCACCGAGATGTATACAACACTCATACACTATTCCTCGGTCCCACCGAGATGTATACAACACTCATGGCATTATACTAGATATTAATTCAACCTAGTACTACTCACAACAATTCAGCTAATACACACAGCAATTCAGCTATTACACATAAACTATCGCGATGTACATATAATCCCTATTCTACGCAGTGAAAGAACTCACCTCAAAAGCAAAGTGGATGACCACAAACAACAACACGAGCTCGTCAACTCCAACTCACTTCTTTTCACCTAAAGAAGTGTTACCAAGAGTCAAAGCGAAGCCCCAACCCTCAAAAATAACCATAAGACTAAAAGAGTAACATTTCAGCTTTTCGGTCTAAACTGCAGGTCTGTTCGGGACCTGTTTATCCCCCTCTAGACCCACTAATCCAGAAATCAAATCCCACAAACAGAAGGGTCTGGGTCTTAGCTTTCCAGGGACATATTATACGCGTTCTAACGATTTTCCTACAATTTTATACAATTATTCTAATATCGAAACGTAAGGCTGGCAGATTCGGACCTGCTGCAAAAACGGCCCTTTTTCACCTAGCTAGAGGCCTAACCAGGTTTTCGCTAAAACACGAAAAATGTGCCCGACACAGAATGTGAACCGTGGGCACCAGTTTCGCCTCCAACCGAGCTACGACGGAAAAGTTATGGCCGATACAAAACAGTGGCAGAAAAGGCGATTTCACATAAAATGATAACTTCGTTTTCTCGTTTTAGCGTTTTACGTTTAGGTTTAGGATTAGAGTTTCGCCTCTAAAAGCTGGACCACGAACATCACCACCCACTACCATCTCCGGCAGTGGTGGTCGGCGGCGGCGGCGGCAGCCACCACCGGCGGTGGTGGTTCGGTAAAAACCTTCCGGCGAGACAAAACGATAACTACCTAATCCATCTCACCACATCCACACCCACACACCGCCTAATGGCCACAGACCCGCCAACGCAAACACCGGACTGGTGGTTCCCGGCGGCAATAGCCGTTCGCAGCCAAGGCCGCAAGCAGCGGCGGTGGCGGTGGGTTTCTTTTCTCACGGCTTACCGGTGACGACGAAGGAAAGAAAACGAACAGAGAAGTGAGACCTTACTTCGACGACGACACAGCGACGAAACCCGACTCCTTCACTCTCTCTCGCTACTCTCTCCTCTTCGCCGGCAGAACCAGCAGCGCCGGCGCCGGCTGTTTGTGGGTGGCTCACGGCGGCAGCAAGAGGAAGGGGGTGGTTCGGCGATTCTGGGCGGATCAACGGTGGCAGCAAAGAAACAAACGGCAGGGGCGACGCTAGGGTTTTGTGGTTTATTGATTGCGAGAGACGAAACAACCGAGAGAGAAGGGGTCGGCTTCTTTAAGTCGATCCCATGCAACAACTTATGCCCACTTGCCATTTTTAGCCCCTGCACTTCTAACCCTTTGCCAAACAAACAATTTTTAAGATAGATTAACATTTCTGGTCCTCGCCGCCAAATCCCGATAATAAATTCATTTTAACAACAATAATAACTAATTAAAATAAGCGAATTAAAACCATATCGGGACACGGGCTTTACACATGTTCTCGAAAATTTCTAAGGGTGCGTTTGGTATGCAGACAGGATAAAATAGGACATGACGGAACAAGACAGGACAGTTGTTCAGCGTTTGGTAGACAGGACTGGACAAAACAGAATATATAACATTAGATAAAATAAAATAAATAAAATTTATAAGAATGAGTGAAATATAAAATAGAACGTGTATTTGATGTTTTAGGATGTAATTAGATTTTATTTTGAGGTTATATTGGTAAAACATAAGCATGTTCCAACTTGTTCCAGCTTGTCCCATGGGGTAGGGGTGGAACAGACATGTTCCACTTTGTTCCTGTCTGTTCCACATAAAAGTCCTGTCAAACATGAAACAGTAATTTGTGTTATGTTCTGTCTTGTCCAATGTACCAAACGCACCCTAAAAGTCTTATTGTTTGACCTTAGTTGATCATCCCACATCCAATTATATATTTTCTTTAACATTTATCCATGTATAATATTTTTGCCCAATTATGATATTTTAGATATTTATTCTTTTTGTCTATCTGGCAATCCATTATTCTGATTTTTGGGAAATTATTATATTTAAATGAATTTCACATGTTAATTTTTTTTATTTTAAAACATTTTTCTTGTATCAATTTATTAGACTTTTAATATAATATATAGTATAGATTTTCATATTTTGTTTTATTTATTACTCATTTAGTCGATCTATAGTCTTGATATAAGTGTAACAAGATCTTTCAAAAAGATTGGGACCCCTACCCCTACCCCTACCCCTCATCTCTTGATCTTCTTCACTAAACTTGCCATTTGTCTCCTACAAACATAACCAAACTACCGTAATCTTTCCTTAATTTATCTATGATAGGTGAAACTCCCAACACTATCGAAAAGATCTGGTTCAATATCTCGTCAAACATGACGATACTACAAGTCCATCCAAGTATCCTCGTTTTTGCAACTTGCATATTCCTCTCATATGTCTTCTTTTTCCATCACTCCAAACCATACAACATATTTTGTATGATGCTACTTCGTAAAGTTCATCCTTCAGTCTCAATATGACCTTTTTGTCACACAACGTATCTTCCTCTTATTCGTCTCCACCTTCAACTCTGCTGCCAACACAATGTCATCAACGACAAAAATGCACCATGGGCACTCCCTTGGATCCCTCAAAAAATCTGATCAGGAATCGCAACAAATATAAATGGGGTCGGCTTTCAATTAATATTTTTGGAAATCCCATATAGATTATGATTTTGATCAGGTCGATTCTTTTTTGAATCTCTATATGTGCAATTCCCACGACTCCAGAAGATGTTTTCATATTTTTTTACATAATTTTTGATATAATTTCTTATTTTTTGATCTTCTTGCAGACCTTCAGAATAATTTTTAAGTTGTGCGAACCAAAGGGAATGATGACCTTGGGTTGTACCAAGTCTGAAACCAATTGGATTTATTTGTCGATCCTTAGTGTAACCCTATCTTGAATCTCACTGATATACCTCCAAGTAATGTGTTATGATTTACGACAAAAAATTTACATCCCGCTACATCACACACATTCACATTCCACAACGAGAAACTATTAATACTTAAATATGTTCAAGTTTAAAATCTTGATCATCAACCATTTTCATGGTCAAACTCGATAGCTTATTGGGTCAGACCGAGCCTGGCCAACCGACAGTCACCAAGACTACCGTGGCCCGTGGTCAGGTTCCTTCGGCCAACATCTAGTTGCAAACTTTGTAGAAGCAAGTTTCAAGCCAAAAGTGGGCAACATCCACAACTTCATAAATCCATACCTAAAATCAAGTTACACAATTCAAGTACATTCCAAGTAATCACATCATACTTCTCCCAACATTGATCAACTGGTAATCTGGTATTATATAAATAAACCAATGGATTAACTCCTCACTCAAAAGATTCCCTAACAAATCGGGATTCGAAATCAAAATATTTACTGGGTTGGGTTGGGTTGGGTTGGGTTGGGTCTCGATGATTGGTCAGTCGTTCCTTTTGATTGGTTCCTCACCAAAAGTTGGTATACACGTCCGCGGGCAGCTTACCCTCCAAATATTTAATCTTGTCTTTGAAGAACATAGCCTAGTTAATGCTTCTGCGTAAGTGCATAGAATCAAATGTACATAAATCTCCCATCAGCGCAACGCCGAAGTTGAGTAGCATATGGGTGAATCTTCAAACTTGCTATATCCTAAAAAGCAACCGCGTAAAAAAAACCCTAATTTCTGTTTCAAATAAATCTTCACCCAAACTCATGAAACTTCTTGAAGTGCAAGATTCAATTCGTGTGCAGACTTGGCAATCGATCCACCTCTTCTATAAGATCATGAAAGATGTCGTTTAGATACCCGCATGTTATCTTTTTCAAGGAAACAAAAAGACTAACGAGTAAAGAGAAAACACACCTGGTTAGGACCGGCAAGCAACGCTTGACCTTTTCAAGCTCCACATAACAGAGGTTGCAACGCTCTAGCCTGCCACCAGCCATTTCATTAGAATATGCTAAAACCAAACGAACACACTATATCCTACTCAAAAGTAGGGTCGCGCCGGGGGGGGGGGGGGTTGAGATGTATGCAAACGTGTTCTTTGCCTCAAAGGGTAGAGCGATTGTTTTTTAAACCAAACGAACCCATACATCCTACTTGAAAGTAGGATCTGGGTGAGATGTAGGCCCTCAGTTTGTGCAAAAGTCTGAGCCATTTCGTTAGAATTATCACAGAAAACAATGTTAACTTTATTTAAACACACCTCTGCTCTGCCTCAATATCAACACCAACAGAGGATGATGCTTGCAAAGAAGAATATATCACTGAGCCAAATATCCGCACCAGCTTAAGCAGCAATTCTAGCGATACTCCTCTATGCCTAAAATGAAACGTGTTAAACGCTCAGCATTATTTAACCTTCCTTGACACACATAATCCAAAAGATCAAAGAAATTTTGATAAATAATCATCATTTACTAGTATCACCACTGCAATCAACCAACATTCATACAACTTCTGCAATCATCTATTGAAATTCACGCACAATGTACATGCTCTCCTTGGTCGAAAACTAAAAAATCCATTTTACTTCCTTTGTCCCAAGCAAATGCAACTATTTCCTTTTTGGGTGGGTCTCAAAAAATGCTACATTTCCTTTTTTGGTAAGTTTTCAATGCAACTCTACCTTCTTAACTATTAGTAACGTTTACATGATATAGTGAACTTCGATTTTGTTCCATAACTTTCACCCATTTGTCTTTATTGAGAGCCATTTAAAATATTTGAGCAAAAGTCAAAACACTTCTATTAAATTACTCTCCCTCCGTACCAAAATAAGTGTCCACATTTCTATCTATCTTTGTACCAATATAAGTGTCCACTTTTAAAAATATATAACTAAATTTCCAAATCTACCCTTAACTGATGCACAAATATTTAATAGTTGTCAAGGTAGATGCATTAACTAAGGGTAAAGTTGTCATTTGCAAAGTGGAACATTACATTTTTCTGGAACGGAGAGAAAATACAAGATCGTCAACAACTACCCGCTCCCTTAGAAAACGTTAATTTGATGGTGAACATAATTTGAGAGATCTATTAAGACTGTGTTGAAGCATGCAAACTTCAGTTTGCTTCACATGAATACTTTATTTTGTTTGTAAGATGAAAAAAATATTCACATGAATATTCATTGAACATGAGAAAAAAATGCAGCCTGGAGAATAGCCATAAATATTCACATGAATCCAGATAATGAAGGACTCGCATACCTATCCATGTCGCTTTCAAGAAGGCTTGCAAGGAGGGGCAGAAGACAAGAACAAATATCCAAGGTGATGGAATCAATTTTTCCTGTCAAAAGACTGACTACATCTGCAGTGACCTGCAGAGTTGCATAAAGATTCGGAGTCAGGACTAAAAGAATCACCAACAGATGAATAAGTGTCCATTTCCAAAAGTTACTGCCTACTTTCCAATTCTACCGTTAATCATGAGATGAAAAAATTCATTACTCCCTCTATTTGGGCAAAAAGCTGATTAGCGGCCCCAAATGAAACCCCCCGCCTCCAAGGACACCAACGTGTGGCGCATTTTTTGGCTCACTCAGTGGCTGAGGCTACTGCAGCCCGCTGGGGGGAGGGGTCTGTATTTGGGCAAAGTCACCCACCCCTTTGCCAACTGAGTCACCGCACAACAAACATAAGTGAAGCAAAAATAAACAAGAGCTGTTAACGGATTTTCACTCACAGCATGATCAGCCATTCTCTCCATTGTGCTAATTGCCCCCTTCATATCATTCCTATCCCAGCATCTATGGATCATCTGCAGATAATACAAATGAGCAACTAATTTCCAGTATCTGATAATCACAACTAGTAACTTTGCAACTTCATATACTTCTTACAAGCATAAACATTCAGTTCACTATTCATCATGGCAAAGCTCCTCAATTTCAAGTTGTTATATTTTTGGCATCAACATCTCGACTTTTTGGTGAGAACCAACAAACTGAATTTGAGTATTTGGTCGTTAATAAATGAACTTCAAATACTTTATACCCATGGCCAAAAATCACTGACCCAGCTATCAGTTTTGTTAAATCAAAGTCATTAACCAATGAAATGAGAAAGTCTTCTAGTAAAACATGGACAATGTTTCTACATCATTGAAAAGATTAAAAAAAATACTTCCTCCATTTCATGAGAATACGACAATTTCCATTTTTGGGTGTCTTGTAAACCAAAGTTTTTTATGGCAAATCTCCATGCTACATTTATTGATTTGTCAATTGTCATCAGAACAAACTGTTGATGCTGACTGTTTTCATGCAGCAGATTACCTTGCTTGTTTTGTTAATTTTCAAAAACTTATTAGTAGTCAAACAATTTCCCACTTCCATTTTCATGGAATGGACCAAATATTATTCGAAGGTAAATATGTAACTTTTTTCAAAAGCATAACTTTGATCTTGATCAGGAATGAGAAAATGTCTGAAGGATAAACTTTTATGTACAGGAACAACACATGAAATGTAAAAGAATCAAAATCTCAAATTTAGGAGTAAAATGCCACCAAAAAAATGGTAACCTGTAGCTTGGCTAGACGAGACTGCATTGAGGATACGAATTGATCATGTCGTCCCATTATATCTACAATTGCATCATCCTCTGTGACAGGTTCCGTTTCCTTTACAGTTGACTCAGATGACTGTTTCTGCACAGATTGAGGATTGTGTCAGAAGAAAAACAAAGTGAGAGAATGTCTTTTGTGGATAAAGAAAATGCAACAAATTGTCTGGAATGACTGCAAAAAAAGATTGAAGAATATTAATTCCCGAGCTTGTTCAAGGTAATATTTCTTTCACATCAAAAGGGTAATTTTCATGATTGTAAAATGAGTGGATCATACAAGTAATCAGTAAATGAGTGGGTGAACCCAAATGTGAGAGAGCTGCTATTTCACTGATCAATGGCCATAATCGGTCACAGGACTAATAAACACGAGTTTCCAGGCTCGATCATAAGAAGCAAGACAATGTTATCAAGAAATTTGGAACGTTCAAATGACACCAACTCTTAACGTGAATAGACTCTCTCTGTCCTAATTTAGGAGTGCTCTTTACATTGTTCCGAGTTCCAATTTAGATGTTCACTTTTCTTAAAGTGGTATCTCTGAAAACATCAAGTTCAGTTAGCAAATAAACCGAAAGCGAATAGAAGTGCCATACCACAGTATTTGGTCGCATGTTGACACCATCAGAGAGGCTGCTGGAAGGAAGTGTGTCATGATAAGGAGGCCTTTCTTTCCTGTCCCACGTAGAAACAAGTGTACGCGTTCTTCCTAAATATATATAGTTGAATATTATCATTCATGCTTGTTGATTGCTTAAGAACGGGAAGCATGAACAATAATGGGTATACCTCTTCGTTTACTTTCCATAGAGTAAGTATCTCTATTTGATCGTGGTAGACGTCCTTCATCTGCACCAATTGTCATAATAATAGCGATACTTAGTTATAAATGAAGCCATCATTATCATAAAGCAATATGCCTAAAAACAAACTTACAACTTAACATGACAAGTTTAAAAAGTCAACTAAGGTGATTTACTTACAAAAGAAGCAAGGACATTGTAGTTTCTTCTGCCTATGGAGCTGACATGCATCGAAGATAAGAAAAAGATGAAGGGAAATTTATTCGGTCTTTTCTATCCAAATAAGAGAATGAAAACCCACTCAAATTGATAGTGATAGGGCCAAAACTCATGAAGGCACAAATAGTGCGGCAACACATCCGATTGATTAGCTCAAGATAATATCTACTCCTCTATATATGGAGTTCTAAGTTTCTTTTATTTACATCATGGGTCACCAATGGTGATGAATCTTAAGCTTCTGGTATAGGATAACAAAGAAGAAGCAAAAAAGATGCTAATGCAATATAAATGGATTCTATATGATGTTCAGAGTCTCTTCTATTGATCAAACAAGCATGTTATATTAGTTGATAAGATATGTCACTCACATTAGATTATGCTAAAAGACATCCATTATGTACAGTGTTATCAGTTACTACAATAGCACATACCTAGCTGTATGAAGTCTTTGTACCTCATAACTATTGAAAATACAATTTTGAATTCCAGAAATTTTTTCTTCGATATTTTGTAAATACAATCTGTTCTCATGTTCAGCACCATTTTTCTTTTCATGTGAAAAAGGTCATCCTTAAATTTTGTAATGCTAATCTGATCAAGTGATAGATTGCAGCAACAGTATGTGAAGAATACCAAAAATGATGCACAAATGACCACATAAACAACAACCATAGCCATAAAGATATATGAAGTTGCCGGTTTAGGGTTTTTCAGATTAAGGAACCCCTCTAACACAAACAACAGCATTGAAGCTCAGTAACAAGGATACACGGGTTTATAGATAATTACATGGACTACCCATCGGAAGAACATAATGCTTCTACTAAGGGTGACATTACTATGAATGAATGGTCAGGCAATTTTATATCCTTAGATTAAGAATATTACAAATAAATGAGTTATGCCTCCAACAGTATTTTCCTTTCTTCCAAGAAACGAATACACCAAAGTATTTAAACTTAATTTCTCTAGAAAGCAATGACTGTTACCAACATGTAGACTAAAGCAAGTCCAATACTACAGATAAAATTTCATTAATACTTCATAACATTTCTAGTTTAATAACCATGACATTAAACATGTGTTGTAGAAGTATGTGTTGAATCAATTTTGGTTAGTACTAAAACTACACCATGACAGTTAAATTCTCATATGTTAAATGACATCTTTGCTGAAAAGCAGCCTATGTTGACAGTGATTCAATAAAAGAATGTTAGCATAAACAGCAAAATTGTTATATATTCCAGAGCATGAAATGATATCCAGTGATCAATATACATAAGAACTACATTTCAGAGAATTAAATACGTACAGCTTTCAGGCTGGTAGCTCGGATGCGACTCTGCCACTACATTCTGTTCAGGCTTTCCAGAAGCAAAACACCTGTCACCATCGAAGTTTGGCTCCTTTGCAGGAATTACAAAACTCGTGTCTTTCATTGAAGTAAAAATATTTCTGTCAGCAACCCGGCTTGATTCAGTGTCACTTATGTCACTCCCAGACTGTACAGAAGAAAGTGGCTTCTCCACTTCATCTTTCATATTCGAGAACTTGCGAGAATCGGATGTTTTTGACAGTAGCATTGTTGGCATTACTCTTCCAGAAATACCTTCTCTTCTTAAATCAACAGTGGCCTGCTCCGCCCTCACGCTGTTTCTGGGCACGATTACAGGCGCAACATCTATCCTGTTGAAAGTTGACACATTTTGTGTTGAATGGGTCTTTGTAACACTTCGCTTTGAAGTTACTGGTGCACTGGGAACTGAAACCGAAGCAGTTGGATTGATCTTTTGGACAACATTAGGATACATCTTTTGAGGGATACCAGGTACATTTCCTGTGGCTTCATTAAGTACAAGTAATTTATAAACGTCATTAGCAGTGCCTTCAATCTTATATTCATTAAAATATTCATTAAAATGGTGACATAATAATTGAAGAGGCGACAAATTAATAAGAAAAGGCATACATGATAATGTTTTAGAATCCTTGTTGGTGGGTTCTGAACTTTGAGTAACTGAAAGCCTCCCCAGTGATTTTGTTTCCTTCACCATCGAATCTGAACTTTGTGAAATGGATAGCCTGCCCAAACTGGTCTTCGTGGTATTCTCAGTCAGAACAGAGAGGGTTCCACTTGCGTTAGATATTTGTTCTTGATGACCAGTTAACTTGGAAACACTGTATGGTTCAATTCTCTGCTTGAAATCAATGATTGCACAAGAAACATCAGTCTGAATTAAGAAAACAAACAACATGCAATGGTCAAGCTAACATTTATCAGAAATTTCTATTACCGAGATATCTACAACCCAAACTCCTACACAACTTTGATTGTATGAACACCCAAGAAGCTTCCCTTCATGCATATTAAGGTCCGACAATTTGGACCATCCCACGTCCACGGCATCATGACATCTAATTGGTTCCCATGAGAACACCTAAAACACATGAAGTGGGTAAACTTGACATATATGCAACATTACTGGTCATAGTAAAAGCATGTCTACAAGAAGATCCTACCTTCAGACTCTCATGCAAACCACATAGAAGCGTTCTCCCATCAGGATTAAATGTCATACAACGTACTCCACTAGTCTGAAATGTAAATAAACATGTGTGGGAAAAATAAAAAAGGAGAAGTATAATATGCAAAGAAAAGTATGAGTAGACTATCTAGCTCATTTCACTTTGTTATTTCTCGCATGTGGGTCCCATATATACAAATCCTCAAAGTTGGAAATGGGGCCTACCAAATGGAGAATCAAAAATGGAATCAAAAATGGAAATAATCCAAGACAAATTGACCCCAAGGTATACCTCTGGACCAGCAGAACCTATGAGTTCCAAAGTCTCAAGGTCCCAGAATTTAACGGTTTTATCAGCTGAACCTGCCAGACAGGAATGCAAACATAGAGGTTGATGATACTTGGAAAACAAAGTATTAACCATAACATAATTCTATCTATTTAGTGGACTGATTAGCCAGTGCCTGGTTGAGCTATGAATATTTACAAAAACGACTATTATTGCAATGAGAATATATTTTAATGTTTGCAGAATGAGGTCTAACCTGTCGCCAGCAAGAACTCATGTGGATGAAAATCTATGCATTGGACCTGACCTTCATGAAACTTGAAATCATGTAATAGCTTTCCCGCAGTTAGATCCCACAGCTGTGAGAGCAATCAAATGTTACAAATAAAGAGAAATGTTTATAAAAGTTATGCTGTAAAGTTTCAGCCATAAAGACACACTGCAATTAGTATTTCAATGTTTTCATTTAATCATTTATACCATATGCATTATGAAAACAGAAAGTGGCCTGACCTTCACACTGTTGTCCTCTCCACCAGATACAACCCAGCGTCCATCTGGTGTAAATCTTATTGCATTGACCCCACGTGTGTGTCCCTTGTATGTATGTATACACCCTTTCCGTCTGATATCCCATATCTTAAGATTCGTGTCTAGGGATCCAGAAGCAAAAAACTCCCCAAACGGATGGAAGTCCAAGGATATGCAATTGGAACGATGACCAGTAAGAGTGCGAACAACTGAACCATGTTCCAACGAAGGTACATTATTTACCACAATAAACAAAATGAATAATGATCAATGAACTAATAAATTATACAGCAAGCATACTTTTTGCCTCTTCTAAATCCCACAGCTTAATTGTACCACTTGCAGCTCCTGCAGCTACAAGCACTTCAGAAGAATCAAAGCTGACTGAATCAATTCCACTCGAATGGCCAGACAAACTCTGCAATAAGAACGCAAGAGCGAAGATAAAAAATAAAAATAAAAATAAAAAACTAAGACATGTGCCATGATTAATAAACATACATATTAAAGTAGAGATATAACTGCTTCCACGAATTCATGATTATTAATGAGTTGCCAATTAAATAAAAAGAGATTCATAATCACATAAACAAATTCAAGAAGACTGTGCACCCCAGAGAACCAAACCAGAAGGATTATGAACAGGGAAAAGGCCACAATCAAGAATCAAATTGTCAAAGGAGAATTTGGTAATTTACCAGGATGGCATTAGGCTTGCCAATAGCCCATAGATTAACTTTGTGATCTTCTCCTCCGGTTACAAGAACTCTTGAAGACTTCCTCCCAATCTTGAGGCAATTCACACTAGAAGCATGAGCTACAAATTCCTCTACAGATCACATTCAGTCAAGTTTACCAATCTTAATTGAGATTACTGATTTCTTGATTTCTTCAATTCGCCACTAGATTGAAAACAAATTTCCCTAAATAAATAAAATCCTTGGGCATTTGAAATCACAGACACACATTTGGCATATAAAGATCGACCCACTTCCCTAGATCAGGAAAATGCGGGATCAAAAATAGGATTAACTTTGTTGTTTTCTAATCCCTCTACATGATGTATCAGTTATGTTCCAATATTAAAAGAAAAACCAGAACAAGGAAACAAGAAAACAACACAATGAAAATAAATATTGGAAAAGGATACGTAGCTTATAAGCACGTTTTGTAGTCGCCATGTAGAGACTCGACTCTCTCAAGAATCTGATGAAAACACAAAAAACCCTAGTACAACACTGTCATTAACTGTTTGTTTCAAAACATCCAGATCTCCATATCCATACACATTTACTGCTTATTCCGAGCTTCCCCTTTTCGAAAATATAAAAGATCTCAAACCCTAGAAGAAAATAATGCCAGAGAGCAACAAAATCTCTGCTGACAATACAATTTTATGCTGAAAGAACAACAAAAAGACTTCAAGAATCCTCTTTCACGAACAATTTTTCCCATTTACATTCAAATTTGTGAGAAATGAAGAAAAAATAGGAAGGGAGGGAAGGAGAGAGGGAGAAGGAGGTTTCAAGTTTTTCAAGATCTCTGAAAACAAACGCAGTTGAGTTGATTAAAAAATTAATGAAATTTTTTACTAGAACTACAATCGAGATGTCATTTTTACCACCTACCAACCTTATTTGCTTGAACAATGAGAGGGAAAACCACTCAAATCAATGGATATCATGCTTATGATGAGTTGAAGACGACCCCACCGTAATAAAGAGAATCACCATGGTTTCGTTTCAGTTTCAATTTTAAAAGAGAAATTACTAAATGCACCAATTTTGACTTTTACTTACCAAAATGCTCAAACTCTCTCTAATTTAGCCAAAATACTTAAAAAAATCCGTGATGATACCTCACAATCAAATACTCCATGATTTTCCCCCGCAAACCCCATCTTTGTCCACAATAGAGGGAATACAAGTCGCGATCGGGTGAATATATGTCCGCAATTGAGGGAATAGGGTCCGCGATCGAGTGCTCTAGGTCCTCGATGGTAGGGTTTTTCATGGAATTGATATGATTTGGACCACGAATCACAACTTTTTAAGGAGTCTTCGATCGCGGGGTATCATCACGGATTTTTTAAGTATTTTTGTTAAATGGGGAGAGTTTGGGTATTTTTGTAAGTGAAGACTCCAACTTGGTCCATTCCAATGAATCACTCATTTTATAAAACCCTGGAATGGGTCGGGTCGGGTTTGAAAAATATTTTGGGCTTTTGTTTGATTTATTTGGAAGTAAAATGAAAATGTCTTTTTTTAAAAATATTATGTCTTTATTAATTATTCTATTCATCCTAAAATTCTTAAATAAATTATATTAGAGCATCTTCAACAGGTTTTCTATAATTTTTTCTATACTTTTTTCTAAAATAGAGAATCAATTGTTAAAATCTCTAAAAAGTTATATTCATCTCCAACAGATTTGTTATTTTAGAGATTTTAACATAAATTATATTAATATAATATTCTCTAATTTATATTCCCAATACACTTGTTTTAAAAAAAACTTAATATAAAATGATAACAGATTTATGTTATTGGTGGGATTGAATAAAATAATTATTTCATATTTAGATAATTATAAAGAGTTCTCTATATTTTGAAATTTTTTCATGAATCTCTATTTTAGCAAACAAGATAGCAATGTTGTTGGAGAAAAATAACAAACATTTTTTTTTATTTTAGAAATGTTGTTGGAGATGCTCTTAATTCATGTAGTAATACTTAAGAATTGTGAAGAGAAGTTAAATAAGAGTAAAGTTGTCTTTTGTTTAACTTAAAAGTATAATAATCATAAATGTTTATAAATCATGTGACTTTATATTAACGCCAAAAAATTTGGACGCGGACGACTTTGGCCGCGACTTAAGTCACGAGGCAAAGTCAAAGTCGCGTAAATCATATATGATTTTGTACATGAATCATGTATTATTTTGTACATCAACGATCGTTCTCGTGTTTTCTTAAATAGTTAGCGTTTTTTTTTAAACTCACTCATATATATAATGAAATAAAAAATTAATCAGGATCGTATTAGGCCGGGAAATGTCATACCCGACCCCGCTTCGAGTATGAAAATAAATCTCAGTTCCCGCCCGTTTACCTGTCAACCCCGAGAATTCCCGCCTCATTAAGGTCGGATATCCGTCCCAACGAGTAAAATTTCTACCTTCATTCAAAACCTTTGTTAAATATTTTCTCCGCCCAAAAAATAAGTGTCCACATTGTAAATGGGATAGGGTTTTAGACATACATAATTATTACACTTTTTAGTTAAATCAATTGAGAAATTTACCTCTAAATAGTTTATCTATTTTATAGACTTTTAAATAGTTGTGTATTAATTAAGAAGATAAATGAAAATTTTTAATATATCTAATTATGAACTAGACACACATTTTAGGACAAAATAATTAGAAATATAACATTTATTTATTTATCAATACATGGTCTTTAAATTACGTATGCATTTTATTGATATAACATTAAACCATACAATTTTTAGAAACATATATTTAATGAGCTTAATTGGCCAAGGGGGTTGTTTAATAGGTCATATAAATTGTTTGATGATGGTTACTATATTTCGATTATTTTATTAGTGTGTAAATAATTTTTATAGATCTTGTGACAAGTGGATGTGTCTTGTAGATGTGTCTTTGTACCATAATAAATCAACCATTTGCATTATCAACTGTATCAATTAGTATCAGTTGTGCGGATGGATAAGGCACTAGATGTTCTTCGTATGGCTTTGGACGTGCCTATGAGGCTATGATCGTCCAAACATCTCATGTCACGGCCCCTGACTTGCCAAAGCTGATACCAATAAAATTGGTTGGTAGTACCGTACCAACATCATAAAGTTTTTTAATATTGTCTACCACGGTAATACTATATCATACCGACTTATATATATAATAAAAAAATCAATTAAGTGAATTATATTTATTATTAATGCATCTAATTCTTTTTTAGATAAATTTATTATTTATTATTTATCAATTTAACATTTTATTGTTTAGGTTCTAGTACCTTACTTATTAAGGTCTTGTTTGTTTATGGAATTTCAGCTCTTAATTACCACTTATCACTTATTCGGTCAGACATTCCTCAATTCAGACTGTTTGTTTTTTCAACTTTTTCAGACCCACATATCATTTAAAATCATCTTTAGAAAAACGTGGTAGCCTAACCACTTAGTTTGGGAAGGTTTTGTTTTGCTTTTAGGAGTATTAGATTTGAGATTTTGGAATGATAATACCTTCAAAGTTTGAAATGATAACATTTTGAAGGACAAAATAGACAATTATACATATTCAAACGTTTGCCAGTTTACAAAAAACAAACAGTCTTTGTGTGGACAACAAGTTTTTATTTATTTGTTTGGACATCAGTTTATGTTAATGAATTTGTAACTTCAACTTTTAAAATATTGGCAGGGCCGGTCCTAGGGTTTTTTATGCCCTGTGCAAAATGCTAAAAAAATGCCCCTATGTCTATTTTTAAGCAAATGAACGACAAAAACATGCGATTTTTTAAAGGGTTTGAAACCTAGTCAAGTTAGGTGACTCGTCTTCACATAAATTTTTATTAATTATAACTAAAAAATACAAACGGGACATAAAAGCCAAAACCCCGAATTACAAAATATAGAATGATAAATCATGAATTAAGACTGTGCTTTCCGGTATTCCCTTTTCCAAATTGAAATTAGCACAATAAAACATTAATTCCATATATGGAACTTAAAACTAAAAGATAAGGAAAATAATAGTTTTAACTTAAAATAGTAAATTACATGGAAGTTAATTTCATAGTAAGCAAAGAGTAAAATTCATACAGTTATAAGTCTAAAGAGTAAATTTTAAATCTAATATGGTAATGTCAAACCTCAAAGTAAACAAGTGTCAAAAGAAAAATGATAAATTATAAAATTCATAATATATGCTATTATGCATTGCAAAGAACAAATACCTAATTAGACAATATCATAATATGTTGTTACCGTTGTTGATACATTGATGTGCTTTTGTGCATTGCAAATTTCAATATGCAAAACGAACTGGACGAACACGAGCGGAGGGTTGTTTGTGTTCATTCGTTTAACTTAACTGAACAAACAAGCATGAATGGTAAATGAACGAAAGTTTTTTTTGTTCTTGTTCGTTTGTTTAACTTACACGAATGGTAAACAATGGAATTTTTAGTATTCTTGTTCATTCGTAAAGAAAATGTGTTCGTTAATGTTCATTCGTTAAGATACTAAACGAACGAACGTAAACGACTAGAACTTTTTGCGATCATATTTGTTCATTAAGAAAACTTATTATTTCGTTAAGATGCTAAATAGAAATCAACTTGAGTTGTTGAAATGTTGGGTGTTCACCAGTTCATGATGTGCATTCAATATCTATCACTACCAGGCCTTAGTCTATTTTATAGTTAAAACTTAGTTGTCCAATTCCCAAATTATTAAACCCAAAACTAGTAATAAATCACAACTTGATGCCCCCTTAGGCTTTGATGCCCTGTGCGGTCGCACGGGCTGCACGTGGCCAGGGCCGGCCCTGAATATTGGTACAAAATTGTACCAAACGAAAAAGTTGGTACCAAGTAGAATTGGTTGATACACGGTACAAGAGGGTCTTTGGGATTGCTTATTTAAATGACTTATCTACTTATTTCATTTTGTCACCGCAAATAAGTTATTTCTAGTGTTTGGATTGGAAAAAAAAAGTTGTTTATGACTTTTTGTCACCGCAAATAAGTTGTTTTAATAAGTTAGTCCATTATGATTTGACAACTTATTTGAAACAACTTATGACTTGTTTGGTTATTTTACACGTATAAGCAATCCCAAACACCCCCTAAATAACAACTTATTAGATTATTACGTTGTGATACAACAATAAGCTAAACCAAACACTTTTTATAAAACTCCTTTTTGTCACCACATAGTTGATAAGCACTTTAAAAATAAAGCATAAGCTGTTTTAAATAAGCAACCCCAAACACCCCCTAAATATTTGTGTACCAATTATAATTGGTTGGTACACGATATTGAGGGGAAAAAACATGGTACCGTACTGTAACACCCTCAATTTTGGAACGAGCAACTAACTTTAAAATTTAATAAAATAGTCAAATAGATAAAACCATTCCTACAATTCCTTCCTTTAAAATACCTCGGAATTAAAACATCATAATTCCTACAGTTTGTAACTTAAACGTGCGTTACTTAATACAACATAAGTTGCTAGTCCAAACAAGTGCGGAAGACTTCACTACTCAAGTCACCTCTCGTGCACTCCACTAGCACTCGCCACTTCACAATGTAGCTAGGGCTACCCCAACCTGAGCCTGTTGCACATGCCGACAAATAAAAAGGGTTAGGCTTACGCCTAGTGAGTTCAAGCATTTTATCATGACTATATAAAATCATAAATCGAAAGAGAAGTGTAGTTTTCTAGTCATGATTCCAAAAGAGATTACTTTAAATGTAAATCATCCATTTTTCCAACTCCCACAATTCCCATGTTAAAATCTTTATTATAACATGATTTCTCAAAAATAGACTTATTCACAAAGTCAACGAAAATGTGAAATAGAATTTGACACTCAAAACGATTAAACTTATAATTATTTGCCATTATCCCAAAACATCCCAAAACATAGATGAAACATAATCCACAACTCATATAACGTGGAAATGCAAATCTCATAAATATGATACGTTACCGAAAACATGGATAAACACAATTACCCAAAACATCACACACGGATGAGATATACACCACAACTTACATACCATGGAAAACATGAGTAGCAATAAATACCAAAAACAACATCTTTCGGTGATGGGGGAGACCCGTATACATCGCACGTGACGGAACACTAAAGTGGGTCACTTACTATGCAATAAAACACACACGTGGATTACTCCCGTAAACTGAGCTCAATCACTCCAGATCTATTGCCCGCGAGACTAGGGAGTTCCCAACTTCAACCACTCTAGGTTTATACATTGGGTCACTCCAAATCCACAACAGCACATTAGGGATTACACCTTACTGCCCATGAGACGACGCCCGACCATATAGGTCTACGCCTTACTTATCATGGAACCCGATGCCTATCCCGCGCTAAGCACATATATAGAATTACACCTTACTGCCCATGAGACGACGCCCGACCATCTAGGTCCACGCCTTACTTATCATGGAACCCGATGCCTATTCCGTGCTACGAAATAAACTAACGTCTCGTAAAACTGAGCTCAATCAATTCCGACCTCTTGCCCGCGAGACTAAGGGAAACTCAAATGCCTATGGATCCATAGCTATCAAGGTCTAAATATTACACGACCCCAAATAAATAAACACATGCATTCAAAACATGCAATTCCCCAATAACATAATTCATTATCAAAACTCAATCTTGAGTTACCAAAACTGGACAAATGTCCCCGAGACTTAATAAGATTCAATACCGAGCCACAAGCTCAACTAACTCCAAAAAAAGGTAGTTTATGAAAGTTATAAAATGACATCAAATATAACAACACACACTGTTTGCCGGTAAATACTTCGATTCCATGAAAACCCGAAATAACACTTTGGATCGGGTAAACCCTCATTTCCAAGGACTCACGCCTTTACGTTTTCAAAACATTACATGATGTACTATATGCATATTTCCAAAACATCCACAATGCATTTTTATAATAAATAGACTCCATTTATTACATAAATCAACAACTCATTTCATGTATGATTTATTATCACATGTTTCCAAAATATCCAAAAGTAGTGTTTTATAATATTTACAACAATTAATACCTCAAAAGGTAAAATCCACCAAATACCCCAATATTGATAATTTTCAGGTAAAACACACAATTACTTGGAAAAATAACATTTTGGCATGTACAAAATTTTCGCAAAGTAACTTGAACTCACCTCTGCTAGATTAAGCTAAATCTAGATTTTTCCCAAACGTATGCTCCTTTGATGAAGTTTGCATCCTCAAGCCAAAACTTCCAAAACCTAGATTTATGAATTTCCAACCATCAATATCACAATCCAACCATGTAGAATCATTCCTTAAACATTTAGAATCATTTCTCCCAACATATTACACCCAAAATAACCAATACATCGAAACCCTAATTTCCAAAATAAAGGGGAGAAGATTACCTCAATCATCAAGTGAATCCACCAACCAAACACTTCTAGTGTTACCAAAGTGAGCTTCAATCTTCACTTCACCCAAAGAAATGA
The DNA here is from genome assembly GCA_033807775.1 of Saussurea involucrata. Lineage (NCBI taxonomy): Eukaryota > Viridiplantae > Streptophyta > Magnoliopsida > Asterales > Asteraceae > Saussurea > Saussurea involucrata. The sequence goes on along the minus strand of CM066321.1, from coordinate 161,623,351 downwards.
AAGGTTTAGGAGAGGGTTGGGTAAAACCCTAAAATAGTGTAGAAATTCCAACCAAAAGGAGATGAGATGAGAAATACCAACCTCAACCTAAGGATCCTTGTAACGAGATGGAGGAGGGACTTTGATTTACAAGATTTGTGGCTTCAATGGCTTCAAAATCATTTTGAAGGGTTAGGGTTCGGTTTTGGGAGAGTTTAGAGAGAAAGAGATGGAATAGAAATGAAAGAAAGCTGAAAGGCGTGGGTTTAAAACCCTCAGAGTCCGCTCGCGATTGTGACACGGCGAGAGTGACCATGTCACAATCGCCGGGGCACTCTCGCCCGCTACCCAAAATGCTCACGGTACACTTTCGGCGAAAGTGACACTGCGACAGTGACCATGTCACTCTCGCGAGTGTCCTACTCGCTGGCCCTCCCAAAACCCTCGGTACATTCTCGGCGAAAGTGACACTGTGAAAGTGACCATGTCACTCTCGCGAGTGTCATACTGATTTATTAAAAAGGACAAGGTTTTGCTTTGGAGTGTGGAACACGTAATGCTGGACTTGTACCGAGTCCAAACTTGGCCAATTTCTCGAGAGATCCAAATAGCATTACGTGTTCCACACTCCAAAGCAAAACCTTGTCCTTTTTAATAAATCTAGACGGAATCATTTACAATTGGAGTTAGGATTTTCGGGGTGTTACACGTACCATGTTCACCTCGAGTGTCTCGTTCACAAGGGAATGGTCTTCCCTATTTGTCACTTGAACGACGTTAACGTTAAGTGTTAGTGTTAGGGGCTGTTTGGCAGTTGCTGAATGGTTTAGTGCAGAATGATTGAGAGGTCAGAATGGTTGAGAGGCTCTGTATGGTTGAGTGCAGAATGAAATTTGGTTGTTTGGTAACTGTTCTGAATAGTAACTCTGAATGACAACAAATTACCATTTTACCCCTTTGTATAAACTAGTAGAAATCAATTTTTTTCTTTGGAAAGCATCAACACATCTCATTAACAAACCACCAAATACAAAGTTCTAGACATATCAATTTTTGTTCATGTTCTTGCAATCAACAGAGCTTGAAAACCCATGGAAATCGAAAAATCAACAGAGGAGAAAACCCATGGAAATCGAAAACCCAACAGAGGAGAAAACCCATGAAACCCATGGACAAACTCACCCATGGAAATCTGTAAAGCCCGTGTCCCGGTACGCCTTCTTATTTATTTATGTTTCTTTTTATTTATTTTGTGATTTCGTCTAGCGGGGTTAGGCGTCAAGGACCTAAAACGAATTATCTAGTATGTTAATGGTCTGTATGTTAAATCCTAAGCTATTTTGGAAATTTTGGGCATACTCTAAAAGTATAGGGGCTAAATGGGATTTTTGGTGAAAGGCTTGCTAGGGGGGGAGGGGGTCGGCCCATGAAGGGAACCGACCATCCCTTTTCTCGTTTCTTTTTACTTGCTGCTCACACAAAAAAAAAACTCTCGATCACCCTCTCCTTCTCGGTTGTTTTCACGGCAAGCAAACCCTATTTTCCCTTCCCCACCGCTGCCGCCGCCGAGAACCACCTTTACCATCGCCGGAGCGCCGTCGCCGGCGTGAGGGAGAGAGCACCGAGATAGAAGGCTGGAGTTCGGGCTGGGGTCGTTTAGTCGTCATCATCGTTATTGAAAGGTAAACATCGTCTTCCCGTTTCTTTCTTTCTCGTCGACGTTAAACACCGTGATCGGAACCACCGCCGTCGCCGACAGCCTTGGCTACCGGCGGTGTGGCCACCGGCGTGAACCACCAGACCTAGGGGTGGTTTGTGCGTGGTCAGAGTTGCGAGGGTGGGCGAGAGTGTAGGAAAGTCGGGATAGTTTAAGGGTCCGTTTTAATCCTTGTCTCGCCGAATTTTAGTGAACTGCCGCCGGCGACCACCACTGCCGGAGGGCAGAGGGTGGTGCGTGGCCATGTCTTATTAATAATCACCGTAGAATCCGTTAAGCCTTGACTTAATCGTTTAAGCCGTTTCGTTAAAACCGTCGTTTTTTTTATAATCATCAATTCATGTGGAAAATGGTGCAGCCACTGTTTTTTGCGACGGCTATAACTTTTCCGTCGTAACTCCGTTTGAGCCGAAACTGGCGCCCACGGTTCAAGTTCGGGGTCGGGCACGTTTTCCGTGTTTTAGCGGAAAACTGGTTCGGTCTCTAGCTGGGCGAAAAAGTGGTCGCAAGTTCGGTGATTCGTCATTTCATGTGAAAATTTCTGGAATCTGCCTTGATCTTGCGAAAGCCTTAACTTTTCACTCGTAACTCGTTTTGACGTGAAATTGGTGCCCAAAGTTCCCAATTTGAGTTGGGGAGGTTTTTCGTGTTTTGCCGAAAGTCTGATTAAGCCCGTAGCTAGGCTGTTTCGGGCTGTTTCCGCGGCTGGTCCGAAAACGGACAGTTTTTGTGGTCGTTCGTATTTAGTTCATAATAAATTGTAGAAAAATCGTTAGGAGGCGTATAATATGTCCTTGAAACCCTATCTCAGAGTACTTTCTAATCATGAAATAATATTGGGAATTTTCTGGGTTTAAAGGGGTCGAAACAGGTCCCGAACAGACCTGTTTGGCGAGAACGGAAAATAGTTTTAGTGACGGTTTAAGCGTGTGTCGTGTCGTAGGGTCCGGGTTTCGTATTGACACGTTTTAACATGCGTTTAGGTGCTAGGAAGCGACCGTAATTGTGAAGCTTGAATTGTATTGTTAAGCTAGGCGCGCAGTCGAGGTGAGTTCTCTCACTATATCTAATAACGGTTGTTTTATCATTGCTGTAGTACGTGTGTGGTAGCTTTATGTGACTGTGTTGTGGAACTAGATAGTGGGGTGTCTAGTTGATACTATGTTGTCATGTTAACTCGGTGGGACCGAGGATCCGGCGGGGCCGGAGATTTTATACGCGGGTGGCGTAGAGACTCAGTGAGACCGGGGATTCGGCGGGGCCGGAGATGTTATCATGTGGTCGGTGGGACCGACTTGTGCCTTTTAGGTGGGTGGGTGTGGATATTGTTGGAACCCATATACACTTAATCAAGATTAACAATCTGTTAGTGGAGTTTAGAGTTTGATGCGGAAGCGTATTAAACTAACAGATATGTTTGATAGATATTAGAACGCACATATATAAAGAAAACAGTAAGGAATAAAAAGGATTTCTTGAACAGTTACTGTTATTCAATATATAATAAGAACAACGAAGAACAGATTAAGAACTGTTGGTGTGTGTGAGAATATAACACTCAGATATTTGACAATAAAGCTTGAGAGTATTAGTGATTCCTTGTGTTTTCGTCGTTAGGAAGATCTCAACATGAGACTTCCTTTTATACTACTCTTAGAAGACTATGAAGTTGGTCACTGTTCCTTTTACGGCATGAATAGTAAACTGGATGGTGTGAACAGTGGACTGGATGGTGTGAGCAGTTGTTTGAGCCATGCGCATTTAATGGAGCAGATGTACTATTGGTAAATGCATTAAATGGCGCAGACGTCTATTTTGTACCATGCCCTATTGAGTCCACTCAGAGCTTGACACGTGTTTTGACAGTACTTTTCCATGCAAGTTGATGAACGTATCCAGTAATATCTTCCAAGTCTTCATAGCAGACCACAGAGGCTCTGTAAGGCATTACAGAGGTTCTATGGTCTGACCTTCTGTGGAGCAGTCCACTTGTTTCCGAGTTGATCTTCTTCTTGCGCACTACAGAGGTTCTGTGATTACCTCTGTAGCTTCTGTGGCTTTCTGGACTTGATCTTCTGGAAGAAGTGGCAGAGCCTCTGTGAGAGGCTTTTCTATACTTAGCCTATTTTTCACTACTTCTAAGTATTTCTATGATTAGGAAGATTGAAGCTAACAATCTCCCCCTAAGTAGTGAAAAATAAAAATTTGACTTTGTGTTTAGTTGGGCTAAGTTAGATAAGACAAAGGTTAAACAATACCTCGAAATTTCTTTCATTTAGAAATATGCCAGAGGCATTTTACATTTGAGTACAATGAAAGATAAACTTTTGTTTGCAGAGATTGGAGGTCTGAGAATCAGATTTTGGCATCTTTGAAATCGTTGTAGCTTCTGTTGTCTCTGCCGACTTTTCTGATCTCTTTGTAGAATCTGATGCAGAGTTCTCTTAGGCGGATTGTTGAGTCTATTTCTCTGATGAAAGTATCTGCATCATCTCTATCCATTTTCTCTGTACCTCTGTATTTTACAAGGCTTGCTCTGAATTTGCTCAGAGTACTGGTTGCGTACTTCTGACAATCCATGAGTACAAAAAGTTTAACCTGGTGTTGTGGGTTTTGAAATACTAACCCAAATCTTGGTTCTCTGATGATTGAGTTGGGCACAGCGTCTGGTGGGCAGCGATCTTCTGGTGGTCGTAGATCTAGATGTTTGAGACCAAGATCTTTTCCCAGCTGAAAATCTATCATGCTGTATAGCATAAGCTTTTCCCTCATCGCTTTTCTCAATACTTGATAGGCTCTGGTGTTTGCCTCTGTGTTGTAGTTGTCCTTTGTCCATTGCAGAAGGTCAGGTAGATCGTATGGATTGATGTTTCTTAAGTCAGCATCAGCGAAGGTAGACTCTGAATTGTTCTCTCTTCTGACTTTGTAAAGATTGTACCTGACCCTTGGATAGGTTCTTGTGAAGGAGAATCTGCAGAAGATCACTTTTTTGATTTTGTGAATTGAGAAGACATCTGCTTTGGCTCTTGGCTTTGTTCTTGTGAAGATGTTCTCAAATTCTTCTCTGATCCTTGGATCTGTCACATGATCTATTGGATAGTTTGTCTGAAAGGATTGTTTGTAGAGGTATTTGTATACCACTTCTTCCATTTCTTCATGTGTTGGACCAGGTCGTGGAATTTGTCTTCTGAGACTCTCCATATGTTGAACAACTTCTGCAGCTCTACCAGTTAAAGGAGTTTCTGACAGAGGCTTCAATCCATGTGCCCAGTCAACTTCTTCGGGTTTTGGGGTTTGAAAGGCGTCAAACGCACTTTTCATCAGTTTCTCTGTTGGCTTTGACAATGTTTTCTTCTTCTTAGGTTCCTCTGTCAGTATCCCTTTGCCTTTATCTTTTGTTGTCGTGGCATAACCTGTTGCTTCTGTGGGATTTGAGGTTTGTACTTCTGTAGGTTTGATGGAGGTTGCCTCTGTGGATTTTGACGATTGTGATTTAGAGGACTTTTGTGGCGATGGTTCTGTTGGCTTGACTTGCTCTGTAACCTCTGTTGGAGGTTGTTTGGTGACTTCTTCTGTGAGCTCAGTTTCTGTTGATGAAGTGTTTTCATTGAATCTTCTTGCCATTCTGAAGGCTAAGGTGAACCTGTGCCTTTCTTCTTCTCTCTTCACCATACGATCACTTATTGTTGTGTGCATCCTTTTCAGAATGTCAGAAGCAGAGGTCGTTGCTCTTTTTGGTTTGGTGGCAATCGACTTTCTTCTGGGTATGGTTTGGGGTGTTTCCACAGAGGTGGGTGTTTTCTCTGTGGTTGGTTCATCTGTTTCTTCTAAAATGATTACCTCAGGGGTGGTTGTTGCCTCTGAGGTTTGCTTATCTGCTTCTGTAGTGTTGGGTTCTTCAGAGGTTGAATCCACAGAGATGGGTGTATTCTCTGTGGTTTGTTGAGTTTGTTGTTGTCGGGTCTGTTCTGGAGGTGCTTGACTCAGAGGTTCTGCGGCTATTGGTGGACCTGTAAGTTCTCTGCTTGCAGTTTTCTCTGTAGTTTTCTCCCCCTCAGGATGATCTGATGGACCAGGATGGTCATCATCATCAGAGTCATCCTGACCCTTGTCTGATGTACCCTCTGCTCTGCAGGAAGCATCAGGTTTCTTTGGCATTGTGGCTCCAGCAGCGATCAGTTTCGCGCAGACATCATCACAGAGGCCAAGAAGAGTTGCTAGCTCTGCCTCTGTTTTGAATCTCATCCTTCCTACACTTTCTCTGAAATCTTTGACGAAGTTAGCATTGGCAGTGGTGAAGGAAAGGATGACTTCTGTCACTTGATTAATCACGTTCTGCCCAAGTTCTGTCAGCTGTGCTATTGTCATGTAGTCTTTGGGTTGCATCAGCATGGTATTTCGCATGGCTTCTTCTTGAACTTTTTGTAGGGCCTTCTGTAGATCTGCAGGAGTGATGCCCGTTGACACTGAAGTCTGTTTGTTCAATTTATCAAGGAACTTGTTGATGGAGTTCTCAATCGAAGAAGGAGTAGTTGTTGCGGCAGAAGTGGTGGATGCGGTAGCAGCAGACTTCATCTGTGAGATGGCAGTTTTCACCTCTGTGGACAGGTTGTCCATTTTGGTGTTCAGGTTTAGCAGTGCCAGTGATGTTGTCTCTGCAAAAGATTTGAAAGAGCTTTGCAACTCTTTCAAGGTTTGGTTCACAGAGGTCTCAAGGGTTTGGAACTCATCCCTTGTGACTTGTGTTCCGGTGGTAACCTCTGGAGGAACACATTCGTCTCCAGAGTGAATCCCTGTTCCTGGGATACCTTCTTTCATTCCTGTTTGTATGTTGAGAATGGAAGGATTTCCTTCTGATCCTTGAGAAGAAACATGAGTTTCAATCCCTACAGAAGTTCTGAGAAGAACATTGTCCAAATCCACTCCAGAGGTGGGTATTGGAATATCCTTCTGGTGACTAGGAGATTTGTCTAGAGTCTCTTTGTCTTTATGCTCTCTACTTCTCTCTGAAAGAAGTGTGGGTCTTAATAAGTGCGTGTCAGAGGAAACAAATTCCTCTGTAGGGTGTTCTTGTGTGATCTGGGGCGATTGATCACGAACATTAGGTGAGTCTCTTTGAGGAGACTCCCTAGGAATGGATTCCCCGGTTTCTGTGGGTACAGAGGTTGAAAGAGTAACCTCTGGCTGGATGGGTTGGGTTGGGATCGAGCTGTGCTGCTCTTTTTCAATAACTCCTTCTGCAGCTAGACCTGCGGAGTTAGAAATGTGGGTTGCACTGGGAGGGGGTGATTGATGTGTGCCTTCTTCAACTTCGGCATCTTTTCTTGTTTCTTCTTCTGGTTCTGTGGAAGTTCCTTGCTCTGTGCGCAATGAGTCATACATGTGATGAGATCCGTATAATCTCATGACATGAGGATGATAGAGACCTTTTCGTATCCAGATAGCCTCTTCTTCATCTGAATCTACCTCTGAGATTTCTATCCCTGTTTCTGTGGTTTCTTCTACAACCGTTGCCTCTGTAACTTTAGTTGTATTCCACTCAGCTTCGATTTGTTCTGTTTCTTCTGAAGCTTGGTTTGGACTTCTTATGTGGACGTCCAATCCTTGAATGAAAGGGTTTTGTAAAATCACAGGGGTTTCGGCTGGTTGATTTCTGGGTGTTGTGTCATCTTCGTGTAGATGTGTGTCAATGCCAGAAATGAAGAAATCTTGTTCTTCTGGAGTGTGGTGGTCGAGAGGTTGTGCCGTCCACCCTGCTGTATTAAGGGTGTTTGCAATTTCGGGGTTCTGTAGGAAATCATTCAGGTCTCCTTGGTGAGCAAATCTATCTGGAGATTGATATGGTGATTGATATCCTTCTTCTGTCATTCCTACTTCTGCATCTTCTTCTTCTGCAGTCTCTCCCTCTATGATTTCCTCTTCTGCAATGGTAAACAACTTTTTAAGTGTTTTACCATGCTTCTTTTTGGTTTTCCTCCTTTTTGGTTTTGGTGCCCCTTCCTCTGTTGATTTGGATCTCTTCTTTTTCTGTTTTGTGAAAAGGGGAGGTGCAGAGGAGCCAATCTCTGTGGCATGGGGAGGTGAAGGTCTATCTTCTGCAGTGCTTGTTGATGTGCCTTCTGCAGTTTTTCTCTTCTTAGCTTTTGGAGTAGAAGCAGAGATCTTTGCTGAAGATTTCTTTCCCATTATTTCTGCGCGTTTGGCTATGAAGCTGAGCTGAATAGCCATGTGTTTTGCTAACTTTTGATCCTTTTCTGCTTGAGTGGAAAGAGGTTTTGCTATCATTGTTCCTAGGGGAACACCTAAACGCGGGGGTGTCATAGGACTCGGTTTTGGAGTTCTATGATCGCGTATATACTCTTTCTTAAGGGATATGTTCGATGCGTAGCGCAGAAGTTTCTTTGACAGAGGTCTGCAGTGTGAGTAGCCATCAGCATGATCAGTGGGGGTATTTTTGTTCATCGGGAACTGTTTGGGAGTTGGCCCTTCCATTTGCCAATTTTGGATTAGCAGCAGAGGTTCGAACAGTACTCCCAATATTCTTTGGAATTGCAGAGGTGGTAGAAAGTTGGGATCGTTCTCTTTGACCCTTTTCGAGTTGTTCTTTCTGTCGATGGTGTTTATGATCTCTTGCATCATTATGGTCGCATATCTAGTGGAAGATCATAGTAAACCCCATACATGATGCTCAAGATTTGATGTGAGCTCTGGTCAATACTCCCTATCTTTCCTGTCAAGCATCTGTTAAGAATAGAGAACAAAGTGTTCCACAGAGGTGGTAATCGGCCTCTGCGGAAGTCATTTCTCTTCCGTAGTTGGGTGTTGTACCCAAGCATTTCCACGAATCTACAGAGCTCTTCGTCTGTTGGTTGCTCTGCATAACTTTTCAATCCCAGAAGACCCCTTGTTGGTAGGTTGAATTCAAGTGAGAACATTGTTCTGTTGAACTTGATTTCAAGATGCTCAGTTTTATCAGGTCTTGAAATGTACCCTTTGATAAGAGAATCGTCTTTATCAAATCGGCAGCTTTGCCAAAATTGGTTCAAATAACGAACTGGTATTCTGTTAGGGGTTCTTGATAGTAGAGGGAAAAGGATATGGTTTTCCATGATGTTCAGAAGTATGGCATGGGCTTCGCCGAAAGTAGTGGGTGAGGGGACCAAATAGCAGTTGTTGGATTTAATAGGAAGAGTGGCTTCGAAATGATCCTTAGCTATGAAGTTTTGCAAGTGTGTCGTCGGAGCAAAGTCTGCGGAATCCCCGGAATCTTGTTGTTCAATATCTCTTGCAAGGCTGGGGTTTTCAGAATGTTCTGAATGAGCAGGGGAGTTTTCCGTTGAGTTCGCCGGAGAGAGTTCAGAGGATGTAGCTCGAGAAGATGAAGCCATTTGCAAGTGTTTTGCAGGGTATCGCCGGAGAAGAAGATGAGAGTTTGTAAAAGGTTTTATGAGAGGGTAAGGTTTGTTTTTATAGGATGGTAAAACGGTAGACTTCGAAAGGGTAAAGTATATGGCAATGGATTAAAGTTTGGAATCCGCACTCGAGTTTGAGCGGCGGGTTCAACTTACCAAAAAAAACGTTCCATGTTTGCCCAATGAAAATGGGACACGTAGGCCATGTCAGAAAATGACAGGACGTCGTGCGCGGCCCATTAATGCTAGGCGCGTGGAGTTGTTCTTAGCCATATGAGTTTCACTCGCAGAAAAAGTAACCGTTAATACTACAGAGATGCCCAAGTAATCAGATTGACAGAGCTTCTGTAGTTTACAGAGGCTCTGTGATCTTGAAAATCTTTGATGTTTATCCCTTTTTCATATATCTCATTGTTATCATGACTTCTGTGGGGTTCTTCTTTAACCAAAAACATTTGTAAAAGCATTGGAGAGGATAAAATCGGATTTTTGTGAAGAAATTTGCTTCGCAGAGGTTTTGTGGCTCTGTTGGAACTTGCAGAAGTTCTGTGAGGGCCAGCAGAAGCTCTATGAGAGAAAAAATCTCATAAAAAAATTTTATTAGTATTTTTGATCATCCAATTTTTGATTTGGTTTAAGAGATGTTTTTCGGACATATTTGAAAGTTTGTGTCCGAGAAAACTGTTTTAAAAAAACGGTTTGTTCGAGAAGGTCATGGTCTGCGTTTTCGGTTTCCGAGATAACATTCCAAAAGATCGACAGAAGGTTAATTTGTGATCACAGAGCATATTTCCTGCAGAAGCTCTGTTGAGCTCAGCAGAAGCTCTATGACCTTAAATTTCTCCTAATTCGAATTTTGTGAAACTTTTTGAGCTTTTGATTTTTGAGATGTTATTCACAGTATATTTAGGACATATTTGACAATTCTTGTCCTAGAAAATTGTTTTCCAAAAACCTTTTGTGCGAGAGACATACCTTTTGGTTCTTCTGTTCTCGGCAGTTTTGTCTTTCTTCTGTCGATGGAGAATTATCGACATTCTTCTTCGGCTTTCCTTTGAGAGATTTACCTCTGTAGATCATCTCAGGGCCCCTTTTGCTCCCCCTTGATCTAATCTCTTCTGTAGATCAAGATTTTTTTTTTTTTGCTCCCCCTTGACCTATGCTTGGATCAAAGAATGATAAGTTTTGCATAGAACATAGGTCATGGTCTTTCAGAGGTTCTGTAGGGGTCGTCAGAGGTTCTTAGTTGACTTACAGAAGCTCTGTGATTTTAAGAACTATTTAAGGTTTTAAGAATTTACATACAGAAGTAGAATCGATCAAAGCAATAAATTAAGCAATGTATTTTACTTATTATTTACAGAATATAAAACTATACTTACTGAGGATTTTCACACCATGTTAATCATTCCTATCTTACCTACCAAGAAGTTGAATCTTTTCTCGTCTAGTGCTTTGGTGAATAAGTCAGCGAGTTGATATTCTGTGGGCACAAAATGCATTTCGATTGTACCGTATTCAACATGATGTTTCAAGAAGTGATACCTTATATCGATATGCTTGGTTTTTGAGTGTTGCACAGGGTTGGCAGAGATAGCAATAGCACTTTTGGAATCGCAGAAGATGGGTATTTTGAACAGAATGTGGCCGTAGTCTTTTAGCTGGGTCTTCATCCATAGAACCTGAGAACAACAGCTAGCGGCAGCAACGTATTCAGCTTCTGCAGTGGATGTGGAAACACAATTCTGCTTCTTGGAGGTCCAACTGACTAGTTTACCACCTAGGAATTGACAACTCCCAGAGGTACTCTTTCTGTCGAGCATGCATCCTCCATAGTCTGAATCTGTATAAGCTTTAAGACCAAAACCAGAGTTCTGTGGATACCAGAGACCAAGATTTTTGGTCCCTTTTAGGTATCTAAAGATTCTCTTTACGGCATCATAATGTGATTTCTTTGGATTAGCTTGATAGCGTGCACAGAGACATGTGGCATGCATAATGTCAGGTCTGCTTGCTGTTAAGTATAACAGAGATCCAATCATGCCTCTGTAGAGAGTGCATTCTACAGAGATGCCATCTGAATCTAAGAATAACTTGTTTCCAGTGGCCATTGGAGTTTTCATTGCAGAGGTATCAGAGAGGCTATACTTGGAAAGAATGTCAGAGACATATTTAGCTTGATTTATAAAAATTCCCTCTGATGATTGTTTGACTTGGAGTCCGAGGAAGAAAGTTAATTCTCCCATCATACTCATTTCAAACTCACTCTGCATGAGTTTTTCAAATCTTTTACACTCTTCTGAATTAGTAGACCCAAAAATTATGTCATCTACGTATATTTGTACAAGCATTATCTCACTACTTTTGCGTTTATAGAATAAGGTAGTATCTGTTGTACCTCTGTTGTAACCATTGACTAGAAGAAAGGTAGAAAGTCGTTCATACCATGCTCGTGGAGCCTGTTTCAGTCCATATAGAGCTTTTTCAAGGTAGTATACATGCCTTGGAAACTTTGAGCTTTCAAATCCTGGTGGCTGATTAACGTAGACCTCTTCTTGGATTTCACCGTTGAGAAAAGCTGATTTTACGTCCATCTGATAGACTTTAAAACCTCTGTGGGCTGCGAAGGCTAAGAATATTCTTATTGCTTCGAGCCGTGCGACAGGGGCAAAAGTTTCATCGTAGTCTATGCCTTCTGCTTGTCTATATCCCTTTGCTACTAATCTTGCTTTGTTTCTGATGACCACTCCATCTTCATCCTTCTTGTTTCTGTAGACCCATTTAGTCCCAATGGCCTGTTTTCCTCTTGGCAGAGGTACTAGAGTCCATACTCTGTTACGCTCAAATTGCAAAAGTTCTTCTTGCATGGCGTCTACCCAGTTTGGGTCATCTAGGGCTTCAGAAATCTTCTTTAGTTCTATCACACTAATAAAATTTGTAAAGAAACAAAAGTTAGCAGTGGCAGACCTTGTTTTTACTGCGTCAGAAGGTTCTCCGATTATTTGGCTTGGAGGATGGCTTTTTGTCCATTGAGTTGTGCGTGGGAGATGATCATCAATGTCATTCAGACTTTCTTTAGAGACTTCTTGTGTTTCTTCTTGTGTAGCCTCTGTTGTTCTTCGTGCCTTGGTAGTTGATTCTACCGTTTGTGGAATGATTGGTATGAGTGGTGGTGGAGTTTGTTCCTCTGAGGACGTATAGTCTTGGTCCTCGATTTCCTCTGTAATTGGTTCTTCTGTGGTTTGTGCAGCTTCTGTGGTCGTTTTCCTTGATGTTTCATCTTCTGCACTTTCTTCTGCTTTGGCAATTGCATCTGTAGTATGTACAGAAGAAGATGAAGCATTATTAGGACCAGTTAGAGACAAACCTGTAGGATTTTGTCCGACAGAGGATGGTTCTTCAGAAACCCCGATTGTTCCAATAGAAGGATCAATGTTTTCGTTGAGCATCTCTAAAAATAGAAGATCCAAGTCTTCTTTTGCTCGTGAGATGACAGAGGATTTCCCTTTAGTTCCGAGTTCTGAACTGATTTGTTCAGAAGTCATTTGGAATGAATCATCAAAAGAAACATTGATGCTTTCTACAATCTTGTGAGACTTTGTAAGGAATGTTCTGTAGGCTTTGGAAGTGGCAGAGTATCCAATGAATTTGCCTTCATCTGCTTTTACATCAAACTTTCCTCTTGAATCTCTGTCGTTTAAGACGAAGCATTTGCATCCGAATACATGGAAAAATTTGATGTTTGGCCGCCGTTTGTTAAGAAATTCGTAAGGCGTCTTGAGGTGTCTTTTCATAATGGTTGATCGATTTTGAGTATAACACGCAGTAGAAATTGCTTCTGCCCAAAAGTTCATTGATAATCCGCATGCTGACATCATAGTTCTTGCGGCTTCCACAAGTGTTCGATTTTTTCTTTCGACAACACCGTTCTGTTGTGGAGTGCGAGCTGCAGAAAAGTTCTGTGATATTCCTTCTGTTGAAAGATAGGCTTCAATGACAGAGTTTTTAAATTCTGTGCCATTGTCACTTCTTAACTTCTGTATTCTACAATTATAAAGAACTTGGATTCTTTTCATTAGATTTATCAATATATTTGGAACATCTGATTTCTTTCTAACGAATTCAACCCATGTGAAACGCGAATACTCATCAATTAGGACAAGTATGTATTTCTTGCCACCTAGGCTCTGTATGGCAATGGGACCGCAGAGGTCGACATGAAGCATGTACAGAGGTCTAGTGCAAGATACATCTGTTTTGCCTTTGTGGGAAGCTCTTTTGAGTTTTCCCATCTCACAGGCAGAACATAAATGATCCTTATTGAACTTAACATTTGGCAAACCTTTAACTAGATCAAGTTTGACCAGTTTTTCCAATGTGTGAAAATTTAAGTGACAGAACCTGTTGTGCCATAACCAGGCTTCTTCACTTTTGCAGGCAACAAGGCAAACTTTGTCTTTGTTCTTTGAGTTGAAGTTCATTAGATATAGATCACCTATTCTTTCAGCTCGCAGAAGTTCCATACTTGTTTCTTCACTTTGTAGAGAGCAGAAAGTTCTTTTGAACAACACATTGAATCCTGTATCACAAAGTTGACTTACACTGAGTAGGTTGTGCTTAAGGCCATCCACATATGCAACTTTGTATACAGAAACATCTTCTTTCCTTATGACTCCATAGCCTTTTATGTGTCCTTTCTTGTTGTCTCCAAAAGTCACAGATCCACCATCTTGTGTTTCTTTGTACGTGGATAGTGCACTTCTGTCACCAGTCATGTGCCTTGAGCATCCGGAGTCTAGATACCAGATTGGCACATACTTCTTCTGCAGGACAATCACAGAGATTTAGGTACCCATATCCATATGGGTCCAATATTGTTAGAGTTTTTCAAGTTTGCCTTGGCATTCTTGAAATACATTTTGTTCTCTGCAGAAGAGTCAGATTGTTTCTTTGTGGGATTTGACTTTTGAATTGTCGTAGAGAGTAAACAGACTTGACTTGATAAATGATTATTAAGTTTAGACATAAGATCAAAGCAATGACAGTATTGAATATGAGATGTAATTTGCTTGAACTTTTCATTGAACTTTTTGAACTCAGCCACAGAGGCATTACATTCTTTCTTTACATTAGATTTCCTATTACTAGAAGATCTATGAATACTCGAATGTTGTTTGCAAAAGCTCTGTTTAGGACCTGCCTTCTGTGGGTTGCTTCTGTGGTGAACTTCTTTCATCACTGTCACAGAAGAAAAAGATTTATTAACCTTAGGTTTTGAAAATCTAGAACTTATAGGATCAATAGAGGTCTTCTGTAACATTTTAAGCTCAGCAGAGGTCTTGATATGTAGATTCAATTTTAGAAAATCTTGGCAGATTGGAATCTCTGTGAGTTTCTCTTTTGGAGAAATAGTTCTGTGAGGAACTTCAGAGGAGAATTTGACATCCTCTGTGTCACAGTGAATTATCCCTGATTTGAAATCAGTCTCTGAGTTGTCAGAGGATGAATCGTCCTCGTATACAGAGGTTGAGTCAATTCTTTCAATAGAGGCTGGATTTTCTGAGCATGTATCGTACGAGCTTTCTTCCTCTGTAGAATAGTTTTCATAGATTGCAGAGGTTTCTAATAAGATTTCTTCAGTGAGAGTTTTATCTATAGAAGATGTACAGAAATTTTCTAAAACGCTTGATTTCCATATTTCCAAAATTTCTTTTTCAATTAAATTTTTAAAGTTTTCTTCTGAAAAAATGGGTTTAAACTCAGGAGCTTCTGCTGACAATTTCTTTTCAACGTTTATCAAACAGACAAATGCAACCTGTGTTTGGGTCTCTGGTTTACCAAACTTGAAGATACCAATCTGATCTTGTGTTTTCAGATATTTCTTTGGTTTGATACTTCTATTGACAGAGGTTGAAGATGATGAGTCTGTGTTTTCAAACCACACGTTAATCATCTTCTTATGTTTCTTCAAGTAAGGATCCACAGAGATTTTCGCCCGTTTGTTTACAGAGATTAGATTTGGAAAATCTGGTTTGTTTGTTTTTCCAATCACAAATAACGAGGACAGAGGTTTGTTTCTTTTGCCTTCAACACCTAGGGTGATATCATCATACCCTATACCTCGTCTCCCTATTTGTGAGTTTATTTTTTCATAAACTTTCTGTGCATCTTTATAGTTTTTAAGCAAAACTTCTCTTCTGAGTAAATCTTGCCATAATACCTCTCTTTCTCTTTGAAAGTATTCTTTAAGAGATCTTATGTCAGTAGTTTCGCTCCTTGAAACTGAAAGTTCTTTTGTTTTATCTTTTAAAGTATTGGTTAATTCAGAAATTTGTTTTTTTAAAGGATCTAGAGTTTTGTTCCAATTCTTTTCTATTCTCTCTTTTTCCTCAAAAATCATTGCTTTTTCTTGAGTGAGAAGCCGTACTTCTCTCTCATTGAAAGTGAGTCTTTTCTGAATACTTTGATTTATCTCTTTCAGTTCAATTAATTCAATGTTAATTCTAAGTGTATTATCATCTACAGAGGTAATACAAGAGTTGGAATTTGAAGTAGATACCTCAGAGTCAGTGCAGGAGTCGACTTCTGCCATGCCACAGAAGAGGGCATTAGCGGTATGTTCATCGTCAGAAGTAGAGTCTGACTGGAAGTCTTCTGTGTTCTCCTCAGAATGTCCTTTTGCCATTAAGGATTTTTGAGCATAATATTCGGCTTTCTTTTTGTAGAAAGCAGAGTCCCTCTGTGGGCGATTTGATCTGCTTCTGCATTCATTCGCAAAATGGCCTGGTTTGCCGCAGTTAAAACATCCTTGAGGAGTGTTTCCTGTTCGATCATTGGACTTCTGTAGGTCTCCGCCTTTCTCTGATCTACATTCATTTGCATAGTGACCAGGTTTGCCGCATTTGTAGCATTCTTGCTGTGTGTGGCTTACCGAGTCATCTGACCTCTGTCGGTCATTCCCTCTGTAATTTCTATCGTTTGACCTCTGTCGGCCATTTGATTCTTCTTCTCTTCTGTCATCTCTTCTGTTGCCTCTTCTGTCATCCTGGTTTTCTCTATCATATCTTTCATTTCCGGAACCTCTTCTGTTTCCTCTGAACTCTTTTGTCAATAGAGCTAAAGATTTAGCTAGTGACGCAAGAGTTGTTTCCTTTTCTGCTTGCTCTTCTTCTTCACTGTCAATTATCACCATCTTCTTCTTCTCCTTCTTCTTCTCCTCTGTGGCTTTATCATTTCTTGGTCTCTGTGCATCCTCTTTAGTTTTACTAACCAATGCATATGGTGCAATGGTTAGTGTTTTAGCCTGTGCTATCTGAGGTTCTTGTGCGGCTAATGTTCCGTAAAGATCAGAGAGAGTCCAGGTGTCCAGATCCTGATTTGTCTGTAGGGACATAGACAGCTGGAGCCATTCTTCATTTAGACTTTTTAAAAACATGACATTGTTTTCTTCAGAAGTTCTGTCAATGCCTGATTTTCTGCACTGGTTGATTAGAGAGTTGAATCTGTCGTATGTTGTTTGCAGAGATTCTGTTGCAGAGGCTTTGAATGCATGATATTCATTGATGTACTGTGCTCTTCGGTTTTTTTGTGTTTTAGCACCTCCTTCCAACTGTCTTTCCAGTTCTTTCCACAGATCATGTGCTGTTTCACATGAATCCAAGGATTGAAAGAGTTCGTTGGGTATTGCCATAATTAATGTCCTCTTGGTTTTCTGAGCAACTTCATCTTCTGCTTTATCTTCGGTTGACCACTCCCCTTTTGGCTTTGGTTTTTGATGTTCGGGGATTTCGGCAGATTCAGCAGTAGCAGGTATACGAGGTACTACTGTCATGGGAATAGGAGGAGGATTGTACATATATTGTACTTGATTTTTTTCAGTGCCCTCGAAAAAATGGACCATTCTTATTTTCCACTGAGGATACTCATCTCGAAGGAGAGTAGGAGGTTTAGTGAGAGAACCAGTAGTAAAGAAATTATTTGTATTTGTCATTTGAAGATTTTAGAAAGAAAGTATGACTAAAGAGTTACTTCGATGAGCTTGAAGATTTTATGGGTTTAAGCAGTTTCCAGACACAATTTTAAATCTCAATAATATCTATCAAGAGTCTTGATAAGTGGATCACTTGATATTGAAAATCAAGGAAGGCTCTGATACCAATTGTTGGAACCCATATACACTTAATCAAGATTAACAATCTGTTAGTGGAGTTTAGAGTTTGATGCGGAAGCGTATTAAACTAACAGATATGTTTGATAGATATTAGAACGCACATATATAAAGAAAACAGTAAGGAATAAAAAGGATTTCTTGAACAGTTACTGTTATTCAATATATAATAAGAACAACGAAGAACAGATTAAGAACTGTTGGTGTGTGTGAGAATATAACACTCAGATATTTGACAATAAAGCTTGAGAGTATTAGTGATTCCTTGTGTTTTCGTCGTTAGGAAGATCTCAACATGAGACTCCCTTTTATACTACTCTTAGAAGACTATGAAGTTGGTCACTGTTCCTTTTACGGCATGAATAGTAAACTGGATGGTGTGAACAGTGGACTGGATGGTGTGAGCAGTTGTTTGAGCCATGCGCATTTAATGGAGCAGATGTACTATTGGTAAATGCATTAAATGGCGCAGACGTCTATTTTGTACCATGCCCTATTGAGTCCACTCAGAGCTTGACACGTGTTTTGACAGTACTTTTCCATGCAAGTTGATGAACGTATCCAGTAATATCTTCCAAGTCTTCATAGCAGACCACAGAGGCTCTGTAAGGCATTACAGAGGTTCTATGGTCTGACCTTCTGTGGAGCAGTCCACTTGTTTCCGAGTTGATCTTCTTCTTGCGCACTACAGAGGTTCTGTGATTACCTCTGTAGCTTCTGTGGCTTTCTGGACTTGATCTTCTGGAAGAAGTGGCAGAGCCTCTGTGAGAGGCTTTTCTATACTTAGCCTATTTTTCACTACTTCTAAGTATTTCTATGATTAGGAAGATTGAAGCTAACGGATATACATGTTTATGATTTGTTTGTAGACCTGTATGATCGTTTATGTGTCACTATCTGTTTTAGGGGTAGTGTGGAATAACTGTGTTATTTATGGTGTTTGAATTCACTAAGCTTCGTGCTTACCCTTTCCCAATAAACTGTGGTTTCAGGTACGGGCGGCTCCAAGGCGTGACGAGTACACACTGGCGCGCGAGGAGAGCTGGTTGCTTTATGGTTTTTAATAATTAAACGTTTATTCCGCTGGTTTTTATTATGAAGATATTAATTATGAGTTTGCAAACGAAACGTTGGGATCATTTAATGAGTTGTTATAAATGAAATGTTTATTTAAAAATTTAAATTTGCTTGTAATTTTTGGGACGTTACAAAATCGAAAACCCAACAGAAATCGAAAATTTCTGAGATCCAAAACCCAACAATTTCTAAAAATTTATGAAATCTACTCTGACAAACTCATCTTCTTCATCCACCCAGTTGGGCAAACAAACAATTTCTGAGATCCAAAACCCAACAGAAATCGAAATCATGGAATAAGAAATCGAAATCAACATATAAACATCATGGAACTAGTAGAGAAAATCGAAGAGCTGCGTATGGAATCCAAAACGAATCGAAAAATGGCGTCATCTGCCATCTATGGCGGTGGAAAAATCAACGACGATGATGTTGATGTAGTGAAGAACAGAATGGTTGAGAGTGAAGAGAGGGGCAAATGTGGAATAGGGTGAGATCTGAATGGTTGAGAGTGGTTGAGTATGCAAAATGGCTCAGAGGCAATTGTAATGGTTAAGAGGCATCTTTTTTTTTGCCAAACAGCTTCAACCTCTGTCCGATTTAGAGGTGAGCTCTGAATGGTGACATTCAGAGCTAAACAAACAGCCCCTTAGTTATATTAAGCGACATTGGATGGTTTTTTTCTTGTGTAACCATAAGTATTTTTATCATAAAAACTATAAATTAGTTAATAGTTATACAATATCTGATATTCGTTAGAAAGTTTGGTTGGCAAGTTTTCAAATCAGTATTTGGCTTATTCGTTTACAAGTCTCCATCCATAAATATTCATATCCGTCGTTTTTTATCAATATTTGGCATGATTGATTAAGCTTGCAACCATAAAATAATATCAATTTATTTAAACAATTATTGAAAGTGATGTAAGTAGGGAGCAAATTCTATGGCTTTTCTCTAAAAGGGGATCAATAAAGGAGTTATTTTGATAATAAAAAAATATGGTTAAAGAAATAACATTGCAATTTATGATTATTCAAACAACTTGTTTTTGTCGTCTTTTTTAATAGAGTAAACTACGTTTTTAGTCCCTATGGTTTGCTAAAAATTACGGATTTTGTTCTTGTGGTTTTGAAATTTTGGTTTTCATCCCTATGGTTTGCAGTTCATTTATATTTCCGTCCCTGATCCCAAAACACTACTTTTAAGTATGAAAGACTAAAATAGGAATAAATTGTAAACCATAGAGATGAAAATAGAAATAAAACTTAAATCTTAAGGGTGAAAAATGTGATGAAATATACACCATAAGGATGAAAATCGTAATTTCAAAACTATAAGGATGAAAATCGTAATTTCAAAACTATAAGGATGAAAATCGTAATTTCAAAACTATAAGGATGAAAATCATAATTTCAAAACTAAAAGGATGAAAATAGAAATTTTCAACAAATCCAAGGGACTAAAAATATAATTTACTCTCTTTAATATTTTATGGGAATTTTGGATTCAGTCATGTTCCTTAGACCATCCGTACCCGTTTGCAAAAAACCCAAAAGCCCACAGCGCCACATCAGCGCCACATCAGCTTTTCTATAAACCCACTCCAAACCCAAAAGTGAAGTACACGTTTGCAAAAAACCCAAAAGCCCTAAATGCCACCTCATTTTTTTTAATTCTTTTATTTTATACATTTAATTATTTAACAAAATAAAATTATTTATATATTTTTTAATAAATAAAAATAAGATAAATCGGCGTGGATTGATTCTTCCGGGATAGATTGTTCGGGTTTGATTCTTTTCTCGTTGTGTTCGGGTTTGATTCTTCCGGGATAGATTTGTTGTGTGGACATGGATTGTGGTGTGTGCGGGTTAGAAAGTTGGGTTTCCAGAACGATGTCGTCGGCGTCGAGATCAATCGGAGGTGTAGGAAGTGGGGAAAATTGTGCCGGAGTAAAACCTTGTTCAATCAAACCGGGACGTGTAAGTTGGTAAGGAATTGGTTGCGGATGGCCTAATGAGTTGTAAAATTGTTGCGGATATTGTGGCGGATATTGTTGCGGATATTGTGCAAACGCTTGAAAACCAAGCTCCGGGTCTTCTTGCGGTTGCGGTGTATCCGGTCGGTTACGACGGGATGTAGGTGTTTTGTTTGGATTCATGATGAAATTTGAGAGAGTTTGAGAGAATTTGAGAGAGTTTGAGAGGTGTGAAAATACAAGGGTTGAGGGTTAATATATATAGTGTGATTAAATTGAAAAAAAAATAAAAAACCCAAAATAGCCGTTTCCAAACCGTTGGAATTCAAATTTTTGAAAAAAAAATGAAAAAAAATGGGAAAGCTCGAGCGGGTTTGGGAACCCGAGTGGGGAAGCCCGCACCCAAGCCCGCCCCCCCCCCCCCGTACCGGTTGTGCAAGAAGCCCGAGCAAGAAGCCCGAGCCGCTACGGGTGGCCTTAGACCATCCGTACCCGTTTGCAAAAAACCCAAAAGCCCACAACGCCACATCAGCTTTTCTATAAACCCACTCCAAACCCAAAAGTGAAGTACCCGTTTGCAAAAAGCCCAAAAGCCCTAAATGCCACCTCATTTTTTTAATTCTTTTATTTACACATTTAATTATTTAACAAAATAAAAATATTTATATATTTTTTAATAAATAAAAATAAGATAAATAATAAAAATTAAAATTCATATCATTCATTAAAAAATTAAAAAATACAAAATACAAAAATCTAAAAAATTAAAAATTACAAAATACAAAATTACCCAAAATTATGATATTTTCTAATTCTCTCTTTCTTCGCCAAAGTTGCCTTCAAAACGTCTCCCGTAAGGTGATCATGCGGGGTTATGAAAAACTCGAAGTCTTTCTCAAATCGATTTTCTCGTTCTCTTTCTCGTTCGAGATCCAACTTCTCTCGTTCGAGTTGCAACTTTTCTCGTTCTATGGAATTTTCGAGTTCGAGTTTTTTCATTTTATACTCCATCGTATCATCCGCATGAACGTTGAACGCGTTTAAGGTTGTCAACCATTTTGAAACATTTTCGTCCGATATCGACCCGGCCGTACTACTCGTTGACGTTTTTTTCGCCTTATTTCTTCCGATGGGTCGTTGAAGTTGCTCGACCTCGACCTCGTTGACATCTTCATCGTCATCATCGGAAGGTTTCGTACGTTTCGAACCCCGCGATGAATTTGTCGTCATGGTTGGAACGGTTGCCCATTTTGGACATTTTTTGAGGACTTCCCAAGCGGCTTCGTTCGTGAAAGGAAACCCATTATCGTTTCGGTACCGTTCGTATGCCGTTCGCAAAATGTCGGCATCACTCATTCCACTTGATCTATTATTGACCAAGCTGTTGTAGATGCCGACAAATAACGATATTTTTCTATTGAGGTCTTTGAATTTGGTGTAGAGTTGATCCTTTGTTCTATAATTTCCTTGATCCATGGAAGTAAAGAACACTTGGGCGATACGGTTCCAAAAACCATCTACATTTATGTAAATAATAATATTAATAACATTAATAATAATAATAATAATAATAATAATAATAATAATAATAATAATAACAATAAAAATATTACCACGCGTTTGTGCGTTGCTGATAACGGGGTCCTCCGAAACGTCAACCCACGCCGACACTAACGCGAGTTCCTTCGGTTTAGTCCACTTTTGTTTGGCGGATCTATTTTCATATTTTTTGGCCTTTCCTTTTCTCGTTGTGTTCGGGTTTGATTCTTCCGGGTTAGAAGGTTGGGTTTCCGGATAGATGTCGTCGGCGTCGAGATCAATCGGCGGTGAAGGAAGTGGGGAAAATTGTGCCGGAGTAAAACATTGTTCAATCAAACCGGGACGTGTAAGTTGGTAAGGAATTGGTTGCGGATGGCCTAATGAGTTGTAAAATTGTTGCGGATATTGTTGCAAAAATTGTGGCGGAGTTTGTTGCGAAAATTGCGGACGATAACCTTCTTGTGCAAACGCTTGAAAACCAAGCTCCGGGTCTTCTTGCGGTTGCGGTGTATCCGGTCGGTTACGACGGGATGTAGGTGTTTTGTTTGGATTCATGATGAAATTTGAGAGAGTTTGAAAGAATTTGAGAGAGTTTGAGAGGTGTGAAAAATATAAGGGTTAAGGGTTAATATATATAGTGTGATTAAATTGAAAAAAAAATATAAAAAAAATTAAAAAACCAATATAGGCGTTATGACCGTTGGCAATTCAAATTTTTCAAAAAAAATTAAAAAAAAATAAAAGAGGAAAGCTCGAGCGGGTTAGGGAACCCGAAGGGCAAAAGCCCGAAGGAAACCCGCATGCACCGTATCGGTTGCATCAAGAAGCCCATGGTGATGTGGCATGAAGCCCGTGAGAAACCCACCACCGCTACGGGTGGCCTTACAGTGGAGCATAGGTGGGTAAAATACAATTATGATTATTTGAAGCTAGATTGGTAAATATATATTAAAATCATATTTGGTAAATATAAGTTAATTTATTTTAATGCTATTTGGATCATATTTGATAAACAAACTTATTTTTTGGTTCATAATAGAAACCCGGATGAATAAAAAGTAGTTTATAAGTTAACTTATAGAAATACTACATGGAATAACATTTCAACAAACTACAATAGCTTTTTGACACTTTCTTCCAGTTATGCCCCTAAATAATATTAATTATTTGTAATGTTACATGCTTGAGTGAGTTAAATGCAGTTGCGACATGTTTATTTGTAACACCCCGAAAATCGAAATGCAAAAATTGTAGTCACGGACGTCCGCATGTGCAAGGGTCGGACGTCCGCGTGTTGCGGAAGCCCGCGTGCCATCCGCGGAAGCAACAGAAAATCCGTGGGATTCAACCAACTCGAGGGTCGGACGTCCGCAGGCTTCATGTCGGACGTCCGCGAGACCCCCGGTGAGATATTTTGTGTTTTAAAGCCCCCTTCCTCTCTCACTCCTCTCATTCTCATCTTCAAACCCAAATCAGATTCCCTCTCTCTCTAAAATTGTTTTCTCTCAAGAAAACCCTAAACCTCCCCTCTCCTCTTCATCTTCTTCCCCAAATCAACCCCCCCACCATTGTTGGAAACCTTAACCCTTTCAAGGAAATCTTCCACTTCATCTTCTCCATCAATTTCTAGGGTTTCACCCCAACCCCTTGTCCTCCATTGTGAAGATTTGGAGAGTGTGGTTCTTTTGGTGACGCTAGAAGTATATTTGGTTGGTGGATTCGAGTATGGTTAAGGTACTCTTCATTGTTGAAGTTAGAGTTTTGATATAAGTGGGTATTTTGGTATAAAATGGTTGGTGGATGGTTTTTCATGGTTAAATCTAATTATTGTGGTTGAAAACTTATGGATCTAGGTTTTTGGAGGTTTTAGCTTGAAGATGCAAGTTTCTTCAAATGAGCTTACGTTTGGGAAAAATCTAGATTTAGCCTAAATCTAGCAAGGTGAGTTCAAGTTGCTTTGTGAAAACTTTGTACATGCCAAAAATGTTATTTTCCAAGTATTTATGTGTTTACATGAAAATTATCTAATGTTGGGTTATTTGGTGGGTTTTAACCTTTGAAATGTTTAACGTGGTAAATGTGGTAAAATGCCCATATTTGGGATTTTTAGGGAAACTTGTTAGTAAATCATAAACGAAAATGTTTTGATGATTTATTGCATAAATGTAGATCATTTGGTGAGAATGCACTTCTAGTGCTTATTTGGAAATATGCATAATTTATGTTATGATACGTTTTGAAAATACGAACGTGTGGGATTTTGAGCTTTGAATAAACGAGACATGTATGAAAGTATTTAAATGTTTCGTCCTATAGATGGAGATTTGGATAAATGCCCTTTTAACGCATGTTTTGGAAATATGCATAAGTTATGATATGGGACGGTTTGAAAGTGTAAACGATATGAGTTCCTTTGGAAAATGGGATGTCTCACCCAATGTTGTGTTTTGGGTTATTCATGAATTTAAAACGGGTATTCGCATGAACGTGTGTTGTTTACGTTTAATTCATTTTATGACTTTTACTAATGGTCATTTTTATGGAACCCATGGCTCGGTTTTGACTCCGTTGGGTCTTGGGGACATTTGTCCGATTTTGATAGCTTGATGTTGGGCGTTTGATTATGTTTTGCATTTGATGCATCTTATTTGAGAATCACATGTTTTGAATGCGCTAGTTCATTCGTTTGGGGTCATGTAATGTTATATTTGTAATGCAATGGATCCATAAGCACTATAGTCTTTATGCCGATGTTGGGGCGCTAGTTTTCCACATCGCGACACGGTTAGGCATCAACGGTATGGTATAAGTCCTACGTGCGAATACGTTATAGTCATTATGTCGATGATGGGACGATAGTTTTCCACATCGCGGCACGGTTAGGCATCGACGGTATGGTATAAGTTCTACGTGCGAAGACGTTAAGGATATTGCCCCAAATTGGGTGTGGTTTTAAGTGGCCACACTCGGCATCCGTTATATGTCTTACTAAGTGTTTGCCTTTACCAACTTGTCAAGTGGCTTACTTTTGTGTTTCGTCACTTGCGTTGGTAAGCGGGTCTCCCCCGTCGCCGAGAGGTGTTGTTTTGGGTAGTTACTTTTATCCATGTTTTCGGTGACGTAATTATATGTCTAAATGGATTGTTTTCCATGATTTATGGGCAATGTATTATGTTTAATCCTGGTTGGGATGTTTTGAATAATGGTGTAATCCCCGATAATTTAGTGATTAAAATAAGTTGATTATTAAAGGTTGAATTTAATCATCTTAGAAGTTTAATGGCTTCTTTTGGTATCTTGTTTAACTTACAGTTTGAATACATATATATATATATATATATATATATATATTATTTAGAGATTGAGTCTATCAAAGAAACTTAGGTCTCCTTTTTAGATGAGGATTAAGATTCATATTATCCTTATCATTAACTTTAGATTTAGCCTATATAAGGAGTTAAGAGATTTAATTGATCTTTTAGAATTATTTGAGTTCATAGTTGCCATAAAGTTGGATCAAGAAAGAGTTTTAGGGTTCAAAAGTTGAGTCACGTTCTGGAGGTAAGTTTTCCAACCCTAATTTACATGTTAATCTATTTGTCTAAATTTATTTACGTTTTTAGGGTTATGGGTTTTTCACCATTAATGATGGGTGTAACTTAATTTGAGTTATTCAAAAGAAATTGTGTTATTTTGATTAAAATATCAATAAATTAGTATTTTGCTTAAATCGTCATATATGTGGTTTTTGTATAAAAACAGTATACAAATACTTGATTGTTTTGATGAATTTTAAAATGGGTTTTTAATATATAAGAAAATTTGGGTTTGGTGATCAGGTGAAGAAGACACCGTCTTCTTGCTAAAGTTTGATTATGGACAACTTAGAGGGTGTTTGGGAGTGCTTTTTTAGTCCAAAAGTGTTTTTGGCTAAAAGTGCTTATTGACTTATTGCTTTTGAAAAATGAGTTTTTAAAAAAGTGTTTGGATTAGCTTTTGAGATAGGAAAGTGTAAAATGACCAATAAGTCAATAAGTCAGGAAAGTGTGACTTCTTGAAAATCACGTTTCCAAGGCAAACCAAAAAGCTGTTTTAAAAGTCCTTTTGCATTTGCCAAACAAGCTTTTTAACTTATTGACTTTTTGAAAAGCCAATAAGTCAATAAGCAGATTTAAAACACACTCCCAAACACCCTCTTAGTCCTCCATTTATAAATATGTTTACCTTTATCTTTGTAGTCTAAGAACATTATTTTGACAGTTTTGACCCCAAAGTTTTGATAGTTGCAGTTTAACCTCTGTTATTGAAATTATTTTTCAAATTCAGATTTAAAAACAAAAAGAGGTTTCTGTTTATGGCAGTTTTGGTCCATGTGCCAGAGAGGCTTTACAGTACTATTCCAAAATATTTAATTTAAATATTTTACAATTTTAAAACTATATTCAAAATTTTAATACATTTTAATTTAACTAACTTCAAATCAATCTTTTATAAAATTTTATGCTTTTCGAAAGATATTTATATTTTAGTGATAAAAGATTTTGTAAATAAGAGAAGTAAAACGAGTCGATTTTTATGAACTAAAAGTATATACTATATAGCGTTATCAAAGATTTAATATTCTTTTTGGTAATTAATAACATGATCGTTTAAGTTTGGATGTTAGGACTAAGGAATTATAATTATTTATTTTTAGTGGTAATTAGATATGTTTGTATATCTTCGAGAACTAGGCTTTATTTGAAGAGCGTAAGGGATCTCGGAATTCTTAGCGGCTTTTTATTTTGTCGGATATCGTGCCAGGTACGGATTCTCATACTTCTTTCAGCGACATTCTATTCCATAGTATTGGATAAACTATAATCTTCGTTAATGATTATTTTGACTCGTTTGGCAACTGTTTCGTTTGGTTTGATATATGTATCTTTGAGATATTCTCGAAATATATTCGTTGATGTTTGAAACTGTAATATTTGAAAGCCTTGATTCGGTTCTCTTTGTTTACTTGTTATGTGATGAATCACGTTTTTGATCGTTTGATTTATAAGATCTTGATGCATGGTGAATATATCCGGAGTTGAGTTGTTTATATTCATCCATGCATACTTAGAACCCTTTGTTAGATAGTTGGAGAGTAGGAATACCGAGTTAACCACCTGTAGGGGTACTACAGGCATGCCATTGTGGCGCCAGTGGTGTGACACTATCCGTGGTGGTGTGATTAGTCCACGGCGTCTCCTTCCGATTTTGGTGTGCTCTGATGAGAGCTGGGCGGTGTGATGGTGATTTTATTCAGGAGACGTATGGGTCGGTCCTAGGACTTTTGGAGCTTTGTTATCGGTGTGCGATGTAGTGCCATACATGCCACTGATTTTGGATACACTTGGAGTCGCGAATCCAGTGTATTATGATTTGTTTGGATATCCTTTGTTATGTTTTGCTCTGTGTAGGAAACTCGGTATGCATAAACCAACCCCTCGTTGCTTCAGCCTAAAATTCATTGATTACTCTGGAGTTTGGTGGTGTTTCCGTATTGGGGAAACTTTGAAACTTTATTTTCCATCTCATTTGAATTTGATCTTTTAATTACGTTGTGCTTTGTTTATTTTGTAATCTTAATCCGTACTGGGCATTTGGCTCATGCTGTGTTTTTCTTCCGGCAGGTATCTAGCTGGGGGCAATCGAGGGCGTGTGAAGAGAGGATCACCTACTTATGAGAATTTTAAATTATTTGAAGTTAAATTTAGTTTTGGAATTAGATTTATTTTAGGTTTTAAAGTTTCGTTGATTTTTGATTTTTCTCTTTTGGTGGCATCAAGTTATTTTAATTTCAAACTATGCCGGTTGATTTAATTTAAGGATTATTAGAGTTTGATTTTATTATTTGGAGATCTCGTTTCCGCTGCAGTTTTGGGGTGTTACAAATGGAGTTTTATTCACGTTTATACCATTTGGGAATTTAATGTTTATTCACATTTTGGGTGAGTTTTGGGTTTGAACTTACATCGCAAAGAAATATTTTATGTGGCGTTGCCATCGTCTAAAATACGTATTCTTGGAAATCAGATTCTCTTCATATTTAATGCAAATCATTTTGGGAATCTTACTATATTAATGCTTTCAGCACGGGATTTGTGTGAGTTGGAAAATGGGCGATTTGCATCTAAAGTAAATTCTTTTGAACTCATGACTAAAACTACATCTCTCTCGATTTATGAATTCATATGGTCATGATGAAACTCTTGAACTCACTAGGCGTTAGCCTAACCCTTTTTATTTGTCGGCATGTGCAACATGCTCAGGTTGGGAGTAGCTTTAGCTACACTGTGAAGTGGCGAGTGCTAGTAGAGTGCAGGAGAGGTGACTTTGATTAGTGAAGCCTTTCGCATTTATTTGGGATTAACAACTTGTGTTGTGTTAAGTGGCGCCCGTCTTAAGTTATTAATGGTGGAAATTATGATGTTTAAATTCCGGGGTATTTTCAGGAATGAATTGTAGAAATGATTTTGTCTACTTTTGGTTATTTTATTGAAATTAAAGTTAGTTGCTCGTTCCAATTTTGAGAGTGTTACAAGTTGGTATCAGAGCATAAGTTTGAGAGAATTAGGTGTTGATTTTGGATACCTAGACTCAAACTAGCGTTCTTCTAAGTAAATGAGAGTGAAATTCACCATTAAGCACTTTAAGATAGGATGTTTCGAGGTCGATGAAGTTGCTAGCAACGAGAATCACGTCTAGAGTAGTAAGGATAATCATGTACGGTACGTTCATAATGACACATGGCCAGTGTCATGGTGAACCTACTAGTTACATGTGTGTACTTGAACTACTTTAATGTGATGATCGTAGGGTAGTGAAGAAGTTCTAAGCTATTAGTCGTGGGAAAAGATTGACGATTCTAGCATTAGTCACTTAGAGTGACAATAAGCATGATAATTGCTTTAAGTGGACCGTTTCGGGTCAAAGTTGATGGTTGGATTAGAACCATATATTTATTGAATCGACCTTAATTCGAGAAGGAAACCGTAAGGTTAATTGATGTAATTCCCAATTTTGCCTTAAGAAGTTTGAACATCCAGATGACAATAGTGGACCGGAGGGATTTGGAGGAGCATGGGTTGAGACGTTGAGTGCCGACTAAATTATGCACAAAATTTATTTTGAAAATAAATTGCATCAATTATTTCTTGTGTTTCAAATCCTTATATGGATTGTGTTACAAATTTTGGAAAATGTTTAGCACACACACAAGATTTCAAATCATGGGTTTTGAACCTGCATGAAATTATTTTATTGCAGGAGTTGCAAACTCCGTCGGGACTTGCTTTATTTTATTATTGTTCAACGTTACTTTCAGATACCGTGATATCCATATTTTTTATGATGCCTTAGATGTTGGGCAAGTAACTACGGCCTATGACTTTAACATTGGATCTCCTCCACATATGTTAAAGTCTGGACGGAAAGTTATCTTCCATGATGTCTATGTAAAGCTATTTTGGAGAATTTGTTTAATGTGAGTTTGTTAAACAATGTTGTTTATATAGTATTACAACAAGAAAGGGATTTTTGGAATTTTGGCATTTTAGTCATGATTTTGCTTATTGCAATTTGACTTTTGGAAGCATAATATTTGGTGCCATTTTGTTGACTTGGGGTCATTGAACTCATTGAAAATCATGGAGTTTCGTTTTACGACGTTTTGTGTCGTGTGTGAGTGCAATTTCGCAATGTGCATACTCCATTTATTTATGTGAAAATTTGTGAGTTATGTTGGGCGTTTTGTCCCACTCGAGCTTTGTTGAGAAATGTTAATTTATGCCATAAGGCGACCTAAAGGGACGAGTTTTGGAACTTTAGTGTCGCGTAATTTCTCTTTCAAGAGTTTGTGTTAACACGTATTTCATTGCAAATAGTTCAGTGTATGGATTGATTTATACGTGACTTAAGTGATGCATGAAAGAGCACTTTGGTAACATTTCATAATAATTTGCTTATTGCGCTTTCGGTCAGTTAATTGTTTTATTACCATTTCATGTAAATGCATTATATCGACTAGGGGTATGCATAGCTTGGTAACCATTGTTTCTCAACACTTTAATAAACGAGCCATGCATGAAAATGTTTTATTAACTCCTTGCTTAAAGGAAGGCCAATTGGTCAAAACATGTTTTAGTGTTGGGGAGATCATGCATAGTTTACAATACGTTACATTTTTGAAAACACAAATGTGTGAGTCGTTGACATTTGGTCAATTTTGGTTCGAGAAACATGTTGGAAAATTGTAAACCTTTTTGGCCTTGGAGAAAATGTGTATTTTGAGTATTTTTAACAAATACACTTTTAAGCATTGACATTTTAACGCTTTATGTTACAAGTACGAAATTTTGATGAAAATGCTCTGTGATGAGGATTTTAGAAAATTGTTTGTGTAACACCCTAAAATTTGGAAAGAGCAACTAATTTAAAATTTCGATAATACATCCACAATAACGGAATTTATCCCAATTAACTTAACAAGGTAAACACCTCAAATTAAAGTCTACGATTGACCTCAACAAATGTGACCCCAAAATTTAATATAAAGACTAAAACCACATCAGGTGTTACTTAATCCAAGTATAAGTTGCTAATCCCAATGATAAACGCGGAACATCACTTAAGTTATTCACCTCACGAGCACTTTAGTAGCACACGACCTTTCCCACGTGTCACTAGAACTACTTCCAACTTGAGGCCTGTTGCACATGCCGACAAATAAAAAGGGTTAGGCTAACGCCTAGTGAGTTCAAGAGTTTATAGCATGATTTATATAATTTGTAGAAAGAAGGTTTGCGACATAAATCATGATTTTCAAAAGAGTTTATGAAAGGATGTAAATGACTCATTTTCCAACGCACACAAAATCTATGAGAAAAGTTCCCACAACGTATAAAGCGTTTTCTAAAATTAATTCCGATCCCAACTCACTCAAAACGTATTTTGACATTAAATATTCCATGAATATAGGTATGGACAGATCTCCAATATTTAAAACTTCCAAATAGGATGAGGCATAGAACTTTGCCAATAAATCATGAATACAGTTCGTATAAATAAAGTACGTCACCGAAAATATGGATAAAAACATATACCCAAAACCACACCTTTCGGTGACGGGGGAGACCCGATTCCATCGAAAGTGACGGGCACACAAAGTTAAGTCACTCGTGATGTTACTGGATTACACCTCAAGCCCCGACCTTAGTTCCCATGCCATAAAGACATCACAACCTCAAGCCATAAATAGATTGCCTTTATTACATACCCCGTAGAGTTACACCTCAAGGACTTACAAGCGACCTTATTACATATCCAGTCTAGACGAGTTACACCTCAAGGACTTCAATGTCCCTTATTGCCTACTCGCTAGTGGCCCCCACGGCCTACACATATAATCATGCGTTCCCATAGTCTACTCCTCGTGCACAAAGAGATAGACCATCAAATAAAGACTGACTCATATGCCTATGGATCCAATGCAACACAGTCTACAAAACATTCTTATCCCGAAATGACTAAAACACCCAAGCATGTAAACATCAATAGTGAGCAATAAAATGCAATATGGTGCAATAAAAGCAAACCATAAATAAGATTCCACATCGACCCATTTAAAACCGGACAAATGTCCCCAACACATTTCTTAACTCCAAAACTCGACACGGTTTAAACAAAAGGGTTTCCCAAAAGGACTCACACCCTTATAATTCTCAAAATGGTTATTGACACTAAAACGTGCATTCTCCCAAATGGTTTATAAAATCATTTATACACATATGATTGAACCATCAAACAGACTCCATTTTGAGTAATAATTCTTTTAAGAGTATAATTGTGATTTCTACACATCAATTACTCCAAAATCCCAAATATGGGTGTTTTACACATTTATGAAGATAATTACTTCAAAAAGGTTAAATTAACCAAATACCTCAACAATTGATATTTTCAAGTAAAACACACAAACATTTGGAAAATACTATTTTTGGCATGTACAAAGTTTTCACAAATCAACTTGAACTCACCTTGCTAGATTTAGGCTAAATCTAGAATTTCTCCAAACGTAAGCTCCCTTGACGAAATTTGCATCCTCAAGCCAAAACCTCCAAAACCTAAATTCATAACTTCCAACCATGAATATTCATATTCAACACTTTAAAACCATTCCCCAACCATCTTATATCAAAATCTCCATTTTGACCAAAAACCCCAATATTAACCTAACTTCTCCAAAATCATCCAAACCGAAATTGGAGAAAGAAAACGCTAGGAGATCATCAATGGAACATTTATAACTCATATAAAAGTATAGAAGCTAGGAGGATGAACTCACCACTTAGGTTTTGATGAAAACCTAGAAAACCCCAAAAATCTCTAGTGATGTGGATGAAACTTGTTCTTGCATCAATGAATGAAACCACTAGCATAAAATGGAGAAGGAACACATTAATCTCCATGAAAAAGCCCCAAAATCAGTTAGGGTTTGTGAGGAAGCAAGGGAAAATGATTTGGGAGAGAAAGGGAAGAGATTTGAGAGACTTACCACCACCAAACACCTTTGAATCTTCCTATGAACTTCAAAACTCTTTCTAGATACTTAAAGACCTCTCAAAATCGGAACCATAGCAACTTGAATCGCCAAAATCGGAGTTGAAACGAGAGAGATATGAAGAAATGAAGTTTAGGGTGTGAATTTCATATTTGACAGCAACCACGTACCCGACCGCGACAATGACACGGTCATTGTCGCTGGTCATAGTCGCTGGTGGTGTACCGTAGGCTGTACCCTTGGCGCGACATTGACACGCGACATTGACACGGTCATAGTCACTGGTCATAGTCGCACAAAGTGTACCGTAACTGTTTTGGCCATAACTTCTTCGTTATAGCTCCGTTTTCGCTCCGGAAAGAACCGTTGGACTCGTATACGAATTCCTCATCCAACAATACCATAATATCTAAGATTTAACCCAAAATCTTACCTTTCATACTTTTCTTAAAAGACCGGTTTCTCACCGATTCGAAATTATGCTTATCCGAAAATCACGGGTGTTACAATCCTCCCAACCTTAGGATGATTTCGTCCTCGAAATCTAAAATCCCCTACAACCCAAGGCTAACCGACTCAACGCCAACTATAATTTATCAGTTCCTAATTGGAATCTAAATCCCCTCCACACAGTCTATAAAGGCAAATCCTCGAACAATTGCTTATCAACAAAGCCCCTTCACGTACACTGTACTTACGTCCGGGAGAACACTCCAACCACTGGAACAACTCCTAGTCAGACGACTTTGGTTATCTACCAACCTTAGATGTTCCATACATCCCGATCTCAGTTTCAGCCTCTAAGCCAATCCAAGGTTTGTTCACTAACGAATCCAACAGAATCTCCAATTCCGATTGCTCCTACCATTAATTGTTGTTTATGTCCAACGAGTTCCAATAGACCCCAAGAATCCATCACGACATTAATCATCAAACCGACAGGTTCTTTAACCGCACACGAAGGTTATTCCACCAAAGCTACTCATCACAAATGGGCATCTTAGGATTACTACAACCGTTATCATTATTTCTTTTAAAGATCGGACTACACTCTCCGAATACGCTAACGGTTTCCGGCCTCAAACCCACAACGGTTGACACCTAGTTATACCACCAAGCTTTGAACTCTAACCGGACTCCACACACAAGTTTCGTTTACCGAGTATTTCCAAAAAAACTATGGTTATCAATACGGTGTCTAAAGGGTCCTTCATACGATAATTGTCCAAGACCGAAAACTGGATAACTGACAAAACGGTTATACCAACCTCAAAATATGTTACTGCAAATTTAACCCTCCAATTACCACAAGCACATCGACTTTGCTACCGATCTTATTCGGCCTATAGTCTATCACGTGCCTACACGTCCGACTCTTCACAGTCGAGGTTCTATACAACTTACTTCTAACCGTGGTTACTTAACATTTCTAAGGTCCTAATGAGTTCAAGGTTTCAAGTGCATCATTCAATAAATATGCCAATCGACAAAACTTTTCATAGAAATTTTCAACACAAAGATTTTCATATCAAAATAATCGTACACACAAAACTACTATTATCAATTTGGTAGTTACGCAAAAATGGACACGCTCGTCCCACATATGAAAATCATGTTGAAAATTATTTCATTCCAGTTCAGTTTACCCACAAAACGCAAGAGCGTAATAAACAACTTCTTTAAAATGAATCGTCACGGTTCTAGTGTGGATTGACTCATGACATGCACGCAAAGTAACTGTCCCCTTTAAAAGGGAGTGCAACAAAAGTTTTGCACGTGCTTCAAAAGAAGTCCAAACGGCACTTGGCTCAAAATTTCCTTTTTAATCATAAAATGGCATGGAACAAGGTTCACCAACAAATTTGTGCGCGTCAGTTTATTTTACAAAGACGATGAAACGATTCATGAATACACTTTAGTCAAAACATAAAATGACTGGTGTAAGTTTCAAATTTAAAGATAAAACCAATCTGTTTCCATTATTTGAAAATATCGACTAAAACATCATGAGGAAATTTCAAATTGGGGTTAGACATGCAAGCTTGTAACACTTCTTAGAAAGTTCTTATAATGACACACATGCACCAAAGAACTCACACCAAATTTTCGAGAGATAAGATCCTTTAAATTGATTTCCCAAAATCTCTCATCCGGTCCTATAATGACACTTGAATAAAACGTTTTTGGCAAACTTGCCACAACAATGCGTTTTTCCAAAACATACGAGGAAATAAGTGTTAATAATTTAGTGACACCAAAAAGGGGTTCAAACCTATTTTCAAATTCCAAATTGCACCAACGGTGCGCATCAATGTTCAAAACATAAGGAATTCCACGTACTATAGTTTTATACAAACAAGTTTTATAAAATCTTTACCACGAAGTACTTTCGTCAAAATTTCGCACTTGGAACATAAAACGTCAAAATGTCGTTGCTTAAAAATGTATTTGTCAAAATACTCAAAATACACATTTCCTCCAAACCAACAGGTTTTCAATTTTCCAAAAAATATTCGGACAATCAAAATTGACCAATGTCAACGACTCATACATTTGTGTTTTTCAAATATCACGTATTGTAAACCATCCGTGATCCTCACACCTCAAAACATGCTTTGACCAAATGGTCTCTCGTTTAAACAAGGAGTTAATAAAACATTTTCATGCACGACTCGTTTATCAAAATGTCAAAAAAAAATGGTTACCAAGCTATGCATACCCCTAAGTCGATATAGCGCATTTACATAAAATGATAATAAAACATTTAACTGACCAAAAACGCACAAAGCAAGTCATTATGAAATGTCAACAAAATATTCTTTCATGCATTACTTAAGCCACGTATAAATCAATCCATACACTGAACTATATGCAACGAAGTACTTAGTAACACAAACTTTTGAAAGAAAAGTTACGTGACACTAGAGTTCCAACTCATCTCTTTTTAGTCGCCTTATGGCATAAAATTAACTGTTCTCAACAAACTCGAGTGGGACCAAATGCTCAACTTAACTCATGAATTTTCACAAAGATACATGGAGTATACACCTCGTAAAATTGTACCCACGCGACACAAAACGTCATAACCCAACTCCATGAAATTCAACAAATTCAATGACTCCAAGTAAACAAAATAGCACCAAACATTGTGCTCCCAAAGTCAAATTGCTAAAAGCAAAATCATGACTAAAATGCCAAAATTCCAAAAATCTCATTCTTGTTGTAATACCATATAAACCACATTGTTTAACTCACTCATAATTAACAAATTCCCAATATAACTTTATATAGATATCATGGAAGATAACTTTCCGTCCGAACTTTAACATATGTGGAGGAGATCCAACGTTAAAGTTATGAGCCGTAGTTACTTGCCCAACATTTTAGACATCATAAAACACGGACATCACTACACCCGAAAGAAGCATTGGACAATAACAAAATGAAACAAATTCTGACGGAGTTTGCAACCCCCGTCATAAGATGGTTCATGTACGTCCAAAACCATGATTTAAAATATCGTGTGTGCTAAACATTTCTCAAAATTCATAATACAACCCATATAAGGGTTGGAAACACAAGAAATAGTTGATGTAATTTATTTTCAAAATAAACTTTGTGCATGACTTAGTCGGCATTCAACGTCTCAACTCATACTCCTCCAAAATCCTCCGGTTCACTATTGTCGCCCGGGCATTCAAACCTCTTAAGACTAAGTCGAGAAATACATCAATTAACTTTATGGTTTTTCCTCAAATCAAAATCGGCTCAATAAGCCTATGGTTCTAGTCCAACCATCAATCTTGACCCGAAACGGTCTACTTAAAGCGAATATCATGCTTATCGTCACTCCAAGTGACCAATACTAGAATCGTCCATCCATTTCAACGACTATTAGTTTAGAACCTCCTTCACTACCCCAACGATCATCACACTAAAGTAATTCAAGTATGCACATGTACTAGAAGATTCACCATAACACTGGCCATGTGTCACTATGAACGCACCGTACATGATTATCCTTGCTACTCTCGACGTGATTCTCGTTTCTAACAGTTCCATCAGCTTCAAAACATCCTATCTTAAAGTGCCTAACGGTGAATTTCACTCTCATATACTTAAACGAACGCTAGTTTGAGTCTAGGTATCCAAAATCAACACCTAAATCTCTCAAACTTATGCTCTGATACCAACTTGTAACACCCTAAAATTTGGAAAGAGCAACTAATTTAAAATTTCGATAATACATCCACAATAACAGAATTTATCCCAATTAACTTAACAAGGTAAACACCTCAAATTAAAGTCTACGATTGACCTCAACAAATGTGACCCCAAAATTTAATATAAAGACTAAAACCACATCGGGTGTTACTTAATCCAAGTATAAGTTGCTAATCCCAATGATAAACGCGGAACATCACTTAAGTTATTCACCTCACGAGCACTTTAGTAGCACACGACCTTTCCCACGTGTCACTAGAACTACTTCCAACTTGAGGCCTGTTGCACATGCCGACAACTAAAAATGGTTTGGCTAACGCCTAGTGAGTTCAAGAGTTTATAGCATGATTTATATAATTTGTAGAAAGAAGGTTTGCGACATAAATCATGATTTTCAAAAGATTTTATGAAAGGATGTAAATGACTCATTTTCCAACGCACACAAAATCTATGAGAAAAGTTCCCACAACGTATAAAGCGTTTTCTAAAATTAATTCCGATCCCAACTCACTCAAAACGTATTTTGACATTAAATATTCCATGAATATAGGTATGGACAGATCTCCAATATTTAAAACTTCCAAATAGGATGAGGCATAGAACTTTGCCAATAAATCATGAATACAATTCGTATAAATAAAGTACGTCACCGAAAATATGGATAAAAACATATACCCAAAACCACACCTTTCGGTGACGGGGGAGACCCGATTCCATCGAAAGTGACGGGCACACAAAGTTAAGTCACTCGTGATGTTACTGGATTACACCTCAAGCCCCGACCTTAGTTCCCATGCCATAAAGACATCACAACCTCAAGCCATAAATAGATTGCCTTTATTACATACCCCGTAGAGTTACACCTCAAGAACTTACAGGCGACCTTATTGCATATCCAGTCTAGACGAGTTACACCTCAAGGACTTCAATGTCCCTTATTGCCTACTCGCTAGTGGCCCCCACGGCCTACGCATATAATCATGCGTTCCCATAGTCTACTCCTCGTGCACAAAGAGATAGACCATCAAATAAAGACTGACTCATATGCCTATGGATCCAATGCAACACAGTCTACAAAACATTCTTATCCCGAAATGACTAAAACACCCAAGCATATAAACATCAATAGTGAGCAATAAAATGCAATATGGTGCAATAAAAGCAAACCATAAATAAGATTCCACATCGACCCATTTAAAACCGGACAAATGTCCCCAACACATTTCTTAACTCCAAAACTCGACACGGTTTAAACAAAAGGGTTTCCCAAAAGGACTCACACCCTTATAATTCTCAAAATGGTTATTGACACTAAAACGTGCATTCTCCCAAATGGTTTATAAAATCATTTATACACATATGATTGAACCATCAAACAGACTCCATTTTGAGTAATAATTCTTTTAAGAGTATAATTGTGATTTCTACACCTCAATTACTCCAAAATCCCAAATATGGGTGTTTTACACATTTATGAAGATAATTACTTCAAAAAGGTTAAATTAACCAAATACCTCAACAATTGATATTTTCAAGTAAAACACACAAACATTTGGAAAATACTATTTTTGGCATGTACAAAGTTTTCACAAATCAACTTGAACTCACCTTGCTAGATTTAGGCTAAATCTAGAATTTCTCCAAACGTAAGCTCCCTTGACGAAGTTTGCATCCTCAAGCCAAAACCTCCAAAACCTAAATTCATAACTTCCAACCATGAATATTCATATTCAACACTTTAAAACCATTCCCCAACCATCTTATATCAAAATCTCCATTTTGACCAAAAACCCCAATATTAACCTAACTTCTCCAAAATCATCCAAACCGAAATTGGAGAAAGAAAACGCTAGGAGATCATCAATGGGACATTTATAACTCATATAAAAGTATAGAAGCTAGGAGGATGAACTCACCACTTAGGTTTTGATGAAAACCTAGAAAACCCCAAAAATCTCTAGTGATATGGATGAAACTTGTTCTTGCATCAATGAATGAAACCACTAGCATAAAATGGATAAGGAACACATTAATCTCCATGAAAAAGCCCCAAAATCAGTTAGGGTTTGTGAGGAAGCAATGGAAAACGATTTGGGAGAGAAAGGGAAGAGATTTGAGAGACTTACCACCACCAAACACCTTTGAATCTTCCTATGAACTTCAAAACTCTATCTAGATCCTTGAAGATCTCTCAAAATCGGAACCATAGCAACTTGAATCGCCAAAATCGGAGTTGAAACGAGAGAGATATGAAGAAATGAAGTTTAGGGTGTGAATTTCGTATTTGACAGCAACCGGGTACCCGACCGCGACAATGACACGGTCATTGTTGCTGGTCATAGTCGCTGGTGGTGTACCGTAGGCTGTACCCTTGGCGCGACATTGACACGGTCATAGTCACTGGTCATAGTCGCACAAAGTGTACCGTAACTGTTTTGGCCATAACTTCTTCGTTATAGCTCCGTTTTCGCTCCGGAAAGAACCGTTGGACTCGTATACGAATTCCTCATCCAACAAGACCATAATATCTAAGATTTAACCCAAAATCTTACCTTTCATACTTTTCTTAAAAGACCGGTTTCTCACTGATTCGAAATTATGCTTATCCGAAAATCACGGGTGTTACAGTTTGCCTAAAACTATAGTGCGTGGAGTTTCTTATGTTTTTGAACATTGACGCGCATTGTCGGTACAATTCGAGATTTGAAGTCGGTTTGAACCCTTTTTGGTGTCAACCATTTACTAACACTTATTTGCTCTGATGTTTTGGGAAAAACGCATTGTTGTGTGCAAGTCTTGTCATAAACATTTTGCTCGTGTGTCATTATATGACCGGATGAGAAAATTTTGGAAATTGATTTAAAGATTTTCACTTTTTGAAATTTTGATGTGAACTATTTGGTGCATGTTATTCCATTTCAAGAAAATTACTAAGAAAGTGTTAAAAGCTTGCATGCCTACCCCAATTTGAGGTTTCCTCATGATGTTTTAGTCGATATTTTCAAATGATGGAAACGTATTGGTTTTATCTTAAAATTTTGGAACTTACACAAGTCATTTTTTGTTTTGACTAAGGTGTATTTATGAATCGTTTCATCGTTTTGTATAATAAACTGACGCACGTAAATTTTGTTGGTGAATCTTGTTTTATGCCATTTTATGGATAGAAAGGAATTTTAGAATCAAAAGTCGTTTGAACTTCTTTTGAAGTACGTGCGAAATGTTTTGTTGCACACCATTTAAAGTGGGCAATTACTTTACGTGCATGTCATGAGTCAATCCATACTAGGACTGTAGTGGTTCATTTTAAAGAAGTTGTTTATTACGCTTTTGCGTTTAGTTGATAATCTGAACTGCAATGCAATAATTTTCAATATGATTTTCATATGTGGGACGGGCGTGTCCATTTTTGCGCAACTACCGAACTGATAGTAGTAGTTTTTATGCGTACGTTTAATTTGATATGAAAATCCTTGTGTTGAAAATTTCTATGAAAAGCTTTTGTTGATTGGCATATTTATTAAATAATTCACTTGAAAACCTTGAACTCAAGGTTAAGTAACCCCGGTTAAGAGTAAGTTTGTATAGAATCTCGACTATGAAAGGTTGGGCGTTTAGACGTGTGATGTGGCTATAGGCCGGATGATATCGATGGTAGAGTCGATGTATTGGTTGTAACTGAAGGGTTAGATTCGCGATATCGTATTTTTGAGGATAGTGTAACCACTATTGTCAGCATCCTGTTTTGGGTCTTGGACAATTTTCGCATGAAGGACCCTTTAGACATCGTATTGGTAACCCTAGTTTTGTAGGAATGATCGGCGAACGGAACTCGTGTGTGGAGTTCTGTTAGAGTTCAAAGCTTGGTGGTATGACTAGGTGTCAACCTTTTTGGGTTCGAGGTCGAGAACCGTTGGCGTATTCGGAGGGTGTAGTCCGATTTTAAAGAAATAATGATAACAGTTGTAGTAACCTTAAGATGCTCAAGTGTGATAAGTAGATTTGGTAGGGATGATTTCCTTGTGTGGTAAAGGAACCTGCCTGTTTGATGACTTATGTTGGGGTGGATTCTTGGAGCCTATTAGGACTCATTGAAATTAAACGGCAGTTGATGGTATGAACAATTGGAAATAGAGATTCGGTTGGTCTCGGTATTAATTAAACCTTGGATTGATTTAGAGTCTGTGCCGCAATCGGAGAAGTATGGAACATTCTAAGGTTGGGAGACAACCAAAGTCGTCTGATTGGGAGTTGCCCCAGTGGTTGGAGCGGTCACCCAAACATAGGTACAGTATACCCGAGAGGGTATTGTTGGTAAGAGTTTGCTTGAGGTTTGTCATGACAATCCGTGTGGAAAATTTAGATTACAGTTGAAAGCTATTAGAACAGGGCCGGTGTGGAGTTGGTTAGCCTTCAGATGGAAAGGGATCTAGATTTCGGGGACGAAATCCTTCTAAGGCTGGGAGGATTGTAACACCCCGAAAATCGAAATGCAAAAATTGGAGTCACGGACGTCCGCATGGGTAAGGGTCAGACGTCCGCGTGTTGCGGAAGCCCGCGTGCCATCCACGGAAGCAACAGAAAATCCGTGGGATTCAACCAACTCGAGGGCCGGACGTCCGCAGGCTTCATGCCGGACGTCCGCGAGACCCCTGGTGAGATTTTTTGTGTTTTAAAGCCCTCTTCCTCTCTCACTCCTCTCATTCTCATCTTCAAACCCAAATCAGATTCCCTCTCTCTCTAAAATTGTTTTCTCTCTAGAAAACCCTAAACCTCCCCTCTCCTCTTCATCTTCTTCCCCAAATCAAACCCCCCACCATTGTTGGAAACCTTAACCCTTTCAAGGAAATCTTCCACTTCATCTTCTCCATCAATTTCTAGGGTTTCACCCCAACCCCTTGTCCTCCATTGTGAAGATTTGGAGAGTGTGGTTCTTTTGGTGACGCTAGAAGTATATTTGGTTGGTGGATTCGAGTATGGTTAAGGTACTCTTCATTGTTGAAGTTAGGGTTTTGATATAAGTGGGTATTTTGGTATAAAATGGTTGGTGGATGGTTTTTCATGGTTAGATCTAATTATTGTGGTTGAAAACTTATGGATCTAGGTTTTTTGAGGTTTTAGCTTGAAGATGCAAGTTTCTTCAAATGAGCTTACGTTTGGGAAAAATCTAGATTTAGCCTAAATCTAGCAAGGTGAGTTCAAGTTGCTTTGTGAAAACTTTGTACATGCCAAAAATGTTATTTTCCAAGTATTTATGTGTTTACATGAAAATTATCTAATGTTGGGTTATTTGGTGGGTTTTAACCTTTGAAATGTTTAACGTGGTAAATGTGGTAAAATGGCCATATTTGGGATTTTTAGGGAAACTTGTTGGTAAATCATAAACGAAAATGTTTTGATGATTTATTGCATAAATGTAGATCATTTGGTGAGAATGCACTTCTAGTGCTTATTTGGAAATATGCATAATTTATGTTATGATACGTTTTGAAAATACGAACGTGTGGGATTTTGAGCTTTGAATAAACGAGACATGTATGAAAGTATTTAAATGTTTCGTCCTATAGATGGAGATTTGGATAAATGCCCTTTTAACGCATGTTTTGGAAATATGCATAAGTTATGATATGGGAAGGTTTGAAAGTGTAAACGATATGAGTTTCTTTGGAAAATGGGATGTCCCACCCAATGTTGTGTTTTGGGTTATTCATGAATTTAAAACGGGTATTCGCATGAACGTGTGTTGTTTACGTTTAATTCATTTTATGACTTTTACTAATGGTCATTTTTATGGAGCCCATGGCTCGGTTTTGACTCCGTTGGGTCTTGGGGACATTTGTCCGATTTTGATAGCTTGATGTTGGGCGTTTGATTATGTTTTGCATTTGATGCATCTTATTTGAGAATCACATGTTTTGAATGCGCTAGTTCATTCGTTTGGGGTCATGTAATGTTATATTTGTAATGCAATGGATCCATAAGCACTATAGTCTTTATGCCGATGTTGGGACACTAGTTTTCCACATCGCGACACAGTTAGGCATCGACGGTATGGTATAAGTCCTACATGCGAATACGTTATAGTCATTATGTCGATGATGGGACGATAGTTTTCCACATCGCGGCACGGTTAGGCATCGACGGTATGGTATAAGTTCTACGTGCGAAGACGTTAAGGATGTTGCCCCAAATTGGGTGTGGTTTTAAGTGGCCACACTCGGCATCCGTTATATGTCTTACTAAGTGTTTGGCTTTACCAACTTGTCAAGTGGCTTACTTTTGTGTTCCGTCACTTGCGTTGGTAAGCGGGTCTCCCCCGTCGCCGAGAGGTGTTGTTTTGGGTAGTTACTTTTATCCATGTTTTCGGTGACGTAATTATATGTCTAAATGGAATGTTTTCCATGATTTATGGGCAATGTATTATGTTTAATCCTGGTTGGGATGTTTTGAATAATGGAGTTTTATTCACGTTTATACCATTTGGGAATTTAATGTTTATTCACATTTTGGGTGAGTTTTGGGTTTGAGCTTACATCGCAAAGAAATGTTTTACGTGGCGTTGCCATTGTCTAAAATACGTATTCTTGAAAATCAGATTGTCTTCATATTTAATGCAAATCATTTTGGGAATCTTACTATATTAATGCTTTCAGCACGGGATTTGTGTGAGTTGGAAAATGGACGATTTGCATCTAAAGTAAATTCTTTTGCTCATGACT
Source organism: Saussurea involucrata (assembly GCA_033807775.1). NCBI lineage: Eukaryota > Viridiplantae > Streptophyta > Magnoliopsida > Asterales > Asteraceae > Saussurea > Saussurea involucrata. The sequence continues at coordinate 161,579,948 of CM066321.1, read as the reverse complement.
AAAACTACATCTCTCTCGATTTATGAATTCAAATGGTCATGATGAAACTCTTGAACTCACTAGGCGTTAGCCTAACCCTTTTTATTTGTCGGCATGTGCAACAGGCTAAGGTTGGGAGTAGCTTTAGCTACACTGTGAAGTGGCGAGTGCTAGTAGAGTGCAAGAGAGGTGACTTTGATTAGTGAAGCCTTCCGCATTTATTTGGGATTAGCAACTTGTGTTGTGTTAAGTGACGCCCGTCTTAAGTTATTAATGGTGGAAATTATGATGTTTAAATTCCGAGGGTATTTTCAGGAATGAATTGTAGAAATGATTTTATCTACTTTTGGTTATTTTATTGAAATTAAATTTAGTTGCTCGTCCAATTTTGAGGGTGTTACATTATTTGTAATGTTACATGCTTGAGTGAGTTATATACAGTTGCAACATGTTTATTTATAATGTTACATGCTTGAGTGAGTTGTCATTCATTTGGAGTCATGTATTTTAGACTGTAATGCAACGGATTCATAGGCATAAGAGTCAGTTTGAGTGGGATAAGCATCCCCATATTCAAACGTGCAATAGGCATGGAGTCTTAATCGATAATAATATGAGGGCTCTTTGAGTCGGACATCGACCAATGACCAATAATTGTAATTACTGTAATGTAACGTGAAATAGGCATGAGGTCTTAATGGAAAATAAGATGTGGCTCTTTGAGTCGGGCATCGACCAACGACCAGTAATTGTAATTTCACGTGAACGAGTGAAATCTAGGATCACCGGTGGTCTTATGCAATGAACCTCGATATGTTGAATTGGATGACCATTGATATGTAGCGGGGCTGATTAACATAGAGTTGTGGCTTACTTTTGTGTTCCGTCACATCTAATCGAATTAGGTATCCCCGTCACCGAAAGGTGCGTTTCGAATATTACATTTATTTCATTCTTTCGGTGTTGTTTTGGGAACGGTATGCACCCACGAGTTGATATTTTGAATGTCATTTGTCATCCACATGTTGTTTTGGATACTTGAGTTTTATTCTAGTTTTTCTGGTGTTTAAATATCAAGTTCTATTTGGTTGTGTGAGTAATGAGTTTTGGGTCGCGTGTAAACGTATGTTTTTAATTTAGAGTTTTCACCACGAAATTGTGGGTTTTGAAAGACGTTGCTTTTACGACAAATACATATCATCTGAGAAATTATGTTTTAAATCAACAGTCTTTCGATTTTACCATTTTACAGTTATTATGAAAATTGCTTGAACTCACTAAGCGTAAAGTCTAGCTCTTTTTATTTGTCGGCATGTGCATCAGGTTCTTGTTGATGAATGGTACTAGCGATACGTGAATAGTTGAGTGCTAGATAGATGCACGAGAAAGATATATCTAGTGGGTGTTGTCTTCCATATCTTGGAGATAGTGACAACGAGTTTTAGTAACACCCGACCACAATCTAGACTTTACGCAAGGCTTTGGTTTACCATTTGTTGATGCCAACTTCCAGATCTAGCTAGGTGGGCGGTACCAAATCGGCTGAAAAGATTTGGTTCCACTGATTGTTTGCAATCTTTTTCTGGGGTAAAGTTGTATAAGAAATCTTAATCATATACGTGGAATTTAATTAAAGATGTGGAAATTATGTATTTTTAGACCATGTCATTTGATTTACCGTAGACACTTAAATAAACTATAAGTTACAATAGATAATATTTATATACGGCAAATGCAACAAATAAACTCACACATCCTTCTCATCTTTGGTGAGGTTTAAACCCCTGACCTCCTAGAAGGTGAGGGGCTCCAATACCGCTAGGCCAAAGGCCCTTTGGTAAATGGAAAATTCGGAGAAGGGTTCCCCTTGTGCGTGTTCACCGGAGATGGAGGGAAGGGAGGGGAGTCGGGGAGGGGACGTTGTTCAAAAAAGTCAAAAAGTAAATATTAAAATGGAATAAAAATGAAAAAAATTCAAAAATGGATTCCTTTAACACTCGTTAGTTTCCAGGACCACAAAGCTAAGCAAAATTGCAAACTGGACAAAATTGTAATAAATGAACTCTAGAGACTAAAACCAACATTTTGATTGGGGTATTACTATTCACACCCCCCTTACACACACATACACACACATAAGGTGTATGTGTGCACACACAAACACTGTGTGTGCAGGGGGTGGAAATAGAATTCACCTTTTGAGAAACCACATAGAATAGACCAAAATTGAGGTTTACTTTTTTTAAATAAATATTAAGTTTATTTGTAATATAATAACAATAAACAAGGTTATATCAGGTTAAGAGGACTAGGCCTTTACGGACCCGATACACCAATTAATTTTTTTAGAAGAACGAATTACGACTAGAATCGGTTTTGTAACGAACTATGAGCAGATCCACCAAACACCGGTCCAGACGACAACCGAACCATATTTCATTCGCCATGAAAACGGAATTGTCGAAGTCAAGTTTTCCTCTCAAGAAAAACGAGAAGTATTCCCAACAAGGACGAATGCGTTCTCATCCATTCACATGATCCAGCCAGTTCAAACCCCGACCAAAGTTACTTGATGCACATATATCCGCTTGAAACAAAACCAATCAAGTAATTAAACAAGTAAACCACACACAAAATAGACGGAAAAAGTTCTAAGGGAGTGTATGCAAAGCTGCTAATAACAGGTTTTTTAAAATAGAAAAATAATGATTTTGATCTCCATTTTGCTTAACCGATGGCTTTCTAAAAAAGTCCAAATTAAAATAAATTTCTAAAATTTATTGTTGAGAGAAAGAAGTTAATATTTTTTTCCACTAAGAATTGAATTATTATTATTTTACATAATATCTTTTTAAAATGTATTAGGATAATTATAGAATATTTTAATAATATAATTAACGAGATATCTTCTAAAATAGATAATATATTAGAGTAAAAGGGACAAAAGGCAAAACTCAACAAACTATCTCATTTTAAATGATTAAGTCTCTAAACTATTGTTTTGAATGAAAACTCCAATTAAACTTTCTAATTAAACTTTATTTTTTGAATATGAGGACGTGCTTGGCAAGGATTTGGGCATGTCAAACCTCTCAAGTCTTGGTCCCTGGCTAGACCAGGCTACGGGCATGAGGAGCCATAGACCCCATGGTCTCCCCGGCCAATTAAGGCCAGACCGCATCGCCGACAGAAGGGACGAGTAAACCGGTGCACACCTGAAGGCGGACCGGCCGACCCAACCCAAAGTCCAACTACGAGCTCTAAACTATTTTTTTGAATGAAAACCCCAATTAAACTTTATTTTTTAATGAAAAAACCATTAAACTTTCTTATTTTAAATGATAATTCTTTCAACATTTTTTAATAAATAAACAATCACTTTTTAAAAATTGGTCACCTACAATCTTGAAGAAAAAAAACTTGTAACCGACTATGAAAATTTTAAAGTAAAAATAAATCTAAATTAGTTTTATCGTTCCCAAACCCTACACCATACAAACCCCACACAATTATTAGGGTCCATCTCTCTTAAAACCAAAGATTGAAGAAGATTCCACAAGGAATTAAACTCACAAATGAGGAAAGCCAAACTGTTGAGCAAAAAATATACAATTACAAAAGATTCTTCTATTCAACAAAAGTCCAAGAAACCTAAGAAACCAATCCTATTCAAACATTATCAACCATGATACATGAACAAATGATTGAAAATGCAAATACGCAAACCAAACCAAACCAAACCAAACAGCAGAAACACTCAGAGCTCTGAAAGGATTGCAGGAATATAATGGGACAGCTCGGCCGTGAGCGACTGAAACCCGTTCACCAGTTGTGTGTGGAAGTCCTGGTCTTCGTCCCCAATGAGTCTAAAATGCACCCGAATGGCACGTTTACACACAGCCATGAATTCGAGAAGAGCAGCAATGAGTTGCTGCAGTTCCTGTGACCGAAGTCTTGTTGCAGGCTCACCCGATAAGAAAGCTGTGCACACACTCAGTACACCACTGTTCACCTACACATATTAGTCATTAGTTAGAATGTAACCATTTTTTCACATCATACACATACGTTATATTGTGTAAAGATCAGGACTTTCACACTTTCTTTAAAAAATGTATTGGAAGGGTACATTATATTGTGTGAATGTTGTAACCTTTGCAAAATATAAAGGTATCTTCTCAGTTCTCACGACAAACCTTCACATAATATAATGATACCTTCACGTTTTCACACATTCTAACAGAATGGGGTTGTTCTCACAGAAACCCAACCCGTGGAAACAATGAACAACATTTATAAAAGACAATCAAGAAAATCCCCAACTTTCCCTTTTTAGCCTTACTCCTCTAGAACATGGTCATCGAAGGACTTTAAAAATAAAAATCCTTTACAGCGATAAAATGGAGAAATCAAGTACTATCATGCTAAAGCTACACCTATGTTTCACTCGTGCTTTATGATATCCAAAAAGATACGACTTCCATTGAGGTACAAGTCACAATAGCAAAAAATGCACTGAACGTGGCCATACAAGACCTAAAGAAACGATCAATCTTTCGAAAATAAAATTAAAAAACTGAAACTCCGAATATCACGGGAATAAATAGTGTATGAAGAGTTAAGTAAAGAACACTCACTTGAACTGCAACAGATCCCTGGAGTATCCTCTGTAAACTCTGGAGACGTGGAAGCTGATCGCCATCAGAGCTACGAGGCTCTTCGAGTTCATTTCTTAGTGCAGCTGTTCGAGTTTCAATCATACCAATGGCATTCTCCACTGGAGAAAACTCAAGAGATTCGGATTTAGTAACCAAAAGCCTATTCACTAAAGCAGGAAACGAACCCTCGGTTTGAACAACTGTGCGTCGCTTCCACTGGTCTTCCAATCCACCTTGCGTCTTTCCATTTTTAGTGAACGGAGTATCAAACAAGAACCGGTCAAACACACGTGCACGCACAGAGCCAGTAGAAAGTGAAAAAATCCTCTCCCTTCTGCTTCCAAGATCCTCATCTTCCATGACTGGATCAACGGCAGTGATTTGCAGATAGCAGACACCAGGCTGCAACTCGTCTGCTTTTACTTGTCTCGAGTCTGGAATTATGTGCAACGTATGATTACCATCCATCCTCAACTCGTATATATGACTAAGTTTCTCCATTATGTCACCCAATCTTACATCACGAGGCTCTCTGTATACATATTCCTTTTTATCAAGCTTCCCAAACTTTTCACCATAGAATCCCACGCGATAATATGTGGCATCTGTAAATGGTATTGGGCTTGATTCTTGTTCTAGGATTGATTCGTAGATATTGGTTAGCATGCTGTGGCATTTGGCTAGCTGTCCATAAGACCTCCTGCTCTTATAAACTGGAATTACGAGTTCCAGAATGCTTCCACAAAAATGATACAGCTCAGCTTGAGAGAAAAGCTTATTTGCAAGCTGCAAGTATTTGACAGCAGAATCAACCGTGAGTTTCGAAGCACCATATCCTTCCACTTCTGCTGCAGAGGTCTCGGATGTGATCTCGGTGCTGACCATCGGGCATATCTTGCGCAAAGCAGTCACATGATTATTGCTCCAGACTCCATCATTTCTGCTCACGAGAGCCTATATGAAAACACAATATATAAGTGCAGGAGTTAGACTGATATTTGTACTGTGAACCCAATGTGGTGGCCTGTTCACAAGTTTGCTTAATAGTCCCATAAGATGAGGTCTTTGGTTTAACCCAATCTCCAGAAACACTCAGCATCAACTGAACCCCCAACATTTTGTTAACGAAAATAAATAATTTGTAGTAATAACTAAACCAAAAAGATATTCTAATTTACCTGCATTACAACACCAGCAACAGCAACAGCACACTGTGCAGCTTCAGCCCACGATTGCATCTCCTGATGTGCATCACACAGATGCAGTAACCACATTATATGAAGATCTGGCACTGGAGCAAACGCCATTGCAAGCTTATAGAAACTCTCTGCGGCAGCGTATCTATCTGTGTTCATAAGTGATCCCTGTAGTACATGAACCAAGTTATAATATTTGCGGAAAGTATTTTTCTTATATTGGACATCAGAAAGAAAATAAAAGATCTCCAGACTTACCAAAAGTGCATGTTCCAGACTAGCATCAAGAGCCAGAAGAAGACTATTAGATAAAAATTTCACTTCTGACCACGACCATCGACTTTCTGTTGACTTTTCTGGGATGGCAACAAGTGTGGACTCAGGAAGTCCGCACTCCGTAAGTAAGTTTTCACTCTTGCTTTCATCTGCCATTTCCTCTAGGGATTTTCGAAGACGGCGTGCTTCACCGCTTTCTTCAAGTGTTCCATCAGATTTCATCTGAGTTACTTGAACATCAGACATCAGCTCTGACAATGTAATTGTAAGCATGGCCCTTAATCTTGCTGTCTGTGTAAAGTGAGAGAAAGAGCTCTGCCAAATCGAAAGCAGAAAATTAAAGATAAATAGCTGTTACTCTGTTAGTGATCATTCAAGTCAGGAACTAAAAAGAGTGCAAACATACCCTGACAAGGATCTGCAACCCAATCACTGCTCTTTTCCTGATATTCTCATTACGGAAAACAGCAAGCCTAAGAAGATGGAAAGCAATTTGTTTTAAGAATCGATCGTTTTCCCTTGCCATTAGTGTTGCCCCATGAAGCTGAAATACACTGTTGAATACTGGAAATAGTGCTTTCCAGAATGCCAGTGCTTGACTGCGTGAGAAGATACTTGTAAATATGGATGTCATGCAATCCAATTTTCCATAATCAGTTGCAATACCCTGTGATGCAGCAGATCTAGAGAACTTCTCCGTTATTTCCAGGATTTGAAGACTGATAGCAGCACTAAGGTTTTCTTCCCAAAGTTCCTGAACCAAAATGACAATTATTATCTAAAGAAAACATAAAATTCACCATGATTTAAAAATCAGTAGAGCAAATTGTCATTTAGAACTCGACCATTAAGAAATAATACTTCAATAACTAGAATCTACATTTTTTAATACGACATATAGTTCATAAAACATACAAGTTTTTGCCTCAAAACTGGATGCAGAGATTCCCTCAGTGCTTGGGTTGAAGCTCCAATTCTAGAAGATTGTGCCTGAGCAAGAGCTTCTCTTAAGGAAAATGGCTGACTAGGGGAGCTCAGCTGGGAGTTCACTCTCTGCCATAAATATCCATTCTCAGATGCACCCGGTGGCTGCATTTGATGTGAACAATTGAGATGCAATAATCAGGCACCAGGATAAGTAAATAATAATATATATTTTTTGACTGCATGCAGGTTGCCTCTTAGGATTAAATTGCATTCCATTACAACTATAAGGAAAACAATATAATTGCATACCCGAACTTCTTGACGAGATGCCTCAGATAGATATTGATTAATGGCAGGAGAAAGCCTATCAGAGTACTTTGGAGACATAGGTGCATCAGCAACTGGACTCCGAGAACTGCCGCCTATAAGCAAGCTATCAACAGTTTTTCTGTGCTGCATTTGTGCAATAAATGTAAGTTGGCGATAAGACTCGTTATAAAATCTCACCTACTATAAATGTTAATCCATAATGCAAGTCTATTCCCCCAATCCCAAAATAAGCATCAACTGGGTGACTTTTAACAAGTTAAAATAGAAATAAAAGTTGCTTTTGTTGTAGGGAATATATTTATAACTGAAACTTTGTAGAATATTTGGCCAAAAAAACTGATGAATGATTTAGCAGAAGCTAGTATTTTTATCAGAATATGGATACAATAAACAACCTCAAAAAGAACTAGGCACTCCTCAAGTAGTTTGAAAAAGAGTCTTGTTCGAGCAATATTCTGCTGCCAGGCCTTCACAAGCGACGCATCATCCAAATTACGTAATATTTGCAAAACTACAATCAACACCTCACGCTTTTCAACAGTATTCAGGTTATAAAATACGGGCATTTCATCCAGTATCTGCAGAAGAGTGATTATAGAAATGTTATAAGATCATAATAATAAATGATTCACCACGAAATATGCAAAAGCAAGTCCCCATAAAAAAGAAACTAAAATATATCAATCACCTGTCCCACAAGTGGAAAGTATAACTGGGCAATATACAATTTATCCTCAGGCTTCTGGTAGCGAGAATCAAAATCATGCTTGCATAAGAGGACTACCAAAATCCTTGCTGCCTAGAAACAGCAAAAATAATTAGCAATGGAAGACAGCACTACTGTCTTGGAAAGAGAATATTCATCCACAAAAAATTGAATATTGTTACACTCACTTTTGCCCGCTGGGATAAATCATCGTGATCCCAAGTAAGAAAAAGTTCTTGAATTAAGACGGATGAAAGGTAGTTCCTGTGATAAAAAGCATAGCACATTAAATAATAAATACTCAAATGCAGCTTCACAAGTGACTCAGAGCTATATGTTAACTGGTAGCAACACATATACAAAAGAAACACCTAAAAGACAATTCCCAAGAGGGCACCATAAATAAGTGAACTGCAATCAATATGTCATGTCACTGATAAAATGGCAAGGGACGGCTCATAGTCCAAATGCATCAAACCAACCACAAAGTCAAGAATAGGCCTCCTCGAATTTATTCAACTGTTCAAATAATTACACAAAATCAATCAACAAAACAATATGACAGCCAACAACCATCTCCCACAAATAAACTAATTAAAATTCTTTATGAACTCAGGTATTTAACACTTCAAAAATCCAGTCAAATAGACGTAACCGAAACTTTTAGAAGCCTATTTATTGGTTGCAAGATGAATTGGTTGTTCTTATTCACAAAAATATTAAACTAAGATGCACAGATGGTTTTGATTTTTCAATGTGATGCAGCACATATAGCCACAAGTAAAGATATTTCCCCACATAACAAAAATCTATCTCAAAATTATAACAGACATACTAATCACGTGAGACATGTTCAGTTGTGCCTGAATTTAAGTCCTTCCCCTTTCGAGGAAAACCAAAGCATGAGTTGCTGAATTTAATCTATTGCTACGAGGAATAATGGCATCGTAACATAATATACCTATCAGAAGGATCCCGTCCAGGCATTTCAACAAATAGATCATGATCACAGATGATTTGTAGAAAGGTAAGCTTGCAATCATGCAACACCGATTGACATACCCCAGAGAACTTATCCAGGTACAAGGACACCTGCAATCACAAGTATCAACATAACACTTAATATGTTGATGGAATGGGACTAACGTCACCTAGGCAAAATATATCAAGAGCAAGAGAAGCACGAGCAACCTTAGAGTAATTGGTTACAAGCTAAATACACATAAATCATTAAAGACTTAACATATCCTTAAAGACTTAACGTATGCCGAATTAAGATTACAAGCTAAATACACATAAATCATTCTGAACCTGCTTAAGTTCGTTTCACTTCCCATGTGATCCCAAGGTGTACCCGACAAGGTATTAACATAATGTCATGCACAAGTGTCTCATAGTATAGTAAATAAAGATGTACCAAGGTACAATGTGATGAGTAATTACCAATTCAAAAACTTGTCGAGGTTCAATGGTTGACAAAAGATCGTAACAAAAGAAAGCCAAACTGCTGTTTAAACGTTTTGCCAAACTTAAACCCCTCTTACAACGCTCATGCACCTCTGTCAGAAGGCAATCATATAATTGCATGATGCATCTAAATACACCTTCTTTCAATTGCATTGGTGGGATATCTTCACCTGCCGTGCAAAAGGAAACAGTTTGCTTAATGCATGACAAGGAAAAACATCATTCAACTGATTACTTAATTTCCAGCTTAACTAAATATTCATGAACAATACTGTGATTAGGTCCACAACTTCAGAAACTCAAATGGAATTAAATACAGCATTTTAGTGTTTGTTGCTGCAATAACTATTCAATAAAAGATACCTAGAGGCAGATTATGATACAACAGCCGAGTCTGTTCCAGTGCCATGGACTTTACAATCAATTCGAGGAAAAACCAAGCCATTGAGAGTACATCATCATATACTGGTCCAACCCGGTAGCCTTTGGCCTACAATGTAAATTCAGTGACTTACATTAGTGGAGTATTATGAAATCAAGTCTCAAGTAGCTTGGCTTTAAGAAGCATGTGATAAAAAATCAATAAGAGCATAACATTCTCCATGGAATCCTATGTTGAAGACTATAAATTTCACAATTGCAACAAAAGACAGCCTAAACAAATTGGCAATCAACTACCACCTCAAAGGAGAATGGCAGAGAGAAATCAATTAACAATTAAATAAAGAAAAAGAAAAAGAACCAATATGACTCACATGTTAATTATATACTCAATTGCTCGAAGTCACTTATATTATTCAGAAACAAACGTGATACAGGCAAGAGATGATCTCAAATGTAACAGTGATTAGATCACATATGCTACTAGTATTTACAAAAAATAAAAATAAAGAAATTTAGATGTTAGCTTCTTTGTGCTGTTAAATAAAGTGACATGCAAGGGACGTTTACCTTGCTGCGAGCCAAACTTCCCCAAACTGTCGACAAACCAGGATATACCGGAGTTTGTCGACCACCAAAATCATCAAAAGCATAGTCCACATAGTTGACCAGAAATATATTTCTTTCAGCTTCATCGACCGACTCTTGCTGTACTCTACAGAAAACAACTATGTTACTGCAAAATGGTGGAAGCTGGATAAAACGTCTTCATAGTATAGAATGTGGACCTGAACTAATTACAATAGTGAAAACAATTCTTTCCAATACATCTATATGCAGGATACTTTGGGTTAAGAAACCCATATTTGTTTCTCAAGAGTAAATGGTTTCAAAGCAAAATAATAAGACAACACTTTCTAACATAAGAAACTTGTGAACAAAAAGGAGTATTTATACAATGCTTTGCCACCAGAACATAACCTTTTTGTTTATTTTCATCAATTTGAAATTAATATCCAAATATAGAAACAATGAAGCACCAGTTGGCAGACAGCTTTTCTATGTTAAACATAAATTTAAGTACATACCGTGTCAAAATATTAACCATAGCTCTGAAAGCAGCAACCTATGAGAAGGCAAATGATAGATCTAGATTAAAAATCAGTAGTGAAGAACATGCTTTCTATCCTGATTATGTGAGGGAAAGACGAAGCTACAGAAATTGGTTCTAAACTAGCAGACAGGAGAAATGAATTCAAGTACAATTATTAGAAAAATAAACTGGTTAACCTGGAGAGTTTCTCCACCGTTGCCAATAAGATGGAGAAGCATATTCAATATTGGGTGAAGAAACTGCAGCAGGGCTGTTGAATCAACATTTTTCAAACTGTTGATTGCCTGAAAAGAAGTTCAATGCACCTTAGATTGCTATTAATTCATTTGAGCACTACAACATAATTTTTTTTATCCATATGATAATCACCATCATCTAGATACAATAAGCTCAATTTCGTGAAATGTGATGGTATATGTAAGAAGTAGGCAACATAAGATCGTCAACAACAAGAGCACAAGGTACCTCATCAAGGATTACAAGGTACAAGGGCAAAAGAGAAAACGAATGATAGCAACAGCAAGAGCACAAGGTACCTCATTCGTGAAATGCGAGAGTATATGTAATTTCACCCCATAGCAGTTGGTAGCAATAACATAAATAAATAGTTGAGTAAATCTAAATATTAGAGAAAATGAGACAAAGACATGCTGATTGAAACATGCAATAATTTCAAAAGAAAAATATATAGTACCTCAAGAAGTTCGGAACCCCAAGGTGGGCTTGTACGAAGAGTGTGTCTGTCATATTCAAGAAAAAAATCTCTGATACGCTCACTAACAGGGTACAAAGACGAACAAAGCCGTAACCGTAGGCGAAAGACACTTTTCCCGTCTTCCAGGTAATCCAGCCTCTCCTATAAAATAAATAGAATAATAATATAAAAATGTAAGCGTTCTATCCAACACTGTTATAATCAAACATGCAGCATTTCCTGTTCAAAAGAGCCCGTGTAACAGATTTTAGAAAGTAAATAGAAAAAGGAAGAAGAAATAATAGGAAGATGAGATATGCAGTAAGCAGTTTCCTCTACAAAAGGTGACAACTACTTACTACCATATGGAGGTAGAACATTTATGAGACACATTGCCAATTGATTAAGCAGAAACCAGGAACATTCATAGAGGGCAATATTAGAAGTTTATGGATGGTTCAATAGAACAAGTCTGTGAGATATATAAGAGGGCTAAACAGTTCTAGAAGATGGATTTATATTAGATTTGTATTGCTGGTAAACGCTTAGTGTTAGCTTACTTCAGTTATTTAGAGCATCTCCAATGCAAGGTCAAGCAAAAAGTGTAGTGACTTATAGGAACTACCATTGTGGAGAGTTCTTATAAGAACCCAAACTCCCTTAGATTCTTAAATAAGAACCTTGGTTCTTACCTTGATGTTTGGTGTGAAGTGACATATTACTACTTTTTTCATTTTGTTTTCTAGACTTTATAATCATTAATATTATATATTTAACTTGAAAAAAAAATATGGGACCCAAGAAAAGAGGTTCTTATAAGAACTACCATTGTAACATTTTATATGAGTTCTTGTTTTGATGAGTTAGAAGTGATGTGTCAATAAAAAGTGCAAAAAGGAGGTTCTTATAAGAACCTGCATTGGAGATGCTCTTAGTGCTTGCTTAAAAAAGAGAAAAGTATATGAGATATATCAAAGGGTTAAACAAAGACAAGATGGAAGTATATTAGATGAGTCTTTATCCATATATACATATATATAGCTGTCAATGTCTTAGTCTCGGCCCATACATTCATACCATTTAATCATTTATCAATGATGAATTTTGGAAACCTAAGAGAGTGTTAGGTTAGAACTTAGGAGAGAATATGAGAAGAAATAAGCTTATTCAAGTATGGAAGGTTGGGTTAATTTTGAGCGGGTTCAACCGTTCAAGAATTCATGATTGATGGCTATGGTCCAACTCAAGGATTGTAAGAAGATGGAATCACATTAGGTTGGGCTGTTAGTATCAGCTTAGGGCCTGTTTACTTGTGACTTATTGGGCTTAATAAAGAATTTGGCTTATTCGCGCAGACAAAATAGAGTGTTTACTTGTGACTTAATGGGACAGAATGGGGCTTATTCGCGCAGTAAAAAAAGGGGTGTTGTCCCCATTAAGCCAAAATTTGACAATATTACCCCTTTGAAAAAAAGAACACACACTCCTTTCCTTCATAGACGCTCCTCACTGATTCTCTTCACAAACCCTAGCCCTTGAAGATAATGAGATCGTCGGTGACCTGTGCTCCCCCGTTGCAGCTCTTCGTCTTCGGCCTGCGTTCCTCTCCCCATCACAAGTTTTCATCTCCAGCGACGAGCCCAGACCTACCCCTTCAACCCTCCCCTCTCTACTCTTATTCCTTCAAAAGTGTATTGATTTCTCTCAACCACAGCTCACGAATGCAGGGTTTCTCCTTCTGGAATGCAACTTTTTGGATCTGCTGTCTATTTGATTTAATAACCAAAAGACTTTGAACTGTTCATTCCCACATGTTATCCTAATGATTTGTATTGCTCAATTTTCTGTCTGTAAATTGATTGTAAATAAGTGTAAACAAAAATTGGTTCAAGTTTTAACAAGATTGTTTGTAATTTGGATGATGAGAGATGCAATCCATGACTTTAATGAACTGAAGGGTAAAATGGTCATTTGTATCATTCAGACCGTTGATTCAGAAAAAATGGTAAACAACAACATATTTTTATCCGGACAGACAAATTTATCTAGACAGACAAATTTATAGTTTATATCATTATCTCAGTGGCATCTATCAGCTCACCATTGTACAAATAGTACATACAAACGTAAGCCTACCTTGCCACTATCTTGAAGATAGTGTGGAACCAGCTCTTTCATGATTGGTATAGAGATATCTGATCTTAACCTACATAAAAAAAGTAATAAGAGCAAGTTGGCTTAAAGTGTTAAAAATAATAGGATTATAAAATAATTCTAGTATTATAACATAATAGGGACAGATGTAGAATTTAATCAGATCTATAATGTCAAAAAGACTTATTTATCACGGAGGGGTATGAGTCTTGGCCTCCCGAGTCACTAATGTTAAAAAGACTTATTTGAAATCTTAAACAGACTCTGTCTTAGTGAGGCCTTCAAAGATTCCAATCATTCAGTCACTTTCAATCCCACTTATTATATTTTTCAAGAACATGGGACCTCCCCAACAATAAAAACAAATCATTGCCTGGGAAGACTTTGTATCAAGTATTTCCTAGCATATGCAAAGGGGCTTTCTCCAGAACTCCAACCTATGACCTTCATTTACGACGGAGTAAGTACAAGTGAAGGTAGAAAAGAAAAGCTACTAAATATTATGTGCATCAGATACCTAACAAGCTGTTATTAAGTGAAGCTTCAAAAAGCAATGGATTATGTCAAGACTTACTGAGCATGTGTTGATAACGGAAGAGCCGCATATCCAATAATTACCTGCCGAGGTAAACAGACAGGGTGGCAAGTCAAAAAAGCTGATAAGAAATCATGTTGAGAAAAGAAAAAACAAAGCCAACTTACACGTCACACTATTAATATTGAAAATTAGCCCGTTTAACATTGAAAATCCCAGGAAAAATGCAAGTAGGTAAGATGAAATTGAGCTATGGGGCTCTTCTTTGTGGATCATTATTATCAGTAGCACTTCTAGTCATTACATTTAGACATATTTTTTATAGTTATAAAAGTAATAATTTATTACAATTAAATCAAAAAATTCCCGCCACACCATAAATACTAAGATAATAAAAACTTACTGGTTTTGGAGCCTCCAACTTTGTCTGAAGGTCAACATGGAAGAAAGTGAACAAAAGGTGATGTTGTGGGGTCCACATAGAAGGAAGTGAAACTTTAATTTCATCATGGTAGCAAGCCACCCTATTTCCAGGAGCAACTTGTGTGTGAGCCCATTTTTGTAGGGATGTACCCGGCTCCCTTGCATACATTGCCTGTTCAAATTAAACGAGATTTCAATTTTGTACAGAAGGGATTTAAATGAAGAGTATCTTTACAGTATCCTACAAAATTCACCAACCTCTAGTGGCTGTTTTCGAGTATCAGCATCGTCCTTTCTGAGTTCAATTCGTATAAACAAATTCCTTTTCCGACTTAAACTAACAGTCAATGGGTAGACATAAAGAGAATGAAAAAGCTGTAAGAAAGGCTCGTTTCTAACTGTTGTGCGGAAGTCAAAGGCTTGAATCTGTAAACCCAATACAAATCAATTATGAACTTAAACAGAAGTAAAAAGGTTTGTAGCACAAGACAGATCGCATTTTAAATTAAATAGCAGAAAATTGATCAAATAGAAATTCCTCCTGAACAAAATTTTCATACCCAAGACACTGTTATTTCAAGAAAATAACAGTTTAGCAAATCAATTGGAATGTTTAAGTTCTCATTTCCCTTTTCCTTTCCATTGCAACAATGGAATAAACTAAAAATGCAGCATTAATAATTTAAAATCCGCATGTGATGACCTGCTAGTTACTCCTGTAAAGTGAAAGGTGAAAAATAAACATAGAAAACAAAAGAGTAAACTGCATCCCGTCCACACACAAAAAAATGTCAAACTTACATCATTAGTAGTCACATCTGCATGCCCTGTTGCAACTGATCCATTTGAGGGTTGTTCTTTACCCTCATTGAACTTTGAATAACCACTATGGTGTCTATTTGAATGAATGCTGCGCCACTCATTGGCCGTGGAATCTGCTAGTCGATCCCCATGGTCCATTTCGTTGGTTATACTGCCACTATCTGAAGTATTGTCATATTCGGTATTAGCAGCTTGAATCTTTTCTATTTCCAACCGTAAGACACCTTTCACGGGCTTATGAACCTTCCGTTTGGGATCCTGAAAATAATCAGTTAGGAGATGTAATTATATAAGCCAAAATTATGCATAGCCCTATATATCCACAACGTAGTTCTAAAAACCAACTTTTTACATATCCCTGCATATCCCCATTGCCAAACATCCAGACATATAAAACAATAAAACATCAATCAAAATGATAGGTTTACAAGCCAAAACATGTTCAGGCATTTGCAGACACCTTGAAATTAGCACTTCTCAGTCGCAATGTAGTTCTTGAACCTCTGAGGTTCTCACTTCATTACTTACAAATCACTGTATCAACTTAGTGTGAAATTATGTATACACACTAATGAAAGGGGATCACATTTTATTATCAAACAGAAAGAAAGATATGTCGATAAACCACAAAAGTAGAAAAAATTTGAAATACAAGATGTTTGTTTACCTGGAGAGAATCCTCAGTATAGCTCTCCTTAACTTTATTTAGGTTTGACACTTCCACCACAACAGAATTTCCACTCGAGTAACCCAGTTGTCCATCTAATGTGACCTTTGTGATAGGCTCAGAAACACCCTCCTGCAAATTCACTCCTGATAGACTATGTGCAAGTGGACTGCTGGGGGAAGCAGATCCACCAGAAGCTGAACCAATGTTGCTATCGAACAGCGGAATAATTGCCCAAGAAAAGGACTCTCTATAAGGCATCATCCGAGACCAAACTTGAAGTTTCTGCTTTTCTCTCTCAGTAAGATGGACCTGTTTCATATCACAAGCAGAAAAAGACAAAAAGTAACTTATAGTTAGAAGATATATAGAATGATACAAAAAGCAAGTAATACATACTAAATTTACTTCTAATGGAACTAAAGAAAAGGAGCATAAGTTAAATATTTATGGTATTCCACTATAATGGCTATATATTCAGATGTTTGTCAATCACGTATCATGGCTATTAATGTTCTTAATACATACTGGTTCCTTGCGTGAATAAACAGATGGGGTCACTCCGCCTTCTTCAGTAGCACACTTTTCTAACTGTATAAGCAGGCAAATTGATGATGATGGACTGTCTAAATAAAAAAGTCCACGGGGTTCAGAAGAACTGCTGGCCTGCTAAGGTAGAAAAAGAAGAGCAATTTTTCAGTTCTTGATATGATTGTCATTATACGCATAAGTGAACTTATATATGAATGAGAGAAACAGCTGGATACAATCAACATAACCAAACAGACCCAAACAAAATGGAAATATTATTGTTGCTTACATCCTGCATTTCAGATGGCAGAACACGAAAAATGAAGTCCTCTGACAGCTTTTCTCTTCTCTCTTTATTATACAATGATATAGTGCCATAAAACGGCTCTAGCAAGAGAAATTAGCTGATATTAGATTTAAACACACACACAAAATTCATAAAGATAGAAGGTAGGTGTTAGAAGAATTGCTAATGAATTTGATGGTCTCGATCTCACCAACTAATCCTGCTTGAAATGACAGAGAAAGAACTTTTACAGATATCTTCAACCCACTACAGACAACAGAAACATATTAGAAAATTACAGGTGTTTAGGGCACTAGATAAAAACACAAATTGGAGGCATGTTTCTAAATCTAAACCTCGAAGACTGTGGTATATTGGATTCTGGTATTCTTTGTCCAAATATCATTGACCTCTCATTTTCCCAGTCAAATACAGGTTCATAAGCAGGCAGGGGGGATTCACCATAGTGCTGCATAAGATTTAAAATTACCACAAAGTGTCATTTCAAATCCAGATGAGAGTCAGAAATACTAGAGGCATCAATAGCAAAGTTATCCAGCATATGCATACGAATATGAACGAAGATTCGGCGAAAATAACCTCTGTAAGCTGTCTACCGGAGGTACTGGGTACATCATCATCAGTATTGTCTTCAATCTTATCTTGCCTAGCATTGGCAAGATGCATTTCTGCAGAGCTCAAAAGAAAGCATCACATACAAAAGGTTGTTAGAAAATATCTATCTTGGCAAGAAAGAACATATGCCGAGAATAAAAAGATATTTGTTTTACATAAATGCTACTCTGCCCACCCCATATCAAGTGCATTGACACTATTTGGCACAAGTTTTTGGGAGTTCCTCAATACATTCATCACAGTTTTTTGTTGCTTTAATACAAACACGATTTCAAACTTTATATTTTTGTATAAACAATATATTCAAAAAAGGATTTTCATGATTGGATAGAAAAGCTGACTAACTTGAGCACAAAAAAAATCTGTTAGTATCAGATGAATATGATATAGGTTATCTCCTTCACTCTCATAGATTTTTGCATATGTTACTGTGTACCTGTTTCAATATCAGTATCAGGTCCTTCAAATATCTGGTTCTGAAAGGATACATTGCCGACACTTTCGTAATGCCCATACTTGTTTTCATCCTTTATCCAGTCAGTTTTGTAGCACTGAACAAGTTCATTTAGATGTGGCCACTGCTCCAAATTTTCATCAAGCTGCCAATAAGCATATGTTCCGTGAGCAATATAGTTTGTGCATGTCCATAAATAACCAGTTCATACCACAGAATCTAGCAGTAACAATCATACAATTTCCTCTTTTGAAGAACAGGGTTGTGTATGGCTTAGTAACAAATGCTTATTGACGAATCTCAATCTAGACACACAAGCCACTGTAACATCCTTTAGTATTAATGAGTAATATAACATTGATAGCCGCAACATACCAGTGAGTCGACATTCAGATTCGCAGCAACTGGCTGGCGTGGCTTTCTTCTAAAACAATGCCCATTAGATGACATGCTCTCTTAGCCTGAAATCAAGGTTCATGCATGAGATTGTAAACTTCAACCACAATCCAAAATCATTGACAAGCTTATTCTTTTGTGATGGTTTTTTCACTCAAATAGACCAAAATGTCTGTGAACCTTATGAGGGATTACATAAATATATAATGTCGTAGAATATTCTCGAACTCATAACCTACCAAAAACCAAGAACCGTGGCCTCGCTTAAATTCTACCAATGAACCAACATTAAATAAAAGAAAGAATATATTTTCCTATAATACATGGGTCCCGAAAAGAAAAGGTAGTTAGTAGTATTTCACATTTTCACAGCAGTATGAAATGATGAGGGATTACATAAATGTATAACTTCGTAATTTTTTTTTTGAAGTATATAATATTTATATACGGCAAATGCAACAAATAAACTCACACACCCTCACTTCGTAAAATATTCTCGAAGCCATAACCTACCAAACCACGAACCACTCCCTCACTTAAATTTCACTGATGAATTAACATTAAATAAAAGAAAGAATATCTTTTCCTAAATACATAGTTTCCCGGGGGGAAAAGAAAGACATAGAAGTATTCCATTAATGCAGTTGTCTTCACCATCAAGGGTAAGCAGTTTCGGAACATATTTATTGCATTCCACCTTCAACATTCATATTTTGGGTAATTCAAAACAATACCATGACAAATTAGGTGCATAAGAGTTAACATTAATAGACTCATTAGGCTTCCAAACCCTGTTTGATACTATGATGTTCACCATATTATGCACACCATTTGAATCAAGTTCCAAATCCGAAGCAACTATGCTACAGTAATACCAACAAAGTTAACAATTCGCTGTAATACACAAATCTCTGTGATCAAACACTTGAGAAAAAACCACGCTCTTCCATATCATACATAATTCTTCATCCCTTAAAAACCCTAAGACGCATAAAACCTAGTCGCAACTCAATGCAACTAACTAACCACCACGTAAATGTAAAAGATGGTTCAAGAACATAATAAAAAAGACCAATAAATCATCACAATAACTCTAGTCACATGCACTCAAATGGCAGATTCACAGCAAGTCAAAATAAATTCATCCAAATTACAAGACTTTGTTTGACTACAATAAGCAGCAAAAACGAGAATGCAACATCGGTCTAATGGTGTCAATTACGCTGGAGGACTAAACTGGTCCAAAACCCATTCACACACCCTACATTCAAAACCTTGTCAAACTGGGGTTTGAATGTGGGGGTGGATCTGAATGGCATTAGTAAAATGCAGCTTTATGTGCAGTCCAACGCCACAGAAAGAGGAAGAGAAAGAGAGATTACTGACCTCTGAAAAGGCAAAATGACTGCAAATTGAAGTGCGTGTGTGTTGAGTTCAGATCTATGGAAGAAAACCCTGGAAGCAGAAACCAGTTGAAACCCCAAAAGCCATAAAAAGTAGTAGGAGTGGAAGTAGATTAATGAAAGTAGCTGGAAAGTTGGGTGCAGAGGGAGGATGCTTAAAGCTTCGTCATTCCATAGTTGTCAATGGTGGCCGAGTGGAGTTAGGTAATTTATGCATCTATCATCTCTGAATTTGTAGATTTGACAGCCCCAATGTGAGTTCTTACCCCAATATTCAATGTCGTCAAACGACGACGTTCACAAACATAATTAATAATTTCTTTGCAAAACAAAGATATATATAACTTCTCTACATCCAATATATTCGAATAAAAAGTTAAAATAGCATCTTCAACAGTTTTCCTAAAATTTCTTCGAAATAAAGAACCAAAAATTAAAATTTCCAAAAAAATCACATTTATCTCCAACAGATTCTCCATTTTAGAGGAAAAAATATTGATTATGATATTAAAATATTTCATTCATCTATTAAAATATTATTTCTTTCTCTACATATTTATTTTCAAAGTTTTTTTATTGGTCATCTAACTTGGTAATCATTTTTGAAGTGATCTCCATATTTGTAGAAAAACTCATTATCTCTTCTACTTTCTCCATTTTGGAGATAGATTTTAGGAAGCTATTGGAGCAAAAGTAGAGACCAAAATCCTCATATTCTTCATTTTCTCCAAAATAGGGAAGCTGTTGGAGATGCTCTAATACTATAAAAATGTATAAAAGATAAGGGCATGAAGTTTTTTTATATAAATCATTTAGAAAATCTAGAAAACATCTATTTGTAAATCTGTGTATATATAAACTTATATGAATAATATGTAACGTCGATTCACATGTATTTTTAAATGAATTGTTTTAATGATTCATATATGAACATTTTAATTCTCGCAATATTTAATCTTTGTTGTTTAAACCAATCACTTCTTTGCAAATGGATAAGAGATGTAGATACGTTGGGTCTATTTAGACTATTAAGGCATCGTTTGGCAAAAAAAAACTAGTTTTTTGAAACGCTACTTGGAGTAATTTTTTGTGAATATTCTAATATTCCTCTCCATTATTATTAACTAACTATTATTATAAGTAAATATTAATTTTTTTAATTTAATTATTATTAATTAATTAATATTAATTGAAAATTATTAAATTTTTAATTTTTAACTATTTAGAGATACTGTTGATCATATAAATTATTTTTATATATTTTTTAATATTAATCAATATATTTTAATTATAAATTAGTATTATTTTTTTTAATTATTATTTGATTGTTTTTTCATATTATATGTAACGATTATTTAGATTCATAAATTAATATATATTTTTTCTAAAACTTGTTTTGACAAATTCAAAATTTATAGTATATATGTAATAATAAATTTTAAATTCTTTTAATTAACATGTTATATTATTTAATTTTTCTTTACTGCATTGGTTATATTAATTAACATATTATATTGCTATAAATTTATTTTAATTATATAATTAAATATTGTAATTGATAATTTTTTAAAGATGTCTTTTTTGATCATTTTACATGTTTATAAGTTAGTTTTACCAAACATGACTTATTCATCAGCTAGCTTATCAGTTAGTTTTACCAATATAGTTTGTTAATGTTAATTTTTTTTAATAATTTGACATAAATGTGTGTATCTACACGTACATGCAATGTTTTCACGCAAAGTAGAACACAACATTGACCATGTTTAGAGTGTTCTAAAATTATAAAAGTAATGTTTTTTATTGTAACTCCAGTGGCTCGAAAGTCCAAATCGTTGTTTAATACAAAGAGGTTTCGGCTTTTTTTGTGTTCCATGAGAAGGAACCGAAAAGAGAAACTAGGTGAAAAACATTGAGGTTCTAGGTACAAAATTTATATCTATTTGCATGAAAGAATCTTCAATCAACGACTTACAACCGGTAATAGTTTTTTGGTCAATGTCAAACATTACCTTCAATCAACATGTTGAATTATAACACTAATTCTACCTTCGCCCTTTAATTAAATTAAGAAGGGTAAGCTAGCTCGTTTACATTAACAAACTATATTGGTAGTTGCTATTGGCTAAGGTCTTGAAGTGCAAGCATAGGAAGTCAAGGGCCTCTACGAGACCTTTAAAGACTCTTGAAACCGAGAACCTGGACTACTTACATATATGTTTCGGTGAGGGGTAATTGATTAGGTATCTAATCATCCCAATGAGCCCATGGCCTTTGACTACATTCATTTCCCTTTCGTTACATTGGAGGGGAAAATACGGCATAAAGTCCCGAAAACCATTTTAAGGCTCGAATTTGGATATATTTTGACCGGTTAAAGATGGACAAGTTAAAAACCGATGGTAACAGGTCGATCCTTTGTCAAATACTATTTTATAATGTTCGGTTAACCGATTAAAAATGATTTATAAAAAACATGATCAACAACATTACTATTTTCTTATTTTACCAATTTGTCCTCCAAACAAATGTATAAAATAGGTTGTATGTATTTGAACCACTATTCTAAAAGGCTCGCCGCGACAGCCGTCATGGCGTGCCGTGGCTCAAGGCTTGTGTCTCACGCCATGTTATGTTTGTGTCACGCCATTGCTTAATGTGCGGTCTTTAGTAACACGTTATTTTATTTTTCCTTGTGTTTTTAATGTCTTATTTTCTATTTTTTAATATATAACATAATTTAACATGTTTATTGTCATTGACTCATCGATTAATACTACAAAATACATGTTTTATATATAATATTATATGTGATATAGAGATTTTCCGTCATAAGTCACGCCTTGATAAACGCCACGGCCTCGCCATGACTCCTAAGGCTTGAGGCTTGGCCTCGCCGTCACGTCACGTCTCACGCCATTTAGAACCTTGGTTTAGACTTTTTGAAAATTTCTCCATGCTATGGTTCTTAAGCATGATCATCAATTTCAGATCATGTTATCGAAGTAATCATTAACCAATTAGCCAAAATTTGAAAACATTACAACTTGGCAATGTTAATTAATGGAAAAAGGAAAGCAGAATGCAAGAACTGTTGTACGCTTTAAGACTAAAGGAAAATACACATCAAAAGTTCAAAACAACACATAAAAAGGCATTGTGTTGCAACAAAAGATTGCCCAAGGATTAGTCTCCAATGCAAATTGGTGGAGGCTAAAATCAAAATGAATTGGAGTTAACATGTCGAGTTGAATCAGAATATCAAACATGTCAACAAAGCTGGTGATCCCCAAGAAGGTTGGCAATTGACCATTTTGATAACACATGTTTGATGATCTAAACATTGTTTCAACCGGGATAGAAATAAGTAAGTTGTTCCATCTTAGAATAGATATAATTAATCTGTAAACAATTAGCACAAAATGAAATGCAATCACAAACTTAGATAAATTGCATCACTTTGACTTGTGATATTTGGACCGCTTCACACGGTCAACCACAATCATATATTTAAATAATGTGTCATTGGATTGATCAACCGACATGAACCATGGTAAAAAAAAGTACAATAGTTTGGTGCACCACCATTGAGCACGGATAACTTATATTGCTAAACAATATTAATGAATTCTATAGTTTTTTAAAGAGTAAATTACATTTTTATCCATATGGTTTGTTGAATTCATCCTCATGGTTTATAATTCATTATCAATTTCATCCTTATGATTTAAACTTGATTACTTTCGTCGTCTATATGATTTACAATTCATTTTTATTGTAGTCCCTCATACTTAAAAGCCATAATTAACCTTAAGAACAATAATAAATGATTACAAACCACATAGACGAAAATATAAATTTCAACACTACAAAACGAAATCCACAAATTTCAACAAAGGACGGGGAAAAAGAAACCATAATTTACTCTTTTTTTAAATAAAGTGCCTAATATTTCATTCCATAATGGTTCTAAGGTAGCGTTTGGTATGCAGACTGGATGGGACGGGACTGGACGGGATGGGACGGGGCTGGACTGGACAGGACAGGACGGGACGGGACGGGACTGGACTGGACTGGAGGAGATGATTTTAATCTAGGTTTAGCTATCTGATGTTTGGAAAAAAGAAGTATTTTAGTAATCTTATGTTTTAGTCTCATGTTTTTTTTGGAAGGAAAAATCCAGGCAAATTTATAAAGCACGAAAAAACGTTAGGCAAGGCCAACACCAAAGCCAAACGGCAAAACAGTACAACTTGGAGACCACTCCATACCAGGCAACAAGCAGCCAGAACAAGCAAAGATTAACAGAGTTAAACAAACTACAAAAGAAAATAATAAAGTACAAGCTCTAGAAACAGCTCCAAGCAATGTCAAACTTTCCACCAAAGAGGAACCAACTAGCCATCATCAGTAGTCTTACCTTTTTCCTTTCCTTTCAGGCCACACGAAGCAAAACAATGGCCAAAATCTCATGAACAATTTGTCTATCCGGCCGAAAAACATTCGTAAAAATTCTTCGATTTCTCTCTTGCCACACAAAGTAAACTGAGGCCGGGAGGGTCAATTTGTGACAGAAAGACTTCGGCACCATAGGAGTCGAGATAGCAGCAACAATCGCATCCCACGAACTCGGAAAACCACACCAACCCACTTTATGACAAACTGTTGGGTCACTTAAAGATTTGAAGATGACCTCAGTCTCTCAATTTTACACAGTTCATACTTAGAATAATTTTAGGTTCTTTACAAGCAGCTTAATTATATAAAAATGTTCGGTGAAGTCGAATATCAACCGAAGAAACAAAGTAGAAGTATATCTTCAAAGCGGATTGAAGATAGACTTCTCAACCAAAGATTAAGCTGCTACTTGAAGACTTTTCCTAAAGTCTTAGGCCAGTTCACTTGAAGTTTTTGAAGAAGATGAAATGTTAGGCAAAGTTAGGCAAGACTTTGAAGAACATGAAATGTTAGGCAAAGTTAGGCAAGACTTTGAAGAACATGAAATGTTAGGCAAAGTTAGGCAAGACTTTGAAGAACATGAAATGTTAGGCAATATCTTTGAAGATGATATTCTTGTCACGTGTTTGGACATCTTCGGCAAAGAAGTCTTCGGCAAAGAAATCTTAGCAGTACATACATTCAACTTTATCTGCCAAATATATTCAGGATATCTTGCATTGACAGAGACATCATCCTAAGATCAGAAAAAGGTTATTTGGACTTCTTATCTTCTTCAAGAAACATCAGCTTCAACAAGCAGGTCAACGCTTGAAGACAAAAGTGAAAAGACAAAATCACTTTTCAGAAGACTGCTTCCTGCCTTCCAAGCTCAGAATACTGCTTCCGCTCTGCCTTCCAAGCCCTCCTTGACAAGTGTCCATTGCATTTATTGCATGAGGCACTATAAAAGGAGATCATCTTCATCCTTGCAACTCACCAGTTTACAGACTCTCTAAAAGCTTTCAAATGCTGGCATTACTCTCTCTCAGAAGTTCATTTGTGTTCTAAGTGTTTTACAATTGTTCTTCATTCTCTGTGTGTCTGTGTGTAAGATTGTTTGAACTGATTTATCTGTTCTGTTCCGCAACAATCTTTAAGTTTTCTATGTGTAATTCTTATTTGAAGTTTTCAATAAAAGAATTAAATTAAGTGAAAAATTTTGTGTATTGTATTCAACCCCCCTTCTACAATACTTGTTTACCATTGCTAATCCATAGCTGGGAACAACAAGTGGTATCAGAGCAGGTCAGTTTAATCTAATAAACTTGATCTGCAATGGCTTCATCTTCTTCCTTAAACAATATTTCTTCTCAAAACTCTAATGCTGGATCATACGACAATGGCTCCATAGCCAAACCACCAAAGTTTAATCCTAATAACTTCTCTCTGTGGAAAAGTCGTATGATGCTCTTCTTAGAAGGAGTTGACAGCAGATATCCCACCATACTCCATGAAGGACCCCTTGTCCCTAGAGTTTGGAATCGTTATAATGCCAAAAATAAACATGAGGATGGTGATGAGTCTTCTTCTGAGGAAGAACGAACACCTGCTACTGGGAGATACATTGTAAAGGACCCCAGTAAGTACAATGATAAAGATAAACGTCTTGTAGCTCTTGACACTAAAGTCAGAGCCATCATTGCCCTCTCTTTGCCTGATGAAGTTTATCATTCTCTTGTAAACCTTTCTACTGCTAAGGAAATGTGGTCCACTCTGTGTGTTCTCTATGAAGGTACGTCTGAAGTGAAAAAGAGCAGAAAAATTGCTCTTGTTATAAAATATGAACTCTTCTCTTATGAGAAAGGATAATCTCTTCCAGGCTACTATAATCGCTTTAACAGTCTTCTTAATGATCTTAAACTGTTGGGTCGCATGTATGATAATGAGGAAGTCCTATGCAAGTTTATGGATTGTCTTCCTGATTTTTGGGAAAACATCTGTACTTGTATAAAGACAACCAAGGATCTTGATCACATGCCTCTCACTGCTCTTTATGGAACTCTCTTCAACTATGAGTAGACTAAGCTGCAAAGGAAGTCTATCATCACAGATATAAAGGGTTCTTCTATAGCTCTCTTAAGTGACTATTCCAAAAGAACTATGTGTACTCCAAGAATCACCTACCCATCTGACTCTGAACATGATAGTCAAGGAGATCCCAATGAGCATTCAAAAGCATATCTTAGTGATGCTGATGATGAATGTGAGGAAACTTCAGTTGACAAATTATCAGATGGAATGGCCAGGATGGATGGGTATTCTAAATCCAAATCTCATTTTTTCTCTGAAAAATCTAAGTTTAGTCGAAAACCCTCATCTTCTCTCTCCAAACACTCATCCTCAGACAAATCAAATGAGGAATGTTTTAACTGTGGTAAAAAGGGTCATTTTTCCTCTGAGTGCAGGAGTAAACGTTTTGAAAAACCCAGAACTTCTTCCTCAGGCCGATATTCTTCAAAACCGGGAAGATCCAAATATGATTCTGACCGGGCTGAAAGATACAAAGAAAAATACAAGAGAGAAAAGGAAAGATATGAAAGGCTAGTCAGAAAGGCAAAGGGTCTGCCTGATAAAACTCATGATCTGGCAGATGAACCCACATCTGAAAGCGAGAAGGACATCTCAAACGTGTGCTTCATGGCCAGATAAATGACAAGGATGATCCAGAAGGTCACACCCTCTCAACTGCTCTAGTACCAGCTAAGTGATTCTCATCTTCTTCACAGATGTCTTTACTTCTAATCCTCACCCTTCTTGTTCCATTCAAACACTCTACCTCCATTTTCTTAAAAACACCCTTCCCATTATTACCTGCTAGTTCAATCTCCCTCACCTTCTCTCAACCCTTATCACTACCCTTCTTAAGTAGACACTCTGACCCTCTCACCTTTCTACCTGACCTCTCACTATCATTTCCTAAGTCTATCTTTTCTTCATATATCTCACATCTCCACAAGTCCATACTGAACATCAAAGCTCCTCTGATGATGACTCCTCTTCAAGTCTACCACCTTCTGGAGATCCTATCATTAACATACAATGGCCAAAATCTCATGAACAATTTGTCTATCCGGCCGAAAAACATTCGTAAAAATTCTTCGATTTCTCTCTTGCCACACAAAGTAAACTGAGGCCGAGAGGGTCAATTTGTGACAGAAAGACTTCGGCACCATAGGAGTCGAGATAGCAGCAACAATCGCATCCCACGAACTCGGAAAACCACACCAACCCACTTTATGACAAACTGTTGGGTCACTTAAAGATTTGAAGATGACCTCAGTCTCTCAATTTTACACAATTCATACTTAGAATAATTTTAGGTTCTTTACAAGCAGCTTAATTATATAAAAATGTTCGGTGAAGTCGAAGATCAACCGAAGAAACAAAGTAGAAGTATATCTTCAAAGCGGATTGAAGATAGACTTCTCAACCAAAGATTAAGCTGCTACTTGAAGACTTTTCCTAAAGTCTTAGGTCAGTTCACTTGAAGTTTTTGAAGAAGATGAAATGTTAGGCAAAGTTAGGCAAGACTTTGAAGAACATGAAATGTTAGGCAAAGTTAGGCAAGACTTTGAAGAACATGAAATGTTAGGCAATATCTTTGAAGATGATATTCTTGTCACATGTTTGGACATCTTCGGCAAAGAAGTCTTCGGCAAAGAAGTCTTCGGCAAAGAAATCTTAGCAGTACATACATTCAACTTTATCTGCCAAATATATTCAGGATATCTTGCATTGACAGAGACATCATCCTAAGATCAGAAAAAGGTTATTTGGACTTCTTATCTTCTTCAAGAAACATCAGCTTCAACAAGCAGGTCAACGCTTGAAGACAAAAGTGAAAAGACAAAATCACTTTTCAGAAGACTGCTTCCTGCCTTCCAAGCTCAGAATACTGCTTCTGCTCTGCCTTCCAAGCCCTCCTTGACAAGTGTCCATTGCATTTATTGCGTGAGGCACTATAAAAGGAGATCATCTTCATCCTTGCAACTCACCAGTTTACAGACTCTCTAAAAGCTTTCAAGTGCTGGCATTACTCTCTCTCAGAAGTTCATTTGTGTTCTAAGTGTTTTACAATTGTTCTTCATTCTCTGTGTGTCTGTGTGTAAGATTGTTTGAACTGATTTATCTGTTCTGTTCCGCAACAATCTTTAAGTTTTCTATGTGTAATTCTTATTTGAAGTTTTCAATAAAAGAATTAAATTAAGTGAAATTTTTTGTGTATTGTATTCAACCCCCTCTTCTACAATACTTGTTTACCATTGCTAATCCATAGTTGGGACCAACACAAACCAACGTCCAAATTTCGTGTGTAAACGGGCATTCGAAAAATAAGTGACCGTGCGAATCCATACACACGTTACAAAATACACACTTTAAATCTGGGGGGTCATACTTCCAAGCAATAATACGATCATGTGTAGGATGCCTTCTCAGACAAGCAATCCACATACAAAAAGCATGCTTTGGAATGTGGCCCTTAAACCAAACCGCATCACACCAAGGAACCACCAAACGATGTCCATCCAACGAAAGGTATGCCTCACGAACCGAAAAATCAATCGGCCTATTATGCAAATCAATCAAACACACCTTGTCGCGAGAACTTTCATTCAAACTCGGGATGGGGATGGCCGAAAGTTGATTATATCGAGCCACCCAATGAGCCGACCAAGTTCCATTTAGCACATGAACCAAATCACGCACGGAACTGGAAGGGGATAAATCATTCGCGCTTATGAATCGATAGGAGACAATCAAAGAGAGATGGCCACAAGAGAACCATGCATCTTCCCATGCATGTGTATCACGACCGTCACCCACTTGCACCCGAAAAAGACGTCGAAGTTGAGGACGCAAGTCCATAAGCTTAACAAGAATCCAAGACCAATTTGAGTTTTTCCGCACCACCCAAAAGTGAGAATTGCGAAAACAGTGCATATAGACCCAAGTAACCCATAGCGAGTTACGTCTCCGGATAATGTCGCACACATTTTTCGCAAGGAGGGCCCTATTCCAAGTCCCAAGTCTTTTAAAACCAAGACCACCATCGACACAAGGGCGACAAACATCTTCCCAGGCGATTCGACACTTACCTTTAGAGGAAGCTCCTTGGGCCCATAAGAAATCACCCAACCAAGCCTCAATTTCGTGAACAACTCCCGACGGAATCACATATATAGCCATCCAATAGAGTTGAAGCGACTGAAGAACGGATCTAATGAGTTGTTTCCTACCACCATACGAGAGAAACTTAGCCTTCCAATTTTGGATGCGGCCCCGTACTTTAGTAACCAACACACCAAAGTCCACCGCTTTTAAACGTTTAGGTGACAACGGAACACCCAAATACCGAATCGGAAAAGAGCCTAACCGAAAAGGAAGACAAGTGAGAATCGCATCCTTCGTGGAAGGCGGAACATTACCGAATTTTTTTTCACTCTTTTCAAGACTCGGTGAAAGGCCCGATCGCAGCTTAAAGAGATGAAGAGCACGCTTAAGCACCTCCACCGATTCCACATCACCCCGTGTAAAGACGAACAATTCGTCCGCAAAACAAAGATGAGTAAACTTAAGATCCCGACATCCATTGTGGTATCCAAAAGAAGCAGCCTCATCAATGCATCTTTTAAACAACATCGAGAATCCCTCCATAACGATAGTAAACAAGTATGGTGAAAGGGGGTCCCCTTGTCGGATACCCTGAGCACCTTTAAAAAAACCATGAGTATCACCATTGATTGCAATCGAATAAGAAGGGGTCGAAATCAGTTCTTTAATCCAATTTATCATAACATGGTGAAAGCCAAAACCCGAAAGCATATTAAGAAGATACGTCCAATCAACCGTATCATATGCTTTTTTAATGTCTCTTTTAAAAGCACATCTCGGAGGTCCCCTATCCAAATGATACTCCTCACCAACTCATGGGTCATCAAGATGTTGTCCGAAATGCGTCTAACGGGGCCATCAAGATGTTTTAGTCCCATGTTGTTCCACCTATTTTGGTGGAACAAAAAATCTTAAGTTTTGTCCAATGAAAACTTATTTTTGTCCCATGTTGTCCCATATGATTTTTGTTATTTTTTTTGTCCCACCCAGTCTGCGTACCAAACACTCCTAAATGACCAAAACTTGACAGATTTTTAATGAACTTTGTTATAGGATCGAAAAATGAAATGAAAGGAAAAACATTACCAAAAAAGCAATTTAAAAAAACAGGTAAAAAATAGTGATAAACAACAAACCAGGACAAAAATCATAGTTTACTTTTTAATTTTTTAAACTATAAATAAGTACTACTTTTTTCATCTATGTGGTTTCTTGAAATTTACTATTTTCGTCCATGTGGTTTACCTCACTCGTGATTTACAGTTCATTACTATTTTCGTCCCGTATACTTAACGCGTAACCATTGACAAGAGTTAATATCAAGGATGAACCCAACAATGAAGTGCAAACCACAAGTATGAAAATCATAATTTTGAAAGCACATGGACAAACGAAAATCGTAGTTTACTCACTTAAAAAACAACCTGATATCATATACCCGTTTTGTATCAACTACATATTCTGGCTAGGGATCGAACAAGAGACCCGAACCCGTTACAATCGGGTTTTGCCCATCTCTAATTGAAGCCATGGTGCAAACTGTGAATCCAAATTAAAAAAAAATTGTTGATTTGGTTAAACCAACTGACTTGTAGTTGAATAATACATTTTAACCAACAAAAATATGGCTTAACAAAAAGATAAACAAGTACTAAGGCAAAATGACAAGCACATTTTTCTGTGATATGAAACTTGCTTCAAATTTGTGCCAAATTTTACCGCATTGAGCGCCTGGGGTTGGATTTCGTCACCGACTCTAGGAATCTATACATCCATCGATCAAGCATTCCTGCAAAAAATGGTACCGGATTAATAAATGGTTTAAATTAGCAAATTTGATTATGCTTTACAAGTTCTCTTCCGTAAAAAGGTATTCAAGATATTTGATGAGATGTTACAATAATCTTTATTAGTAAATTCAACCCCCTAAGAGCATCTCCAACAACTATGTTATAACTTTTCTAAAATAGAGTTTGCATGCATCCCACCCCCAGACCCTACTTTTGATTGTGATATACTAGAGGCCCATTTGCTTTGTAGGATTTGGTGAATTTTGGAATTGGATCCCATTCGAATCCCGTGTTTTGTTTAAAGGAAAGTCCGGAATTGAAATCCCACAAATAGTGAATTTAGAAATCCCATGGGGGTAGTGGGTATTTCACAGGATTCCATAGGATTTATTTTAATATTGTTTTAAAATATGTTAAAACCATTCGTTTTGTAATAATCAATCAATAAAAGGTGATTTAACTTTTTACAATTATTTATAATTTGCTTTTATAAATTATCTATAAAGAATGGAATTCCATTCCAAATCCTACAAACCAAACACACAAAGATTCCAAATCCTTCCATGAAATATCCAAATCCCTCAAAAGCATTCCGTCAAACCAAACGCCCCTGAGTTCATTTGGTTTGGTTTGGTAAGAGGGGTCTAAAGGGTATTACCACCTAATAGATGGGGCAATAAAAAGAATGACACCGCTGAATCTAGATTTCGAAGTCCCAATCTTAAAATCGGTAGCCTATTACCATGACATTAACTGAAAGTTCTAAACCTCGAGCAGAAGAGTTAAGACAAACCTGTTAAAGCAAATGTACCACCAAGAACTGCGCATAACCGAGTGATGAAATGGAGAAAACTGCGTCGTTCTTCTTTGATAGTAACAGTAATTGGTGAAAGATCATATAAAAAGTAAACAGCTGAATCACATCAAACGAAAGTTATTAAGACCAATCATATACACAGGATTCTTATCATGGTACAATAATAAGTAAGAATAATCCATTTCAGAAACAAACCTGGCCATGTCCTGTCATATTCGTTCATAGGGGAGAAGTACTCGGTAACAGAGAACTGATTGGTCGGTAAGACTTCTTTTGATATGTATTTATACTCGGTTGGAACAATCTACATCGCCATAAAAGAAATACCTTATAACGATGCCAAGAGATAATGATGAAACCCGACAATGCCATTTAGACAAATCTCTTGTGACAAAGACCGATATAGATATCAAGAGAGGAAACAAATAGTAGAGTTCACTTTGACTTTTGACTGTCAAACAATTTCATGCTACTTCAAAATCTATATGAAATGGAGCCTTTGGTGTAGAGAAAATGTTTATAATAACAATATACTATAAAATAATATGCTAAAAGGTTTCTATATGAAAAGAATTACAGTTATAGAATGGAAGTAATATTTTTCGGGAGGAGATGCACAAGTAAATTAACCTTTATGTAGTATTTAAATGTCCCGCTGGAAGCATGGAGAATTCTATCAGTGTCATCAAGGGGATTATGGAGTCCTGGATACTTTGGCCCAAAAGACAAATCGTGAATCACATGGCTGACATTGACATGGCTAGCGCCTTCAAAAATCTGCAGAAACCAAGCATAAGTTGAAATAAAGTTAATATTCAATTCAAAAGCAAGTCCAGATCCGGTGGGTAAGAAAGATGATACCCATCAACAAAATTAGGACTTCAAGAAAAACCTATAATAGGTTCATTTTGTCAACAAAAAAAAATAGTGATTTATAAAATATACACAAAATCATGTTTTACTTACCATCTGTGCAACAAAAATGTTCAAACCATGGACTGAAATATGGAAGTTTCCAGCAACTCTTTGAACATCCAACACCCCATAAACCTGATTTAATTAACGAGAATATCAGTCCCTTACGATAATGAAGAATTTTTTTTTATCAAAAATTCCATACTTCTCCATGTCTTTGTATCGATAAATGTTACAAAACTCTAGAACACATACCCGACATCCTTCTCCACTAGCCAATGCTTGCTTGACCTTCTTAATCATTGTATCGGCCTCGTCATCAAACTTTTCCAGATGAACTTTTTTGTCTGAATCCTCGTGATGATCTGTCTCGTTCTCTGGTCAAACTAATATGTAAGAGCCATGATATCACCAATAAATAGTTTTAACATGCAATTGACATGTAAGAAACATCACACATTTAAATTTGTCTTATTTCCTGAAAGATTGACCACTATGACTCATACTCTGACGAGTCCAAACATGATGATTCAGTGTCTAGTGAGAAGGAACCTCTTACAGGTTCAGTCATGTCCTTTGTAGGAAAGCGTGATTTAGTTATCCTAAGAATTATTAAAACAAACTTTAGAGGCACACGCGCAATGCAATCAGAGCAATTATCATAAAAGGCACCATAAAAAGCATGTTAAGTGAAGATGGTGAGCTCTAACGGCTCTATAGGGTATATTGTCCTGATAATAAAGCAATAAACCAAAGCAACCATCAAAATTGTATTAGCAACTAAAAGGCAAATAATAGGCATGTTATGTGAACGCAATCAGCTGGCTACAAAAAAATGCATGAATAACACAGTGAGTCCTATGGTATCACAACAATATGAAGGCAACCGAAGAATAAGTAGCAACTAAAGTAACTAAACAAACTCTTGCTTTATTAATTGTGCTTCCAAGTAATAGAAACTAGTAGGCTAAGGTTCAGAAGTTATAAAAGCGATTGTGGAACGCTTCTACAGTGCTTGGTAAATTGGTCAGAAAACTTTACATAAGCATCATAGTTAATTCCAGAAGCATACAAATACCATGAAGAATGATGTTGTTATATACCCACCCCTACGATTTACCTACAATCGAAGAAAGGCTCCACGTAGGCAGATCAAGGAAGGGGACCACTAGGGAAAGGCGTGATTCGTTGGTTAGACAATCTGTTGAGTAAGGGCAGTGGGGGAATTTTACCAATAAATCTGTTACATAATAGCTATAAGTAGGGTGGTATTGGAGGTAGTAGGTATCCAAAGAATTGTAGCTTAATTTTGGAGAGACTAGCCTCTCGAACTGCTAGTACCCTTGTTCTTATCTTTCCATGTTTCCCAATTAATACCATTTTGGCCAATCAATTGCTTCCAGTCATTAGTAGTGGTATTGGGAGCATAACAAATTGGTATCAGAGCATCCTGTCTGGGCAGCTATGGTGCCTCCACGTGTGGATCCAGTGACTCAGAGAGTTGAGTCGGTGGAAGAAGAAATAGCATCGGTCAGAGCCTCCATCACAGATCTACAACAAACTATGGAGCAATCATTGCAAGCAAAGTTCATGGAACAGATGTCGCTCATTCGTGAAGAGGTGAGGGCTACGTTATCTGATTCCAATCGCAGTTTCGTAGGCCCACCCCCAATAGGAAGTTCATCCAGCGGAGGAAGTGGAGGAAACGGAGGAAATGGAGGTGGTAGTGCGGGAAATTCAACGGCAGGACCCAACTGGAGATTCCGGAAACTGGATATGCCTTTGTTTGACGGGATCAATCCCGATGGGTGGATAATTCGAGCCGAGAGGTACTTCACGTTTTACCGACTGAACGAGACAGAGAAGTTGGAGGCTGCGGTGGTGGCGTTAGAAGGGGATGCCCTTCTTTGGTATCAATGGGAGCATAGACGACGACCGATTCAAAGATGGGAAGCGATGAAAATGGTGATCCTTCGACAATTTCGATCGGCCAGCACTGGATCCCTTCATGAACAATGGTTGGCCCTCACTCAGGTCAGTTCTGTAATCGATTATCAAAGAAGTTTCATCGAACTTGCTGCCCCGTTAACAAATATTCCAGAAGAGATAGCGTTGGGCCATTTTATAAATGGGCTCAAAACTGAATTAAGGGCTGAAGTGCGGGTCCACGGGCCTCGTACCCTGGACCAGGCGATGGATTTGGCCTTGAAACTTGAAGAAAAAGTTCGTTCAACTTGGGGCCGACGATCTGAAACTCGTTCCTTTGTATCCACTCAAGGCGGGGGAACTTCCATAGCCAAGGCATCACCGTTCCAGACGGTGCCGGTAACACCTTCCTTACGAACCAGATCTGTTTCCACCCCACTGGCCCAATCGATGACCACAGGAACGTCGGAAGGATCCCTCGGGGGTCGGGTGGTTGGAGAGGTGCGTCGACTCTCTGATAAGGAGTTGCAGAACAAAAGAGAGCGAGGACTTTGTTTTAGGTGTGATGAGAAATGGAGTTTGGGACACCGTTGTCGTAGAAAAGAGTTGAGTGTGCTATTAACGTACGAGGATGGTGAAATCGAAGAGGAGAACGAGCCATCAGGCGAGGAGAAAACTGAGCAAAATCCTACTGAGATATGTCTCAACTCGGTGTTAGGAATCACCAATCCGAAGACTCTAAAATTGGTGGGTAATCTGCTCGGAACAGAGGTGGTTGTTATGATCGATCCTGGCGCGACTCATAATTTTCTGTCAACAACCATCATCAGTAAATTGGGGGTTCCAGTGAGCAAGAC
The DNA here is from genome assembly GCA_033807775.1 of Saussurea involucrata. Classification (NCBI taxonomy): domain Eukaryota; kingdom Viridiplantae; phylum Streptophyta; class Magnoliopsida; order Asterales; family Asteraceae; genus Saussurea; species Saussurea involucrata. The sequence continues at coordinate 161,543,996 of CM066321.1, read as the reverse complement.
GGGAGGTTTTGGAGTCACATTGGGAACAGGGGAGGCTGTCAGGGGGCACGGAGAGTGTCAAGGGATTCGTTTGCAGATACAAGGCGTGGAGATAATTGAGGATTTCTTACCTCTAACTTTGGGGAACTCGGACTTCATTTTGGGAGTTCAATGTCTGGAGAAACTTGGGGCTGTGACTACCAACTGGAAAACACAAATAATGAAGTTTCAATTGGGAGGCACTTCTATCACACTGAAGGGGGATCCCTCATTGGGGAGATCTCGGATAACTCTTAAAAATATGATGCGAACTATCGGTAAGGAAGGAAATGCATTTTTGGTGCAAATAAACCAAGTGGAAAGAGTGGTTCCATCAAGTACTCTTCCGACAGCTCCAGTTTATCTGCAAGAGGTGCTCCGAAACCACAGTGGGATATTCGATTGGCAGGAAGAGCTACCACCTAGGAGGGACAAGGAACACGCGATCAACTTAAAAGAAGGAGCTGGACCGGTTTCGGTGCGACCTTACCGATATCCCCATGCTCAGAAAACGGAGATTGAACGGTTGGTCCAAGAGATGTTGCAGGCAGGCATCATTAGGCCGTCGAATGGGCCGTTTTCCAGCCCAGTCTTGCTCGTTAAGAAAAAAGACGGGTCGTGGCGATTCTGCGTGGACTACCGAGCTTTGAATCGGGTAACCGTGCCGGATAAATATCCCATTCCAGTAATCGATGAGTTGCTGGACGAGTTACATGGATCAATAGTTTTTTTCTAAATTGGATCTCAAATCGGGATATCATCAGATACGGGTTAAGGACGATGACGTGGCCAAGACTGCTTTTCGTACCCACGAAGGTCATTACGAATTCCTCGTAATGCCTTTCGGGTTAACTAACGCACCTGCCACATTTCAGTCAGTGATGAACGACATTTTTCGGCCATTTCTCCGTAAGTTTGTATTGGGTTTTTTTTATGATATACTGGTGTACAGTCAAAGTGAACAGCAACATATTGAGCATTTGGCAGTAGTTATGAGTAAACTGGGACAAAACAAGTTCTATGCTAACCCCAAAAAGTGTGAACTTGGTAAAACTGAAGTGTCATACTTAGGCCATGTGATTTCGGCAGCAGGGGTGGCCGTAGACCCGGACAAAGTGAAGGCAATGCTGGAATGGCCTACACCAAGAAACCTCCGGGAATTGCGGGGTTTTCTGGGGTTGACAGGGTATTATCGACGGTTTATATCCGGGTACGCCCGGGTGGCAGGGCCTCTTACTGATCAGCTTAAAAAAGAGGGGTTTGGTTGGTCAGCAGCGGCAACGGAAGCATTTTTGTCTCTTAAGACAGCCCTGACTTCAGCCCCAATCTTGGCAATGCCAGACTTTAGTCAACTCTTTATCGTAGAAGTCGATGCTTCAGGGTATGGCGTTGGGGCGGTGTTGCAGCAAAACAACCACCCTATTGCTTACTATAGTCAGGTGTTGGGTATGAGAAACCGGCTAAAACCTATCTACGAGAAGGAGTTGATGGCCATCGTTTTTGCAGTGTTGAAATGGCGTCATTACTTGTTGGGACGTCATTTTGTGATCCGGACAGACCAGAGAAGCTTGAAATACTTGATGGAGCAGCGGGAAGTAGGAGCAGATTACCAAAAGTGGTTAAGTAAGTTAATGGGTTTCGATTTTGAAATTCAGTATAAACCCGGAAGCTCGAATCGAGTGGCCGACGCTCTGTCAAGAGAGTTTGCTACGGAGTGCGAGCTGGTTGCTCTCAGTTCGTCTTGGTCTATAGATAGGACAGAACTGGAGAAAGAAGTTAAGGCTGATCCTTTTATCCAAAGGGTGATTCAAGACATTGAGATCGAGAAGAAGAGCCACGCGGGATATTTTGTTGAGCACGGTCGATTGCTATACAAGGGAAGATTAGTGATCCCTTATAATTCGTCTTTTATCCCGAAGCTCTTCCAAGAGTATCACGACTCTGCCATTGGTGGTCACTCGGGAGAACTCAAGACGTACCAACACATGGCTTCCGAATGGTTTTGGGTGGGAATGCGTCGTTCCGTGTCGAAATATGTGCGAGACTGTTCAGTATGTCAGCAACAAAAGGTATCCACAACCCATCCAGCAGGCCTGTTGCAGCCCCTGCCAATTCCGTCCCAGGTTTGGGAGGAACTAACTATGGATTTCATTGAAAGATTGCCCCGCTCGCAGGGGTTCGACACTGTGCTGGTCGTGGTGGATCGTCTTACTAAATATGCACATTTCTTGGCTTTAAAACACCCTTTCAACGCCAATACGGTAGCATCAACGTTTGTAAAAGAGATAGTTCGACTCCATGGGTTTCCGTCTACCATCGTATCAGATCGGGATAAGGTGTTTGAGTAATTTTTGGCGGGAATTATTCCGATTGCAAGGAACTACTCTCCTTCGAAGCACGGCGTACCATCCCCAAACGGATGGACAGTCGGAAATCGTTAACAAGACCGTCGAGACGTATCTTCGATGTTTTATTCAAGGCCAACCGCGTTCATGGGCCCATTGGCTGCCATGGGCAGAATTTTGGTATAACACGTCATACCACGTGTCAACCAAATGTACTCCTTTTATAGCTCTCTATGGGAGGGATCCACCACGTTTGGTTCGGGTGCAACCAGGTAGTACGGGAGTATCCACTTTGGAGGATCAATTGTTAGATCGTGATGCGATTTTGGATGAGTTGCGAGCTTATTTGCTGAGGGCTCAACAGCACATGAAACAATCAGCAGATAAATTGCGTCGTTTGGTCGAGTTTGAGGTTGGGGATTGGGTGTACTTAAAACTCCAGCCATACCGTCAGAAATCGGTGGCGGCTCGCCCCTTCCAGAAGTTGGCGGCTCGTTTTTATGGGCCTTTTCAGATTATCCAACGAGTGGGTGTTGTGGCTTATAAACTCCAGTTTCCGGATACAGTTCGTATCCATCCAGTGTTCCATATGTCCCAACTCAAGAAAACTGTGGGGTCAGCCACTGTCTCGCCACTGCTGCCTCAACAACTTTCCGAGGAGATGATCTTGGATGTTGAACCAGAGGACTTACTGGGCGTCAAACAGATAGAGAAGGGGGGGACGCAACAGTTGGAAGTGCTTCTTAAATGGAAGGGGTTACCTAAATTTGAATCCACGTGGGAAGATTTCGATACTATGAGACAAGCCTTTCCTACTTTTCACCTTGAGGACAAGGTGGATCTTTGGGAGCGGGGTAATGTTATATACCCACCCCTACGATTTACCTACAATCGAAGAAAGGCTCCACGTAGGCAGATCAAGGAAGGGGGCCACTAGGGAAAGGCGTGATTCGTTGGTTAGACAATCTGTTGAGTAAGGGCAGTGGGGGAATTTTACCAATAAATCTGTTACATAATAGCTAAAAGTAGGGTGGTATTGGAGGTAGTAGGTATCCAGAGAATTGTAGCTTAATTTTGGAGAGACTAGCCTCTCGAACTGCTAGTACCCTTGCTCTTATCTTTCCATGTTTCCCAATTAATACCATTTTGGCCAATCAATTGCTTTCAGTCATTAGTAGTGGTATTGGGAACATAACAGATGTTAAAATCGTGAAATGAATTCAACAAATAGATAGATAATAAACAATAAATAAGGATAGCAGATTCACAGTTAAACCAGATAACATTCAGTAGTGATTACCATGCTTATGAGTTGTATGCCCCTTTTCTACTAGATCAGATAGATACTCTGTCCCGATGATCACCCCATCTTTACTCAATCGAAGCTGCAATAATTCTTGCCCATTAAAAGGAAGATAATGCATCAACTAGGACAAACAAAATCAAATGAAACTCAACTAAACCAAGCCTTTATCATAAACTAGCATGGGTAAGCTGGATAAATCCCACAAGAGTTTACATCAGAAGTAAAAGTGCATAGTCAGTAAAGAAAACCAGGTGAAAAAAGTATGCAAACACACTGGATGGCTGAGTACGATGGTTGAACTAGTTGACTGACAATGAAACTGGATAACGGGAATCTTCAAGGGTCGATATAGAATCTAGAGACAGCACAACAGAAACAAATTTGAATACAATGAAACAGAACAATGGATGGAACACCATGTGTCTGCCAACACATAGGTGCCACCAATGGTTAAAGCAAAGCTCTCACGCGAGTTGTATGAAGAATTGTAGTCCAGACCTAAATGTCACCAGGTTATTGATTCCTTAACTACGGTGTGGCATTAGCACATGAATCAAGCTTCTAAGTCAAGTCAAGCATCCCTGATTGAGCCTACTCGGCCTAGATAAGCTTCTAAGTCAGTATCACAAAAAGAGAACGAGAAGGTTGGAGAGAATACTAATAATTTCACACAAAGTCAAAATACTATCTAATGCTTTTTTATTTGATATTACAAAATGATTCGATACTGCTACACCTCCTACAGATGTTTGATGCCTACACTTATCTCTCTGTCTTCTTCCCAAGTCCCATACTTATCGAACTTCTCATTATACCTCCCTTCTATCTTATTACTCCAAATTCTATCTTTCCAGTGCATCTCCATCATCTGTTATTTCCAATTACAGTCATATGAGGAACAAGCAGTTGCTGGTTGATTTAAACAGGCATTCATCTCTAATTCTTTATGTTGTTTCTAGAGATGTGTATACCGGATATTTGATGTAAACCCACTTATATAACAAGACAAGTGATTTATAGCAAGAGATGATGACAATTATCCTTAACTGTGTGTCTGTGTGATTCTTAACAAAAGGTTTCACCAGAGAGAATAAAAAATATTCTCGATATTTAAGTAACCATTCATTTTTGCAATGTTCTTGTATTCTCTATTTTCATTTGTGGATATGATTGTATAGCATGATTACAAATAAAGATGGGCCCACATGATTAGAGATGGGAAATGGACAAAACAAATGAAGTACGAGTGTATTTAACATGAGGATCTTATCTTTGTTATGAAGAGAGTATTGACAATTTAATTGCATGAACTTCCATTTGTTCATGATTCCCAATGTAAATATCTTTAAAAAAAATTTGTAATTTGGAGGGAGTTGTAATCCCTCACAACAGCATGCCAGCATCTCATATATTGATAGAGCCCAGCAATGATTTATTGGTAGCAAATATGCAACACAAAATGACCCAATTTCGAGAGGTGGCTTCTCTCCCGCAACAATTCAATATTGATGAATTATTACCAAATCAAGCATGATTGCTTCTTCTCTCCTAACTCCTTACAGAACATTTTTAATATGGTAAAAATAGGCTTGCCATTTATTTTCAGTATATACTCCTGTGATTATGCCTGAAATAGACCAACATCGGATTTGTCCTATGTGTCGGCATAACAAATATCCTACTATAACATGAATTCTTGTGCGATAGATGACTATGCCAAGTCCTATTAGAACATGACATCCAATACTAAGCCAAGCTGAGATTTAAAAATCTAAGAATCCCCAAGGGACAAATAAAACCTTGTCCTGCCATATGTCATTTTTGCAGCTTGAGATTTAAGAATTGAATAAAACATTCAATACTTAAATCATGTTGCATATCTACAAATATATTGAACATCTTATGCATCTAAGTAGATAACACATTATATTCTAACAACATAACAAATTCATACCTTCCATATATTTGTATCTAAATCCACTTCGTGTTTGCCAGACATATCAATAGCGTCTACACTCAAAACTGACCAAAATAGAAATGTGAAAACGGAGAGAAAAACATAATTATGAGAAACTAAACATGGGAATCAATTTGACTAAAAAATTGCTTGCCTTGACACGGTAAAGAAGGGAATGACATATTTATATGGATTGGTAGTGTTTCTCCACGTTTCAAATCAACAGCCATCTGCCAACATATTAATTTTACATGATATAACTACCGTAAAGCACATGTTCTAATAAAATTAAAGTTGTGACCATCAAGGCTGAAATATTATGGCAACAGAAAAAGCGAAAAGACAAACCTCATGAACTGTATATGTAGAAATGTAATACGCCAGCTCATGCACGAATAACGTTGCCATTATCAACAAACCTGCAATTGAAACTAGACAAACAAAAGAGGGGGAGAGAGACTTTTCAAATTAATGATACAGATGATGGAATTAACTAAAATACCAATAATATATATACTAAAACCAAATCCACTTGACCACTTCAAGTATTTCTACATGTATAATATCAGTAGCATGGACTGAATTCCAAGTGATTTACTTATAGGTTGTTTAGCCCATTTTTGCTTCAGGGGTGCAGAACATGAGCAGCAAAGTGACTTGTACAATGGAACTTACGGCCTTAGCTCAAGTCAATTTAACAATATTCTTTCCAATTAATTCTCAAATTAGACATAATTTTTTCTGGTTACAATGATAACTGTATGATTCTGAGTTTTATAAAGCAAAGACATTTGTTCATCTTTCTTCTTTTTGATTTCTTAGAGTAATCATTTATGATACAAATGTACATGGTAACCATCCAAGTGAACCCACACTCAGTCAGACATGTTCTTATAAACATCAAGGGAATTTACAATATCAAAGACACTTACCAACAGCACCAGATTGTGTTTTTTGCAACAGATGCTCTTCTGCACGCGGAAAGGCATCAAGGTTCTTTATAACTTGTTTCACACCCATAATGTTTTTATTCTTCTACAAAACTTTGTATACACCTGTGATTGTCATAAGAAATCATCATAATTGAATTGAAAACACTCATCATTCAATCAGATTATGCAGCTTGAAGTAGTCAAAACCTAACACAACGTATCAATCACGCATAAAGGGTTCTTGTCAATAGACGCCTAAATTTTCAATTTCAACAACAAATTGTATCGAATCCTGTAATCACAAAAATATCAAGAATTTTATACGAATCTGTGTGATTCAGTCGTAAACACAATCACGTCGTATAATAACATCAAATCCAACAGTCTGGAAACTAAGGAATATGCGCTGACCTGAAAGGACGAAGAGAAGCGAAAGAGACCGTGCAGTTATTCGACCAAAAAACACGCAGAAACTAAGACCGGAGGATTTGGCCGGTGACAAATCCGAAGAGGACGATGATCTGCGAGAGGCCGTCCATGGGTAATTGGGTATTGTTACAAAGTCCAACAGCAATGGACCGTGGGTCGGGTTGAAATCAAAGTAGGCTGACCCATCTTCTGTTTGGTTTGGACTTTAGTACAAACAATCCCACCGAACCGGGTCGGGTCGGGTCAACATAAGATTGCAATATTTTTAAAATTTAACGGTTTGTTATATAAATTTTCTAATAAATTTAGTATTAATATTTAATATACACTAGAAGTCTACTCGCGCAATGCAGCGCGATAAATCTCGATTAATGTTCTAATTTATTTTAATGTATGGTTTTGAGAAAACGATCATATTATTTTTGTAAATTTGATTAAAAAATAACGTTTTTTAAGGAGTTCATGATTTGAGGATTTGAAAGTGGTTAGAGATAAGGGTTAATTAATAAAAGTCCACGATATAAGAATTTGAAGATTGTTAGAGATAAATATTAATCAAGTAATTAGCATTAAAAGTGGTACATAAAGCTTTATTAATTGTGTTTAAGAGATTTTAAGTAATTAGCATTAAAAAGCGGTACATGAAGTTTTATGGGTTGTTTTTAAAAGTTTTTCATAAATGTTTTATAATATAGTATAGATACTCTCACTCCAAACCCACTCGGCCACTCCCCCTTAAATCTCTCTTCTATAACATGGTGACTCAAAAGTCGTTTTCCCAAGCTCATACTATTACCGGCTAAGTCTTCTTAAAGACGGCACCGCTAGAACCTGAGATACACGTTGACACCAAATAAGCGTTAGACCAAAAGCCTAGTGAGTTTGAACAATTAATAATAAATAATGAATAAGGTACATATAACATTTTTACCAATAAACAATCTAATAGTCGGAGTCAATGGGGGAGACCCATAACACCAATCAAGTTCCACCCAAAAATTCGATATATCTTAGTGTCAACTACAGTGAGCGACACCAAAAAAGGTTTGCCACATCCGAGTAATACAACCATGGCATTACCTCAAATGACGAAGATCTAGGTACATACACACAAGGTGGCACCCAAAACTATATCTTATCGATGTATACTTGAATTGGTTAATCCAATATTTCAATAAGCCAATAAGGCACTTTAACTCATGTGAAATGTATCCAATACCATCATAGGCAACTTGTGGTTTAAATACCACATTCATCATAATAGAATTTCACATGATACTCTAACATGCTCGATTTAGCCAATTAGGCATATATCACCATATAAAAGGATTTCCAAGCCATAAAGATATAATTCATGTGCATAAGAGCTCAATAAATCATAAACATATAATTACCAATATACATCCCATTGAGTCAAATCTCCAAGTTCGGTCAAAATCGTAAAATTTGGGTATTTTCATAAAATTGTCAAATACCAAAATTTATTGCAAACAAGATGCCTATAATCATCAAGATACCACAAATCACATTTCTCATCCAAAATCCAATAGTTCTTTAAAATATAGAGATATGAACGTTTTATCATCAAAGTGAGATTTTCACCAAAAGAATAGCATGATTATGAAATAATATATATTGACATGAATCTTAGTTTTAACAAAACCATTTAGAACTCACCACTTAGGTTTTAGGAAGAAAACCCAAGAAATTTGTAAATCCTAGAAATGTGTAGAGGATAAATTTGGAGCTTGAGAGCTTTGAATCCCTAATAACATGTTTATGCGTTGAATTAAATGGTAGAAAGGGTTTCAAGGAAAGAAAATCGCCCTAAGAGCTCTAAAAATCGATTGCCAAAACGAGTTTGTGAAAAAAGTGAGATAAAAATCAGAACAGTACAATTTATACCCCCCCCCCCCCCCGCACACATGCCATGCGGAAGTGCCAGGGGGCACAATCGTTGGCATTCTCGCAAAGGGGGTACCGAGCCTCAACTTTGCCTCGAACTGACCCAAAATCCAACCCTCGACGTAAGCCTCTCCTAAAAAAAGTCTAACATCGATAAATACATAAAAATAGCCTCATACTAAGAGAAATCTTTCTTAAATGAGTACGGAAGCTTACAAGCAATTTTCCAGGTGCTACATGCTCTTATCAATTATTTTAATGAATGCCGTGGCCGAAAATATTATGCGTAAAAAACCACATATTAAAATTATGTATCAACAAATGAACAATATAAAAGGCTAACTTTTTTAATAAAATATATTTTTGACAAATTATTCAAGCATAAACCAATCAAATTTTAAGTTTTCGATCAACTAACGTTAATTTATAATATTAATAGCACCAATAACATATGACATATTGTGAGTCAAAAACACAACACAAGTTTGCCCACTAAAGTGTAGCAAAGAAAAAGTAGAATTAAACAAATGATTATAAATACTTGGTCAAATTAGGAGTACAAATGAAAAACATAATAAAAGAATATACGAGGTCTTTTACTTAATCACTTACCTAGGTAAGTGCTTATCAGTAAAAGTCAATACCATCACTTACTTTTCGGGTAAGATTTTAGTCCACAAAAATGGCATCGTATGCAACAATTTAGCCGGTAAGCGCTAACCCTGGTAAGAGTCGTCGCACTCACTTACCGGGTAAGACTCTCGGTCCTTGCATTCGACTCTTGGATCCTTGCTTCCGCTCTTACCGGGTAAGATTTTTGGTCCTTGCCATATTCATCCGATAAGCTAATGTGACTTGGTAAGCACTTATCCGGGTAAGCGTTTCGTAAACAGGCCCTAAGTTTAAGGTTCTCTTTTTTATTTAAAATATGTTTTGAGATGATCAGTTTTATGTAAGTAACAAATATATATGGATTTAATCATTATTTAAAAATAAAAAATAATAATAATGGTGAAGCAAATAAACTATTAAGTTCATTTAACTTATTAAACAAAAAAAAAGCAAACAAATTGTTCCTGCTATTGCTTGGTTTTTTGACTAAAAAGGCTAAAAAAATGCAACAATTCATCTTTAGATGAGAACGAAATAATCGACCATACTTTTTTCGTAAAATTGATATAATCTATAATATAACGCGATCATATAAAGAGGGTCATATATATAAATATGAGACTTTATATAAAAATACAAAAGTTATTTTATAGACTTAATCGATAAATGCCAATAGCGTGTAGTTCAGTTGGTAATTGGTGGGACATCTTTGTACAAAAAGTAGAAGGTCTCGGGTTCGAACCCAAAACACCCCCATAGCCACAACCGCTGAGTGAGTCAGGTATGCCCCCCACATTATGGATAAGCAGTCGATTGTGGCCGATTGGAATTGCTGGTGTCAACCTTTTTTGTACAAAAAGACTTAACCGATAAAGGAAATATTTGTATATAAAGTTTCAACCAAAAATAATGTGTGTGAGATGGGCGGTGTAAATGTGCATCGTGTGCACAATGCAACTATTTATAATTTAATCGATCTAAGAGAAATACATTTTAGGCCTTTGAATGCATAAACACATTGTGTAATTGTTTTCTTTGTATGTAAAACTCTTAGGATGCATTTGGTATGCAAACGGGACAGAATGAGACATAACATGATACAACAGTTGTTCGGCGTTTGTTAAGACATAACTGGACATGACATAACAGATAACATGGGACACTAATCCATGTTTTGTCTTGTCTAGTCGAGTCCAGTGTACCACCATAGGGAACATCTGGATCGCAAGATGTTTTTAGAATGATGTAATGTATCAAAATAATTTGAATTTAAAAAATTCAAAATGGAATTGAATTAGGTTTTACGGCATATTTAGTTGACAGAAAATGAAATAGAATATATCAAATGAATTAGAATACGTCTGTTTGATGTGCAAAATATATATTCAAAATTATAATGAAATAATGATAAATGACTAAGATACCAACACATCTTATTGTCTTGCTTAAAGTTTATAAAGAATACATAAATATAAAATAGGGCAAAATGCATTTAAATGTAACGAAGTTTGGTTTAGTTCCTATTTAATATAACGAAGTTTATTTTTTTCTCAATTAATATAACAAACTTCTACTTTTTTTATATTTTATACATATTTTACCTACTAAACAAGTTACTAACATATATATCACCAATGTTTATTGACATGAGATTTTTCTTTTTTAATTCCAAATCAACCTAATTTAAGTCATTTTAGTACTTTGCCCTCTTTTATAAGTTTTTTTAATTCACCGTGTATTTGATGCATTATGTAAAAACATTACTACTTTGTCTCTTCATAACTTTTTACCCTTTGTGTTTTTTTTTACTTTTAGTATATAACATACTTCTATATGACGATGACAATAGAGGCGGCAACAGTGGCGGCCGCGGGTGATAAGGTTAGTTAAGTTAAGTTAAGTTTAAAATTATTTATGTTTTATAAAATTAAGTATGAAACGTGACACCGACCATGTAATGAAATTCTTGACTTATACAAATAAATGCCCAAATTCTTCAGCCGTAGAATTCACATAATTTTGCGTAATGCAAAGCAAAAAAGACTATCCGGTGTTTGGTTTGCAGAATTTTTTTTTGATGAGATGAAATCTGTTAAAGGAATTCGACTTTGAAGAGATTGGAATAGAATGTTATGAGGTTTGACCACCTGTTTGATTGACATACGCTGGAATAGAATATGTTGGAGGAATTGGAATTTGTTTGTTTGGTTTAGGTAATGTAACTTTGGAATTGAAATTACATATTAGTAAATGACCAAAATACCCTTTTTGAGAATCTGAACCATCGGTGATGGTCGGTGGCGGTGGATCGGAATGATGATGGTCGACGGTGGTTCAAATTGGTGGTGGCCGACGGCGGTTCAGATCGGCGATGGTTCAAAACGCTGGTGGGCGCTGGTGGTTCAGATCAATGGTGGTCGACGGTGGTTCACAACCGTGGTGGTCGGCGGCGGTTCATATTGGTGGTGGTCGCCGATGGTTCAGAAAGGCGGCGGTCGGCGGTGTTTTAGACCGGTGGTGGTCGGCGGTGGTTCAGTAAAGCGGCGATCAACTGTGTTTTAGAGCGGTAGTGGTCGACGATGGTTCATATGGGGTCAGGGTAAATTAAGTAGGGAAGGTAGGGGTAGTTTTGTTTTTTTGAGAAAATTGGGTGGAATGGAATTGAATTTCTTCTCATTTGTGATGATATGACCAAATCCATGAATGGTGAAATGTGTGGAATTCAATTCCGTTCCATAGGTAACTTGGTCAATGAAATTGATCATTCCAATTCTTTCCAATTCCGTCAGAATCCTGCGAACCAAACACCCCTAAGGAATTTGGCCAACAAAATTTGATGTTCCAATTTAACTAGATTCTTTTGGAGTCAGTAGACCAAATGTTATCTTAGATCATTGTATATATTTAGTAATATCGTATTTATTTTTACCTAAAAGTATTACTTAGGGGCCGTTTACAAAACGCTTATCCGGGTAAGTGTTTACCAAGTCATATTAGCTTACCGGATGAATATGTCAAGGACTAAGAATCTTACCCGGTAAGAGCGGAAGCAAGGACCAAGAGTCTTACCTGGTAAGTGAGTGCGACAACTCTTACCACGGTTAGCGCTTACCGGCTAAATTTTTGCATACGATGTCATTTTGGTGGACAAAAATCTTACCCGAGAAGTAGATGATAGTGTTGAATTTTAACCGAAAAACACTTACCTAGATAAGTGATTAGGTAAACGGTCTGTTAGTGATAATTTATCATTTGCTCTGTAAATTGGTAAAATCATGATTATTTAAATATGTACTTGTAAATTGTAATGAATTAATAAACAATTTTTTAAACATTAATTTTGGTAATTATAAAATACGAGTGGGAAAGGTCCAAGAAATACATTGGCCACGTTGAAGGGATCAAAACCATGTCACCATTCCGTTGCTTTTTGGGGACTTGGGACTTTTGTGAGGTATGGTGGGTTATTAATTGACCACCACTTTTTGTATTATTTATATATCAATATATTAAATTATTGATATAATAGACTTTTTCTTTTTATTATTTATGTTGTGTTTAATTGTTGACCAAAAAAATAGGTATTAATTAGTAAATTAGTTATATTTTATAAAAAGGTATAATTAGTTGATAAACGAGAGAATATGTGGAATCTTCAGATTATTCTTTAAAATAGTCTTTGAGGAGAACATATAGTTATAATATATATAGAAAAAAAATGTCCAAGTTTATCTGACACGATACTCCGACACGTCTCTCTAACAGAGACCAGGCGGGCATAGATTGTCCCATAATGTTGAGAAGTGGTTAAAAGAAGTATAAATTTTCCCAGAGTGTCGAGTTCCTAGAGTGGTAGACCTTGATTCCGATACCATGAGAGAATATATGGAAACCCCAAAATTACCCTCTAAAATAGTCTTTATGGAGAGAGGAGGATTACAATATATACAGAAGATAAAACGGATGATCATGTGAGAAGTTGAGTTAATATGAGAAGCGTGAGAAGTGAAAGTTATCATTTGATCATTTTTAATCTCAAGTTCACCCATGAATTCCGCTTGATACGCGGATTGATTTGGTGCATCTCAGTGCATCTTTTGTTGGTGCGTCTCATTTTTAACGTGCATCTAACAGTTGATAACCATTTTCTCACGATTCTCACATTAACCCAATTTCTTACTGAAACCTAACCCTACAAGAGAAATAGTCTAAATCTAGCTGACGACTATAGGCAATTAGTTAGATACCAGTTTAACTTAAATTTTAAATAAATGTTAGAAGACCCACACAATTCAGTAAAGGGAAAAGTACACTAAAACCCAACGGACTTTCACATTATGAATGATTAAGTCATTGAACAATTTTTTGGAAAAAATAAACCATTGCACTTTTCAGAACCTGTTAAATAAACCATTGGACTTTCTAAAACCTGTTACATACATCCTTATGACTTATAAAATTGGTTAGTATGATAAAAATACTTCAAAAATTTCTTACAAATTAAATTCTTTTCACATAATAAAAAAAATCCAATAAAAAGTAGGTTCAAACGACTTTATAATGTGTTGCAGATCAAGTGTATCGACCAAGAGAGACCGAAAGATCAACTGTAATCCCAAATAAAAGGATGGCCAAAGCAAGGAAGTTGATCAAATAACTTTCTCTGTTGTTGGTAAGCTGCATGAAGGTAAACTTCTGCATCAGTCCGGTTTCAGCTGCACATATCGCCATATATAACAAAGTTCTTCCTCCGAACACGTGCCATGGCGATAACCTTGCTCTTGTCACCGCCGATGCTTTTGGAAACACAAATAAACTGAATCCGAATAGCCACTGCCCAAAAGATAGAAGAAATTAACAAGCAAACTAGTGTAGGCCTATAAACTTAAGTCCTATAAAATCTTCTATTAGGACTCTTAAACATTTTAAATGTCCTATAGACGTAATGTTGTTGTATTGCATATAGTGTGTTGATGGTCGTATTAATGTCCAATTAAGTACTTTATTAATTAGGACATGGCATGTTGGTGTAGCGAAAATGACAAATGAAGAAGCTAATAGATTACCTGCAAGATGAAGATACCGAATGTGCCAATGCCAATCCAAGAATGCAAGCTATACATATCGACTATATTCACCTTATCATGGAACTTGAATGCTGCATGTATCCCCACGATGCCCAAAACGAGAGCGGATAGGTTCAAAAACCCATGTATGAACTTTTGTGTTACCCTATCTGCTGGTACTGTCTTGTATGCCATCATCGTTGCATGTTCCAGCAACGGAGAGAAATTAATAGCATTACCATCATTATTTCAATCGAAAAGAAATAAGAATTTAAGAAAAAAAACATACCTTCACCGGTGAGGAAGATGAATCCAAAGAACATAATGAAAGGGTGAACCTGCAAAAAAGAATATTGAGTTATGTATCATTTGGCACAAAATCTCAAGTTTAATTAATTTGGTAATTAAGCATATATTCATAATGAATGGGGGTGATTTACATTGAATACACGGTATGGATTTGATGAATCAAGATCGAGGCCTTCACGATAATGCAACAACCAAACAAGCATGAGGATATTTGCTAAGATACCGAAGATGTGTGCTGATACTGTGATTCTAGAGGCGGTCCTCCAGAAGGTCTCTCGAGAAATGGCATAGTCCATTGTAAATGAATATCGAGTGGCGAGTGGTTTTCTGTGGACTAATTACTTGAGTTGTTATATATATGAATGGTGTTGTTTAGATATGATATGATGTTGTGAATAAATAGTGTGACAGAAGAGAACAAAACCCAAAATCATGTAATTGATGATAGAGATAGAGCTACACTGTTTGTGCGATATTTAGACCTGGAGGGCGACTGGTGCAGCCGGAGAGTGGTATGCGGCGGCGATATGCAGCAGGGGAGACGGCGAGTGGTGTGCAGTCGGCGATATGCAGCAGGGGCGCCGCCGGCGGGGTGTGCGCCGGTGGGATGTGCAGTGGGGGGTCGTGTAACTGGATGAGCAAAATGAAGAAATGGATTTAGGGTTTTTTTTTAAATAAATTTGTAATTTACCTGTTTTTTAGGTTGCAGGTTACCATTAGGATCTATTTGATATGTTTTCAAAAGTGTAAGGATATATTTGGTATTTTTTAAAATGTGCAATGGTTTATTTGTTCCAAAAAATTGTCCAAGGACTTAATCATTCCTAATGTGAAAGTCCGTTGGGTTTTAGTGTACTTTTCCCTTCAGTAAAAGAGTATAATTAAAAGGGAAAAAATAACTCTTGAAGAATATCGAAAAGTTATTTGAACCAACCTTACGGCTTAAGAAGTTAACTGATATCATTTAATAGATTAAAAAACTAAGGGGCCGTTTACAAAACGCTTATCCGGATAAGTGCTTATCAAGTCACATTAGCTTACCGGATGAATATGACAAGGACCAAGAATCTTACCCGGTAAGAGCGGAAGCAAGGACCGAGAGTCGAATACAAGGACCGAGAGTCTTACCCGATAAGTGAGTGCGACGACTCTTACCACGGTTAGCGCTTTTCGGCTAAATTGTTGCATACAATACCATTTTGATGGACTAAAATCTTACTCGAGAAGTAAGTGACAATTTTGAATTTTACCGGTAAGCACTTACCCAAGTAAGTGATTAGGGAAACGACTCATAAGTTAATTTATATTGTCAAACATGATTTTAATAAGACATGCTTGGATCAAACATTGTTGAATATTAATAGCTATACGGTGACCTATCTAATTCACCAATATTCAACTTGTTTAATAATTAAGTAAAAGATAAACACTCCTTAAAGACCTAATGAAAAGTATTCGAGTCGTATGAAGAAAAAAAAATCAAAATCCGTAGTAAAATAAATAAGAAAATTCCGACTTGCTTTCCCACGAGTTTGGCTACGTAAGATGAACATTTCAAGCATTTTCTTTATTTTTAGTTGTTAATTTCAGGTTTATTATTTTTCTGAAAAACATGCAATAAAAGACTTGAACACAAGACATCACATATGAAAAGTAATGAACTAACCAACATAACAATGATAGTTTTTTTTTTAATTACCATAGTTTCGATTATTATAGTCAACTGATGTCATCACTTGAAAAATTCCTAGGTCCACCTCTGATATTAATCGCTAACCAGAACGAAAGCTTACCTCAACTTGGTTATTCGAAATGAAAGATTTATAAGTGTTTTTTTTTTGCCCAAATAACTAAGCTAAAATGATCAACAAAATAAAGAAAAGAAGAGGGGAATGTATCAACTAGAGGAATTAAAAGTTAAATGTTTACTAGAGAAAAATTAATTAAATGTTTTAAATATTTTAATGATATAATTAATGTCGGAATATCTAAATTAAAGTAAACTACAAATTTGGTCCCAATGGTTTGTCAAAGATACCAATTTTCGTTCATACAGTTTTGAAGTTACAAGATGGCTATCGTGGTTTGTAAAAACATACTTTGGTCTCTCCCTATAATGGTCCTTAAAAAGTTCCATTATCTGAGGGGATTTTTCGTCATTTTATCAAAAAAGTTGTCTTTTACCATATCAAAGCCCATAAGGATCAAATACATAAAATCTATTTTGATCAGGTAAAAAAAGGATAACCAATAAACTAACAATTTTTTCCTCATCTTTATATATATAAAAGCAAAACTAGGGGTGCTCACGGTGTAATAACCGAGACCAGATTGTAAGAGTTCCAAAGTCTTGTGGTGGAATTTAAATAAAAGTAGTAGTTGAGGGGCTAGTTAGTAAATGTGATATAGAGTATAAATGGGCACAAAACCCTAGGGAAACATTTCATTTTTTTCCTGATTGTTGATTTGTTGATGGCGGCTGAAGCAAGGAAGAGTAGAGAGAAAGGAGGAAAAGGGTTTTGGAGTGTTTTGAGCATTTGAAAAGGAGAATCATCAAGCTTTGAAATCGGAAGAAGGAATGGTATTGGAATTCATTCATTTCAAGTAATCTATCAGGTAATCTCTAATTCTTAATCCTATTAAGATATGTTGTGATGATTATTGGGTTTTGAGGGTTTTCTCTTGCTAAATTAGTGCTGAGGCTCTTAAAGGAGATTTAAACACCTTCAATCGCGTTTAATTAGTAAAGTTTGTGGAGAATTGGTTAAAGAACATTAGAGTAGCTATCTATCGTGTTATCTTGCGGTTTTCAGAGTGTTTAGCAAGATTTCAGACCATAAAACTCTACCAGCGTTCGTCCGGAAACCTTCAAGTATGAAGGTGTCCGGGTGAGTGTCCGGGAAACTGCTTAGCCGTGTTGTAGAAGGTGTTGTCCGGAAAGGTTGTGCGTCCGGATAAGTGTAGTCGTCCGGAAAATCTGTGTCGTCCGGATAAGAGTTGTTGTCCGGATACTTAGCAGTATCCGGAAAAGTAGGGTTATCCGGTAACCTGTCCGGAAAAGTAGGGTTACCCGGTAACCTGTCCGAAAAAGAGTAGGGTGGCAAGTGAGAAGTGTCCGGATAGTTCTAGTCAGCTTATAAATTTGTCCCTTCGTTCAGGTAGCCAATTTAGAAGTAAAGAGCAGAGTAGGGAAAAGCAAACAAACGTACCAGGTGAGTTTTCTAACTAAAATACGTGACTTTTAACGTGTTTTCTAAAGTGAGTACATGATGAGAAATGCCATGTTTTATTCTTATGCTTTTAATTGCATGAAAGTTGTTTAAAGTTTTATTTGAGATGTATGCATACATTGTGTAGACGTAAATTGGCTAAGTCGGGGGGAGGTTCCGCCAGTACTCACGTCGGGGGGAGGTTCCGTTTATGCCATGGGAATGAGTCCCAGTAAGGCAGCGTGATACTGACTCGTTGTCACTCTCGGGTGACTTCAGGGTGCCATTTACGGGAGCGGATTTATCCGTGAAAGATTTTACTGTTCAGTTATGCGAAAGTTTTATGAAAAGTTATATGATGGTTTCATGAAAAGTTATGTGAAAGTTTTATGCTAAGATATTTGAAAGTGATGAACTGTTTTTAAATGATTTTGAGAACTGTCAGGAGGGACTCACTATACCTCATGGTCTAACCCTCGCATTTTCCAAACTAAACCTTTTCAGGTAAGCAGATAATAGGAGGCTCAGGTAAGTAAGCAAGAGCATGATAGAGGACAGAAGCAGTTAGAGACAGTGTCACTCATACTTTTAGTAGCTAGCTCATTCTCGGCTGTGTATAGGTTGTTTCCGCCAACCTAACTTCGAGACTTATGTAAGATATTTTTGGGACCCATTTTTGGGATGTTATGCTTTATATGAATTGTATGCTTATTTTAGACTGGGTTGTTACAATTGGTATCAGAGCCATAGTTTAAGGGATTTAGGTGACCGGAAGGGCCTAAACTTAAACTTGGGAGTAGAAATCACAACTTAGAATCAGGAAATGCGTTAGGAGGGCACTATTGTAGATACAGGAAATGCGTTAGGAGGACAGTATTATAGAGTAGGACTAATAGGGTACTGAGGACTGTCATGTAAGGTAAGATTGAAATTCCACCTGGCCAGTGTAATTACGAACTTACAGGTACATGTACGTGCTTGATCTGCCTTATTATTCTGAAATTGCAGTCTTATGCTAGTTTACATGTCGGATTCCAGTAATCTAGAGTATCAGCAAGATCCCTAGGGGGGGGGTAGACTGAGACCCTTGTTGGGAAGTATCATGAGAGATCATTTATGATGTGATGTATGTATACATCGTAGAGCAGAAATGTTGTATAGAAAGTTATGAGTCGCCTATAGGTAGATCTTCGTGGATTCGAAGAAGATGAATGATAGATTTTTTTTGAGTAAGACTCCGATTTATGGAGAATCCCAGTTCTAGAAATCGTGGGATAGATCAGTTCAGTTGGTAAGGAAGGGCAGTGCCGAGATCTTGGAAGTGTCAATTCAAGAGCGAGCTGAGGATTAGAACCCTGACTTTTTAATCAAGTTGTTCAGTGACATGATCATTGAAGAGAGATTTCTGTAGAGTACTGAAAGCGTGTAGAAGTATAATATGAGATGATTTGGTCAAGACGAAAATAGTATGAAATGGTTGAGTAAGTGGACCATTGGCTGTATGTATAGCAAGTTGTTGCAAGGCAGAGAAGGCGATCTCTGATCGAAAGTAGAGTGTCAATGATAAGTTGCATAGTAAAGCGATTGACCTTGTTTGAGTGAGTAGCCTTCAATTGCAAGTAGAGTTTCATGCATTGAGTCCGTATGTGTATACGAGATTTTCGTAAGTAAAGTAAATGTGTAAATATCAAATTTGATTGGATATGAGTCGGCGTGTGCAAGCGTATGTTTAAAGAAAAATACAAATTCATTTACATCGTACAATGAAGTCTTGAGGTTTACGATTTGCAAAATATTCCACTCTTTTCACGATAAGCCAAGAAAACGTTTGAATGCAAAACTTTTCTAACCAAAATGAGTATTGACATGTCGAAGTTATATAAATGAGTGTGAGGACCGACTGGTTTACTTCGTGTCGGTAAATTTCTTTCAAAATTTTGTCGTATGGGAAGATTTTCATCCAATATTTATTTCTGTCGTAACAACATATTTTTGGTTGAGTAAGATTAAGTTTTACGGAAAGATTGCATGCAAACGATCCTTAAGATAGTTGTGCAGGGCATTGGAGTTATGAGAATGTTGGGGTCGTGTGTACCCAAGTGGTTTTTAAGTGTTGTTTCTTTAAAATGATCAAAAGTGTGAAATGAATCATTTATCGCGTTGTCAGGCATGAAGGCTATGAACTCAATAGGTCGTAGAGTATTACATTTTAAGCTAAGGAAGAACTCCTAGAGTGGAGAGGTGTTGGACAAATCAGGGGAGAATGTTTATAGCTTTGGTAATTGCGTTCTAGAGGAGAGGTGAGCAGGGGAAGAGTCGGAAGTGGACTTTAATGTCAGTTGTATGAGGGTCTGTACCCTCGTGCGGTGACGGGAAATACAGTTGCCAAGGAGCGGTTATGTTCAAGGGAAGGACTAGAAGTCATCAAGGTGTTGGTATTAGCAACTCGTTATGAGTAATGTGGTGAAGTAGGAATGAAATATCCTCGACGCCGAATAAGAGTTTTAATGTGATCTTGTAATATTGACGTTTCACGAGTAAGTTTGAAATGAGGACGACGGGATGTGAATTTGATTATGATATGTTGGAAGGATTAGGTTCAGTAAGGGACCCTTGTTGAAGAATAGGTTAAGGAAGTATCAACATGTCAACTATTGACGTTAAAGTCGGCAGTTGTGTAAGGTGTATGAGACCGAATACTTGAATCAGAAGGTTGAAAGTTGAAGGACCACTTTGTAGGGGTGTTAAGATAGTGAAAGACTGTTGTTTTAGATAAGCGTTTTACCTACGAGATGGATGGTTCGTAAAGAATGAAGTATTTAGCACAAACGAAGTGAGGGTATAAATTATGTCGATCTGTGAGGAATGGTTTGGTATTGCAAATAGCTAGCAAGAAACGAGTATCTTAGAATTAATCAGAAACTCGGGTGTTGTGGTTCAACTAGAGCTGGGGAGAGACAATGTAGTGAGATAGACTCAGTTATTTATGTGTGAGGTCTTGAAGATAAGTTTGAGTTGTGTATGAATGGCCATGAGAGTTTTGGTCTGCAGTGTGATGTTATGAGTGAGGAATGTACAGTTACGTAGTGGAAATAATTGCCAAGTTAAATGTACCAGCTAGCGTCGTAGTGATGTGATGTTAGAGAAAGAGGAAGCATCAGACATAAGCCTTTTGGGGGTTTCGGATGAGGTGTTCGAGTGTTAACCAGGTTGTTGGAGCACGTAGGGTGTAAGTTGACGTGGTGATATGGTTATGTTCGGGATAGCATCACGGAGTGGTGGTGGGTAGTTACCCAAAGGAGAAACCAAGTGTTTTTAGTTGTAAGAGTCGCTAAGTAAGCATAATTTTGGGATCATTGGAAGTTTAAAGGAGATGGTGGATGTATTAGTCAAAATGTGGTGGAACAGGTGTGAAATCCTTAAAGAAGGTGAGTTGTTGCTTATGTGTGAACGAATTGTCTGAGAAAGTAAAAGTTGGAGTTTAAAGAATGTATAGTGACGTCGAACTCTGGTGTCAGTTCGAGGTGATTTAGTCGAAAGCCTTAAGTTAGAATTTTAGTGCAACCGTTTGGTTGTGTATAGTAATGAGACAACATTTGCAGCTTGAGAATTGTCGGAAGAGAGGGGCGAGTAATGTTGGTGGGCAGTGCTCCACGCTAATGTGGGGAGGTGAATACAGTATGTTGGAATAAGTAAGTAAATCGGAAGTAGTAAACTTGACAGTAATGCCGATAGGCGCAGTGTTGTGTAGATTGTCCTTGATAAGTGTGCGAACTTTTGGAAAGAGTATTGAGGAAAGAAATTGTGTATGATTTGGTGGAGGAAAGAAGTGGATAAGACAACTGAATGAGTTAAGTTAGTGACTTTGTGGGAAACGTTCAAACGAACTGACCGTTTAGTGTAAGCTATTGAGAACAGTAGGGTGTGATCGTGGTTACCCTCCTAGTTGAGTGGGAGTAACCGAAGTTATGGTATATGTCTGGACGTTTGTGGCAAGCAGTGAGAAATTGATGAGCCTTCAAGATAAGTTCAATTCGGATAGGTGAGTACTCCAATAAGGAATTATAGAGGTTTCCTACTTCTAGACACGTTAAGTGTGAAATGATGAAGTGGTGAGAACATATGAATTAGTTGTTGAGTTGTAGCCGATGTGATTCGGGAAAGGAGTATGATCTGCATAGACGAATGTCGGTTGGAAGAAGTAACCTAGAAATTTCAGGTATACCGAGGAGGGGACTCCTGGGGGTGAGCTTGTCGGGATGTACAAGGTTGGCCTCTGGCCAAGTTGTCAGTGAGTGAGTTTTCCTGGTGGAAGATTCTCGTTGTTGTGGCGGGAATTCCCGCCAAGTTCTTTCTCTTAAGGAAGTATAAATGTATGAGAGACCTTATTTAGACGTGTTTAAAACCACGAGTCCCGATGTGTGGACGGAGGCGAGCAAATGGAGGCGCGGTTGGCCTTGGTTTTATCAGGTAGTTTTAAGCGAGTATAGTGATCGAAGAGGGTACAAGTAAGTAGTGCAAGATGGCACGATATAGCAAGTGGTGTCTCGCCGAGGGCGGTTTCAAAGTATGGGGGTGTGGTTATGTTTCCCACCTGAACGGTCTGAGGCAACTGAGTAGAACTGAGTGGTTGGATTGAAAAAAAAAACATAAGGCTTTGAGCCTTGAAGTTTGAGAGAAAGGTAAGGTGGACTAAGTCTGCGGATTCGTCAAAGCATGAAAGTTGAATAGATAGTGCGCGGTCTTGAGGTATTCGATGTGAATTTGAGAAGAAATTCATCGTGTGATGCACGTCTCTTTTGTGGAGAGCCGATGTGAGAATTGAGATGATGGCGACCTTGCAAGAGATGCATGCGATAAGAAGTTGACCTTGTCATTAGTGAGCGAGTTAGAGCAGCAGCATACAAGTTAGACTGATTAGAAGAATTAAAGAGTGTTCATCCGACATTTCATATCTCAGACTTAAAAAAGTGTTTGTCAGAGGTCGTTGTGGCTGTTCCTTTGAGGGGACATCAGTATAGATGAGAGGTTGACTTACGTAGAAGAACCGATAGAACTCGTGAGCGGTAAGGTTTGCTAAACGAGGAACATAGAAGTTTGACTAGTAAAAGTTCAGTGGAAGTATCATAGGGGACGAGAGGCTACTTGGGAAGTGGAGGCGGACATGAAGTCCAGATACCCTCACCTTTTCGAGAATAGAATTTCGGGGACGGAATTCTTTTGAGGGGGGAGTGTTGTAATAACCGAGACCAGATTGTAAGAGTTCCAAAGTCTTGTGGTGGAATTTAAATAAAAGTAGAAGTTGAGGGGCTAGTTAGTAAATGTGATATAGAGTATAAATGGGCACAAAACCCTAGGGAAACATTTCATTTTTTTTCCTGATTGTTGATTTGTTGATGGCGGCTGAAGCAAGGAAGAGTATAGAGAAAGGAGGAAAAGGGTTTTGGAGTGTTTTGAGCATTTGAAAAGGAGAATCATCAAGCTTTGAAATCGGAAGAAGGAATGGTATTGGAATTCATTCATTTCAAGTAATCTATCAGGTAATCTCTAATCCTTAATCCTATTAAGATCTGTTGTGATGATTATTGGGTTTTGAGGGTTTTCTCTTGCTAAATTAGTGTTGAGGCTCTTAAAGGAGATTTAAACACCTTCAATCGCGTTTAATTAGTAAAGTTTGTGGAGAATTGGTTAAAGAACATTAGAGTACCTATCTATCGCGTTATCTTGCGGTTTTCAGAGTGTTTAGCAAGATTTCGGACCATAAAACTCTACCAGCGTTCGTCCGGAAACCTTCAAGTATGAAGGTGTCCGGGTGAGTGTCCGGGAAACTGCTTAGCCGTGTTGTAGAAGGTGTCCGGAAAGGTTGTGCCGTCCGGATAAGTGTAGTCGTCCGGAAAATCTGTGTCGTCCGGATAAGAGTTGTTGTCCGGATACTTAGCAGTATCCGGAAAAGTAGGGTTATCCGGTAACATGTCCAGAAAAGTAGGGTTACCCGGTAACCTGTTCGGAAAAGAGTAGGGTGGCAAGTGAGAAGTGTCCGGATAGTTCTAGTCAGCTTATAAATCTGTCCCTTCGTTCAGGTAGTGTAACGACCCAGAACTTTTTCGAAGAGTTTTGCGGTTGGTGTGGAGTTTTAAATAAAAGTAGAAGTTGAGGTGCCAATTGATAAATAAGAGAGGGAGTATAAAAGGGCACAAAACCCTAGACAACCTTCCCATTTCCTGATTTTAAGAGTGTGTGTCGGCTGAAATTGTGAGAGAAAGAAGAGTAGATGTTTGAAGGCTTTTGGTGCATTTGAAAGAAGAGAATCATCAACTTTGGAATTTGAAAGAAGAATCAGCATTTGGAATTCGTTCTCGCAAGCAATCAACCAGGTAACACTCTCGTACCATCGTTTAATCTTTGGTTAAGTAAGCAGATTGGTTATTTTGGGGGTTTTGTTTAAAAAGTGGAGTTTGAAGCTTATATGAGAGAAATCGGGTCCTGTAGTGTGTTTCGATTGCTTAGAACTCAGTAATTGGTAGGTTCATTGATCTTGTTGCTATTGTTAATCTTTTCTTCGAGAAAACCGAGCTAATCTTTGGAGTTCGATCCCAAAAAGGAACCAGGTCGACGTCCGGAAACCTTCTTGGGCGTCCGGACTCCTTGGTGGTTGGAAGGTCTCCGGATGAGGGGATTGTCCAGTTAGGAAAGTTATCCGGGTAGGGAAAATTGTCCGGATAAGTTAGTCGTCCGGATAAGTTAGTCGTCCGGATAAGCTAGTCGTCCGGATAAGGTTTATTGTCCGGATACTTAGCGGTATCCGGAAAAGTGTGATTAACCGGTAACCTGTCCGGAAAAGAGAAGAGTAGCAAGTGAGAAGTGTCCGGATAGTTCTTGTCAGCTTATAAATCTGTCCCTTCGTTCAGGTAGAAAATTTTGAAGTAAAGAGCAGAGTAGGGAAAAAAGCAAACGAACGTACCAGGTGAGTTTACTAAATCAAAATACGTGGCTTTTACTGTGTTTAATAAAGAAGTTTTATAATGAGAATTGACATGCTATATTTATGCTTGATTGTATAAATGTTGTTGAAAGTTTTATGATGGAATGTATGCATACATCGAGGAGACGTAAACTGGCAAAGACGGGAAAGTAGTTCCGCCAGCTCTCGTGCGGGAAGGGAGGTCCCTATATGCCAGGAGCGAGGCTCCGCAAGGCAGCATGAGGCTGACTCGTTGTCACCTTCGGGTGGCTTCAGGGTGTCAGATTACGAGGAGGCGGACTTTAGTCCGTATATGATTTTTGACGTGTTGAGTATGAACGTTTTATGCTGAAAAGATAAACTGTTTTTAAATGCTTTGATAACTGTTAGGAGGGACTCACTAGACCTCATGGTCTAACCCTCACATTTTCAAATAAAACCTTTTCAGGTAAGCAGGTACAGAAAGGCTCTAGCAAGTAAGCAGGGCGTTAGCAAGAGAAGGATGGATAGTGTAGTGACACTATAGCTTATCTTAGTTTACTTCTCAGTTGTGTAGGTTGTTTCCGCCAACCATTTTCGGATATTATGTAAGAAATTGTAGATCGCGATTTTGGGATATTTAATTTATATGAAACGAATTGTTTAAAAATGTTGGGTTGTTATAGGTAGCCAATTTGTAAGTAAAGAGCAGAGTAGGGAAAAGCAAACAAACGTACCAGGTGAGTTTTCTAACTAAAATACGTGACTTTTAACGTGTTTTCTAAAGTGAGTACATGATGAGAAATGTCATGTTTTATTCTTATGCTTTTAATTGCATGAAAGTTGTTTAAAGTTTTATATGAGATGTATGCATACATTGTGTAGACGTAAATTGGCTAAGTCGGGGGGAGGTTCCGTTTATGCCATGGGAATGAGTCCCAGTAAGGCAGCGTGATACTGACTCGTTGTCACTCTCGGGTGACTTCAGGGTGCCATTTACGGGGGCGAATTTATCCGTGAAAGATTTTACTGTTCAGTTATGCGAAAGTTTTATGAAAAGTTATATGATGGTTTCATGAAAAGTTATGTGAAAGTTTTATGCTAAGATATTTGAAAGTGATGAACTGTTTTTAAATGATTTTGAGAACTGTCAGGAGGGACTCACTAAACCTCATGGTCTAACCCTCGCATTTTCCAAACTAAACCTTTTCAGGTAAGCAGATAATAGGAGGCTCAGGTAAGTGAGCAAGAGCAAGAGCATGATAGAGGACAGAAGCAGTTAGAGACAGTGTCACTCATACTTTTAGTAGCTAGCTCATTCTCAGCTGTGTATAGGTTGTTTCCGCCAACCTAACTTCGAGACTTATGTAAGATATTTTTGGGACCCATTTTTGGGATGTTATGTTTTATATGAATTGTGTGCTTATTTTAGACTGGGTTGTCACACACGGGTTGGGTTGATCGGGTTGAAGACATTTCGACACATCAAACCAATGTTGGCGGTTTGAAAAAATTTCAACCCAACCCAATCAAACCCGTTCGGGTTGGTCGGGTTGTGTTTAAACAAGATAAAATCAAAATTAGAAACATAAAAATAAAGGAAACCTGTTTTTAAAATACAACCGATAATTCACACAATATATAGATACTACATATAAAAATGTCTAAACCAAATATGATCAAATAACTTGACGTCTTCAATTTGCATATTTCTTAAATCTTAAATATATCACCATCAACTGTTTTTCTCAATTTGCATATATATGTTAGCATTTACTATATATATCTATCTATATATATATATACATGTGTGTGTGTGTGAAAGAGTTATATAGAGATGGATAAGAGATTATATATATATATATATATATATATATATATATATATATATCGGGTTGGGTTGGGTTGGGTTCAAATTCTCCTAACCCGATATCAACCAAATACATACAGTTTGAGGATTTTACAACTCGATTGGACATCGGGTTGCTTCGGGTTGGGTTATTTCACGTCGGGTTGAGTTGGGTTGGTCGGGTTTTTTAGCACCCCTAGCAAAAACCATGAAAAATGACATGGCACAATGTGGATTGAGATTTCTCAAATATTGAATTGTGGTTTACTTTGGCTATCCCACATTGATAAAAAGTTGAAATGTTGGAACATGAAGTTGATTATAAAAGGAGAATAATGCCAACTTTTTTTACATGACTTATGATTTATTTTAATCCCTTTTGGATTAAAGAGTTAATTATAGTTGCAAATTTTCTTCATGTTGAATATATAGTATATATTGCATTACATCTTTATATATATAAAAGCAAAAACCATGAAAAATGACATGACACAATGTGGATTGAGATTTCTCAAATATTGAATTGTGGTTACTTTGGCTATCCCACATTGATAAAAAGTTGAAATGTTGGATAATGAAGTTGATTATAAAAGGAAACTAATGCCAACTTTTTTTTACATGACTTATGATTTATTTTAATCCCTTTTGGATTAAAGAGTTAATTTTAGTTGCAAATTTTCTTCATGTTGAATATATATTATATATTGCATTACAATTAAGAGCATCTCCAATGGAGGTTCTTATAAAAACCTTCTTTTAAATAACCACATCATTATTCCATTTCGTTGTCTTCTCACCAATGTGGGATAAACAAGACACAACGTTTCACGATTTGATTAAGACTCAAATCTCATAATGATTCAAGTGTTTAATGAAAAATGACTACTACTTTTTGAAAAATAAACTTATTTAATTTCATATTATAAATTTGTGGTGCTTATAGAATTTTCTCGCCACCGCACGAGCGCGGTGCCACACACTAGTTTAACATAATGTTTTAACGACTGTTAGAGTCTTAGAGAGAATGACCAAATTCGGACGTTTTTGCAAACCACAATGGCCATCTTGTATTTCGAAATTGCAGAGATCAAGGTTCTAAATGACACGAGGTGTGGCGTGATGACGAGTCTGAGCTTAGGAGCCACATCAAGGCCACCATGTTTTTTCAAGGCTAGACTTATTGCGGAAAATATTTATATCACATATAATATTATATATGAAACATATGTTTCTACTATTATCCAATGCGTCAATGTTAATAAGCAAATTAAATTATGTTATATATTAAAACTAACAAATAAGACATTAAAAACGTAAAGAAAAATCAAATATCGCATTAGAAAAATAAACACATTAGACCATGACGTGCTACAAGCTTAACGTTGTATGAACACGCAAGTCTTAAGTCATGAACTCACGATGCACCATAAAGTTGTGGCGACGAACCGTTAAGAACAACACAGGAACTAAAAGTGTTATTTTTGATAAATCACAAGGACCATATTTATAGTTTACTTTATAATTTATTAAATATTTGAACTTTTCATTACTCTACTTTAGAAATGTTATAAAATACTTATTACACATACTCTTAATAACAACAACTAGATTTTTGGATCAACCAATATCCTTTCGCCTAGTGGTATCAGAGTCTTTTACTTCATAGGATGTCAAGGGTTCAAACTTTACCAAATATGAGAAGAGTGTGTGACAATGTAAGTTTATTTGTTATATTTGTCGTATATAAATATTATATACTTAAAAAAACAACCAGATTTTTGGTACAAGTGGTTTTCAAAAAATAGCCATAATTAAACATAGGTTTATATTTATTTTTAAACGCAAATACGAAATAAAAACGGTAATTTACTAATTGATAAAAGAAAAAGAAAGTAGATCGGAAAGCATATATGTCTATTTCGCACAAGACACCATTTCGTCACCTTTTGCGGACTGGAATTTTTAGGCCGGTTTGGTCGGTTCTTGGTGTGCCCCACTTTTTTTTGTCTTCAAATGCAAATGGCATGTTAAATGACCAAATTAACATTCTTCATGCACTTCCAATTACCTTTTTGCATAAACTATCAATCTAGTAAAACATGGGCAACTTGGTAATTTTCAGAACCCAAGTGTATTATACAGGAAAATTATCTTTGAGGTTAAATGATTTGTTTTTAATGATGAATTGTGTACCGATTAATCTTTTAGATGACCACGGATAATTTAGAGTTATCGTTGATGAACTTCCATGGCCACACGGATTTAACAACGTATAGATTTGAATTCGAAAAGTTCCGGAACATCTTTCTGATGCTTAATCAGTGTGCCACAACCCAAATGTTAAATGAATATTATTCTTAAAACCATATTTTGGTAACTATAAGTCATTGGTTTAACCAAAAATTAACTTATAAGCTAGTGTGTTTAAATGCTACTTGAAATAACGGTTTAATACATTCTAGATGCTTGAAAGCACATATGACGTGTACCTGCTCCGGGGTGGACCTATGTACGTACGAGCGGGATATTGTGTACCCACTCCACTTATTTTCGCAAGTAAGATTTTTGTTTTAGGCATGAAATGTGCATTTGCTAAATTTTGATGCTCTGGGATATTATTAGAAAATATAAGAAATCAACCAAAAAAATCTCTTAAAATCAATAAAAAACTAAAAAAATCCTCAAAACTGCAGAATTCGGCTAAAAACACATCGGACGACTTTGCATGCCTCTAATCCACCTTAAATGTATATCCACTCAATAAAAATCTTAGGTCTACCACAATACCTGCTCTAAAATCTAAACAAAATGCACCAGAATTTGATCGCATCGTGTTTAACATAACGAATTAAACTAGGCGACAATTTTATAAATGTTTAGACATTTTCATTAAAATTCGAAATGTATACCCAAATTGTCTAATAAAACATTTTATTCAAATAACTTGTACATGGGATGTTTTTGGATGCATAAATGCCATGACATGTCACTTTTTAAAACATATTTTGCCTTAAATTTGATTTTATATAAATATATGATCAATATTATACTATGTTTACTTCCTCAATTGTTCAATAAACATTATCTAGTTTCACAAAATTGGGAAAAGATATATGAACTCATTTTTTCATAATAAATAGAGAAATTATACGAAATGCCCTAAGTTCACCACCCCTTTCATCCATTTGCCCTTTCTCCCTCCCAATTTACAAAAATACCCTGAAAATCCGTGGGCTAACCCGTGGCCCACGGACTACCTTCGAAAAAATCCGTGGGTGTGTGTGTCTGAATCCGTGGGTCCGTGGGTCAAATCCGTGGGAGAGAGATAGGGAATCCGTGGGTGTGTGTGTGTGAATCCGTGGGATGAGAATTTTGAAACAAATCCGTGGGCCACGGGTTAGTCCACGGATTTTCAAGGTATTTTGGTTAATTGGGAGAGAGAAAAGGCAAATGGATGAAAGGGGTGGTGAACTTAGGGCATTTCAATAAATGACTCAAAAATCACCAATGCTATAAAAATTAGGGGGCAGAATTACTATGGGTTGACCAGGGTACCATGCTACTACTCACACTATTATTGTAAGTGATAAAATTTAGAAAAATTGAGTCAAATAGCTATTTTAACAATTAAAATTGGTTTATTGGTCATTTCTCTCCCGAATTGCATAAATATCACTATTTTCTCAATATATAGGTCCATAATTACGGATCTAACTCAAAAACACTGATCAATTTTCCTTTAATTTTTTTTGACCTAGATCTACAGTATTTAAAAAATTATTTTTTAAGGATAATCGATCAGATTCGTATTTTTTGGTGTTTTTGAGCAAGGTCCGCAATTACGGACCTATATATTGATATTGCAGTGACATTTTGGTAAAAATGAGAGAGAAATGACTTAAGTTGGTTTTTCATTAAGTCCTGTGTGAATAAAGTTGTCTGTGTGGATTAATCTGTCTGTATAAATTAGAAAGACTTTTGTTTGGGAGGGTTTCTTCGTAGAGGGAAGGAGCATGTTTTTAACGGGGAGAGACGGGTTTGGACAAAACTTGGCTTTCTACATAAAGCTCCCTCCTAAAAGCTTACTAAATAAGCCAGTTTCTATATCATTAAGCCATTACCAAACATCCATGTATAACTGACTGAATAAGCTATGAGTTCCATTAAGCTCATTAAGTTGCTAACAAACAGACCGTAAGAGACCAATTTATTTTTGTATTTTGGCTATTTGAGTCAAGGCATAGATCATGTGAGAAGTGTCATTTTTGGTCAGAAGTGTGAGAAATGCTTTTAAACCGTTGATCACTTTTAATCACATACTCTCCTATGAATTGCGGCTTAAAAGAGAATTTATCCGGTGCATCTTGGTGCATCTTATCTCGGTACATCTTATCCTAATGTTCATCCATTTCTCATCCAACAGTTGATAACCACTTCTCATGCTTGTCAACAAATTTGTCACTTTTCACCGAAGCCCAACCCTTAGAGTCAATTTCCCTAAAATTTAAGTGTTTGAAAGGTGCCTTATAATATTTTGAAACCAATTTCAAAACCGATCTGAGTTATGAGTGAGATGGTTGGATTAACCTTGACATATAAGAGGTCGTGACTCGTGAGTTTGAAAATACATAACACAGATAATAATATAACTGATTGAGGGACAAAAATGTAAAGTTTATGTTTTCTCCATTTCAATATAGTTAGAGCATCTCCAACAGTTTCTCTAAAATAGAGAAATTTGAAGTTTTGTTCTCTAAATTGCTCCAACAGCTTCTCTGTATTGTTATCTAAAATAGAGAAAAGTAAAGAAAACTTTAAGTTTAGAGAATTCTCTAAAGCTTGGTAGATGGAGAGAAAAGTTATTTTTTTATTTATTCCCACCAATAGAGTTGAGTTATTATTACTTTTTACAAATTCTTTTTTAATAATGTATTGGGATGATAAATTTAAAATAGAGTTTTAATAATATAATGAATGTTGACATCTTTAAAATAGAGAATCTAAGAGTATCTCCAACAATAATGCTATATTTTCTCTAAAACAGAGTATCAAAAGTGAAAATCTCTAAAAAAGATTGCTTCCAACTCCAACATCTATTCTATTTTCGAGATTGTGATATTAATTAAAATATTAAAATAATCAATACATGAATTAAATATTATTTATCTCTTCTTAATCTTTTAATTCAAATGTCTCTTATTGGTGGAAAAAATAAAATATTATTTCTCTTTTTTTCCTCTAATTTTAGCATACAAGAAAATTTCTCAAAATTTGGAGATATTTACCTTCTCTCTCATATTTTTTCTATTTTAGCATACAAGATAGCATAGCTGTTGGAGCAAAAAATTGCTAAATCCTTTTTTTAGCATAACTGTTGGAGATGCTCTGATGGAGCTAGATATAACTCTTTTTAGAGATTATGACTTTTGGTTCTCTATTTTAGAAAAACTAGAAGGGTACTCGCGCAATGCAGCGCGATATATCTTGATTTTAATGTTTTACTTTTTATCGTTATCGATTTTATAAAACGGTATTGTGTAGTTTTGAGAAAATTATAATATTTTTTTATAAATTTGTACAAAGAATGATGTTTTTTGAGGAGTTCATGATTTAAGGATTTGAAAGGGATTAAAAGATAAAGATTAATTAGCTAACCAATAAGGATTAAAGAATGGTGTTTTTATTAGGCCATCCGTACCCCAGCGGGTTTGGGGGTGCGGGTAAGGCCACCTGGCCAGCGGGTTCGGCGGCTACCGGGTACGGGGGGTGCGGGTTCGGCCAGCGGGCTCGGCATGCGGGTTCCCCACCCCGCTGCTACCCGAAGAGAAAATCAGTTTATTATTATTATTATTATTATTATTATTATTATTATTATTATTATCATAATTATAATAATAATTATTATTATTATCATAATTATAATAATTATAATAATTATTATTATTGTTATATAAATATAGATAGCTTCTGGGGTCGCATCGACAAAATGAAAAAAACTTGAAGTCGAACAACAAAAGTGGCAAGTCGAACAACAAAAGTGGCAAGTCGAACAACAAAAGTGTGAAATCGGGTTGGAAAAGCTATATGAAAAAGACTTCGAGTTTTTCATTGCCCCGCACGATCACCTTACGGGAGCTGCTTTGAAGACTACTTTGGCGAGAAAAAAGAGAATTGGACAAAAACATAATTGGGAATTTTGAATTTTATTTTGTAATTTTGAATTTTATTTTATAATTTTATTTTTATTTTTATGAATGTTATGATTTTTTATTAAAAAATTAGATGAGGTGGCATGTGGGTTCAAGAGGTTCAAAAGGTTGGGGTACGGGATTTGTGGGTTCAAAAAGGTTCAAGAGGGTTCAAAGTGGAAAGCTGATGTGGCGCTGATGTGGCGCAGAGGGTTCAAGAGGTTGTGAACCTGGGGTACGGATGGCCTTAAGGCTTTACCATTTGAGAATTTGTAGGGAGTTAGAGATAAGACTAAAAGGAAGAAGTTAGAGATAAAGACTAATTATGTAATTAGCATTAACAGTGGTACATAAAGCTTCGTTAGTTGTTTTTAAAAGATTTTAAGTAATCAACATTAAATAGCAGTTCATAAGACTTTATGGATTATTTTTAAAAGTTTTTCATATTTACGGTATAGATAATAGAGAAACTGTGAGAGATGTTCTTACAGGAGAAGGGTACTAATGTAAATTAATAAGCAATCGAGTGTCAATTGGGCAAGACAAGGAGTCCCAATGGTTGGAAAGGACACCGTCTGGGAATTTAACTATGTCCTAATTGGCTGGCTACTACTGTAGATGGCCCCACACCAGTCGTACCCCCACTCGGGTAAAAAAACTAAAAAGTATCGCTATAATACCCCTACCCCTGATTCTCTCTCTCTCTCTCTACAATTTGGGCTGCTAAAGGAGGAGCTTCAAAAAAGTGAAGAAATCGTTTCAGAGATCTAAGGTTAGTTCGATACATAAACTGCTTTATATGATTTTCGATACCGTTATTGCGAATCGAACTTTTGGTACTTTGTTTCGTATGAAGTTTGTAATTTTTTTGAAATAGATTGGATTGATTTGGTATCTGGAAGTTTAAATTTCTCATGAAGTATATGAAAATTTGGAATCGATTTCTTGATTTGCTTTTTGGTACTGTTTTTGTGAATCGGACTACTTCAACTTTCGTATAAAGTATCTGCAAAATTTGGAACAGATTTGGTATCTGAAGGTTCTAAGTATATATGAAGTATCTGGAAATTCGGAATCGAATTTCAAATTGCTTCGTTAAGTTTATAATTGATTTAAGATACTTTTACTGCTCGATATATTGTTGATCAGCTTTTCAGTATGGATCGTTTACCCTATCGTGGATATGTTAAGATCGACTTGCTCTCTTATTGTTCCTGATTTGATGGTATCACTATGAATACCGTTTTGTTTATTTCGAAGCAACCTTTCCGTTCCGATCAAAATATTGGAAGCTAGTTGTTGTAATGGCAGTGGGTTTGAATGATCTAAAACCCACGCAATAGATTTCAGATCATCATAGATGCAGCTCTGTGGGCCTGTGTAATCCATTTAATCTTTAACCTATAGAAGAAACAATTTTAGGTAGTATGAGTTTGGTGAGAATTGACATCTTTCCTACAACCTTTTTGATTTCTTCTGTTTGGATGATAGTACTTGTAAAATTGCCCTTAGCAAAATGCCTCAAAGGCTCAAACATTAATAAAATTAATTGCTCATAATAATTAAAAGGTTATATATCAAAATCAGCTTAAATCATTGAGAAAAAAATGTAAAAGGTAAGTTTGTATTTTGATATATGTCGGGAGAAAATTAGAAGGTAGGTGTGCATTTACCCTAACACGGTACCCTTTAGCACAAGTGTTGTGGATTTAAATGCCGGCAATGCTTTTGTAACAATTGCACTGAGAGCATCTCCAACAGCTTCCCCATTTTGGAGAAAATGGGGAATATGGGGATTTTGGGTGTAAAATCATCTCCAACAGCTTCCCCAAAACTTTTCCCAAAATGGGGAAAGTAGGAGATTCTCTAAAATTTTCTCCAAATATGGAGAATACCCCAAAACTAGAATTCTCCAAAATAGAGAATCTGTTGGAGATGGATGTAATTTTTTTGGGGGATTTTGACTTTTGCTTCCTCATTTTGGAAAAAATTTAGGGAAGCTGTTGGAGATGCTATGATGAAATCAACTCTCTAACCTTCTTGTGGGGTTAGTTCATTGGCAATAGGGTTTGGGCCTTTAGGACTCCTCAAATATCACCGATTCGAGACCTTTTAGGAATTTTTCAGGACTGTTTTTTCAAGGTCCCATAAAATTAGTCGAGGTAGACGCAAGCAAGGTAACTTGAACAACACGTTTACAAAAAATCGTAACTAACTATCTCATTAAATGAAATGGAGACAAAAAGTCAATCAATTTGTATCTTTAAAGCAACCACTAACTTTAAATTTTGGTTCAAGCTTTCGTACTACTTATTAATTCTATGAACAAAAATAAGATTAATAGTTACCAAGATATTTTGTGTTAGAAGCCAACATATTTATGTATGCATATATATTATAAAAAATAACAACGGTTATCATATAAAAGATTTAGTAGTAATAGTCGGAATTTACATGAAATGATAAAAATTTATGTTTCACACTATGCATTCTATGATTTTGACCAACCAGATATTGTATAATTTCAAATGTCTGTCTGTATAATAACTACTTAATTTATGACATTTATATGCACAGGGCCCCCATTAAAATAATAAATAAAGAAACCTTTTTAGATAAAAACATAAGTTTTTTCTATCTTAGTTCCCTTAGTAATTTTTCGTGTGGGCCTCCGTCAACCAGAAAAAGTGTATCAAAATCAACCAAAAAACTCTCGAAATCAATATAAAAACCGAAAACTCCTCGAAATCAAACAATTTTACAGACATTTAATCTACCTTAGAAGTGGAAAAAAAATTCTGAATCGGTCACCGTTTACATGATACTATTGTATAATATCCTAGCTGGGTCCTGTGTTGGTTTTAGTAACTAAAAGTTTTTATATGATATAATCTGTCGTTGTTACCCAAAATTGTCTTTTTTAGTAACTAAAAGTTTTTATATGATATAATCTGTCGTTGTTACCCAATATTGTCTTTTTGATCCTTTTATCAGCCAATAAGTGTTTGCACATGTTTCCTGGTACGAATTACAATATTTGTCTTTGTTCATACAATAATTGACGAATGTTATATCTTTTATATCTTAAAAAGATATAAATATTGTTTTTTCAAAAGGATAATATCATCTCTTCTTTCAATTATACACAATGTTTCAATATCAAATGTTGCATATTTTCAATAAAATTCTCGCTGAAAGCCATTTTATTATTGTTATTTTATTTAAAAGAAATTTTGCATTTTTTATGATCAAAAGTAAATTGTGTTATACTTTTAATAAGGAATTAAATACTGGTTAAATGTATTTTTGCATTAACATTAATGGTCATTTAATTTATTAATACGTCTCAAAAAATTATAATAATTTCTAAAATTTTCTTTGCTAAAATATATTGTGACAATTAAAATGATGCTAAATTTTGGTCTGTTGATTATTCTTTTAAATTAAAAAAAAAACTTCAAATATTGTTGCAAACACCATAGAGCAATAAATTAATAAGCGATCACCTAAATAAATTCTGGTGTAAATGGAGAATTAAAGACAGAAAAATAACCGATGCTGTAATTTAGCTAAATGTAACATATATTCTCATATTAGATGTTTTTCTCTTACAAAATTGTGTTCTGTTTTTATTGTCTAACTTTGGATTTCTTGTTTTCAAGGTCTGTATCAATATATTATTCATCATTTAGTCTGTGATGGAAGAGGAGACTGTAGCAAGTTCAGAGATACCAATCACCAAGGCTGTTGAGGTATATAAGTTATGTTGTCATGAACCTTAAATGAGATTTTAATTAGTTTCATGACCTATCGATGATTATGAAGTTATTTTTCTTTTAATAGGTTAGGAAGTAATTTAGTTGAAAACTCATTTAAGATCATATACCCATGGGATTCGGTGAATTTATCTTGTAGATCATTGACAAAATGAAACCAAGAACAGCATTAATACCAGTCACCTTTTAATGTTCAGTAATTTCTTGTTTGGGTCAAAGATGAAAGATGTGATCAAATACTCATGCTGCAATAATTCCAAACAATTGGAAGAAACTTTGAGAAATTTATGTATATAGTCTTAAATGAGATTTTAATTAAATTCATGATTTATGAAACCATTTTTTCTTTTAATAACTCGGAAAGTTATGAATTTAATTAAAATCTCATTTAAGATCAATGCCTAAATGACAATTTCAGACTCTTTGTCATCATCAAAATGTATTTAATCTTACTAATTTTGATAAAAAAAAAAGCTTCCCACTATTTGTGATTGGTGAAGATTATTTGAGGTCTTGACACTTCCACGAAACTATATTTCTACTCCGTATGACGGATCTTTTAGATAAAATGACTTTAGTTGAGTTTTCCATTAAGAACATGACTTTTTAAACTTACCTTTATCTTACATACCCCTTCTTCAAAACAACCTATCCCTTGTTCAAAAGAGTCTTCTACCATAAAAACTTATAAATGCACTCGAGGATCTTTTTTGCAAAATACATGAATAGAGAGAACGTCATCGAAAACGTGATCATCATACAAGAAAAAAGATAGTTCAAATGAGGTTTTTGAGTATCAATTATGTTGTTCTTTGACTTCAAAAATTGTTAAAAGTTGTTATGATTGTAGTTTGTACTCAAAAGTGGGTACTTGCATCAACTACAGAAATACCATCATAGACTAAATTAAGAGCCAAAAGACAAAATAAAAATAAAAAATCTAAGCCGTTCTTAATCTGAAAAATGCCAAGTTTCAGCTTCAAGTTCAAAAACAAACACTAATTAGGGGATGAAGCATTTTGTTAATTTCTTATGCAGTCTGTGTGTGTTATGTATATAAAGAAGCTAGAGAAGGGAAGAAGTATCTGCCTGATTGATATGTTTTTCTTTTTTAGGAAACTCCCAAGGACACAATGCCAGCAGATAAGGAGGGCAAGAAGGAAGACTTAGATGGAGAATTTATAAAAGTAGAAAAGGAACCTGCAGCCGTTGAAGATGACAAACCCGCCATCATCGAACAAAACAGAGAAGTTCTCGAGGCCCAGGAGAAGGTAAATGAACTTGAGCTTGAACTGAAAAGAGTAACCACAACACTGAAGCATTCAGAGTCTGAAAATGCCGAACTCAAGAAGGAAGTCTCACT
Source organism: Saussurea involucrata (assembly GCA_033807775.1). Taxonomy (NCBI): domain Eukaryota; kingdom Viridiplantae; phylum Streptophyta; class Magnoliopsida; order Asterales; family Asteraceae; genus Saussurea; species Saussurea involucrata. The sequence goes on along the minus strand of CM066321.1, from coordinate 161,505,792 downwards.
TACAACGGAAAAGCTGGAGCAACAGGAGAAGAAACACGAAGATCTCGAAGTTAACCACAAGAAATTAGAAGAGCTTCTGAAAGAAGCCGAAGAGAGATACAATTTACAGAATAGTACTTTGCAAGAGGAACTGAAAGCTCAAGAGGCTAACCAAAAGGAGCTGGTTACAGTAAAGGAAGCATTCGAGACTCTAAACATCGAGTTGGATACCACAAAAAAGAGGATGCATGATCTAGAACAAGAACTCGGTCTTTCTGCAAGTGACGCCCAAAAATTTGAAGAGTTGCATAAGGAGAGCGGTTCACTTGCTGAATCAGAGACCAAGAGAGCATTTGAGTTTGAAAGATTGCTTCAATTGGCTCAAGCGAGCGCAAAAGAGATGGAAGATCAAATGGCTTTAGTCAAAGAAGAACTCAAAGGTCTGTACGAGAAGATCGCTGATCATCAACAGGTCGAAGAAGCACTCAAGAAGAGTACCACCGAGCTATCTGCAATCCAAGAAGAGTTGGAAGCTTCAAAAGCACAAGCTGAATCAGAGACCAAGAGAGCATTGGAGTTTGAGAGATTGCTACAATTGGCTCAAGTGAGCACAAAAGAGATGGAAGATCAGATGGGTTCAGTCCAAGAAGAACTCAAGGGCCTGCACGAGAAGATCGCTGATCATCAACAGGTCGAAGAAGCACTCAAGAAGAGTACTGCTGAGCTATCTGCGATCCAAGAAGAGTTGGAAGTTTCAAAATCACAAGTATTAGAAATCCAGCAAAAATGCACTTCACAAGAGGCTCATATCAGTGAACTGACTGAAGCTCTGAATCTGAGCAAGGTTTCTGAATCTCAAATCAAAGAAGATCTTCTAGCAAAAGAATCCCAGTTGGAAGAACTCAAACTGAAGCTTCAAGAAGAAGAAAGTGCAAAAGTACCGATTCAAGATGAGTTAAAGAGTCAAGAAGCACAGTTGGCCTTGATTCAAGAACAACTAGCCAAAGCAACAAACGAGAAGGAAGCTCTTGATGCAGTTGTGGTCGATTTGAAAACCGAATTAGCACAAACTAAGGACCATTCTAGTGATCTTGAAGCCAAGCTACAGCTGTCAACCGAAAACTTGAAGGCCGAGGTAGAAGAAACAAAATTGCAAGCGAAGGAGCTAGAGAAACAATCGGAACTCCTGGAACTTAAAGTCAAAGAAACCGAATCAGAACTCGAACAGATTTCAGCTAAGATGTCTGAACTTACCTCAACATTAGCCAGTCTTGAAGAAGAAAAGAAACAACTGAACCAACACGTGCAAGATTCCACAGACAAAGTAATTCAGCTAGAATCTGAGTTAACCCAGTCGTCTGCGCGTAACACAGAGCTCGAGTTGGAGCTTAAAAGTGCTGTTGAAAAATACACTGATCACGAAACACGAGCCAACACGAGCCATCAGCGTAGCGTTGAACTCGAAGATATTATCCAGACACTGAATTCCAAAGCAGATAATTCAGGTCAAAGAGCCAGTGAACTGGAGTTGTTGCTAGAAACAGAAAAGTACAGAATCCAAGAGCTAGAAGAACAGATAACCACATTGGAGAACAAATGCAAGGAAACAGAAGAAGGATCAGGCATCCATTCTCGTAAAGTATCTGAACTCGAATCAGAAATCGACGCATTGCAATCGAAAGCAACCGCTCTTGAAGCCGCACTCGAAGCCGCCACTAAAAAGGAGCAAGAATTGCTCGAATCATTGGATTTAGCAACCACAGAGAAAAAACAACTGGAAGACACCTCAAGAAAATCAGCAGAACAGCTTGGCGAAACTGAAAACTTACTCGAAGTACTGCGAAACGAGCTCAAAGTCTTGCAGGATAAATTCGAGGGCATTGAAAACGAGCTTGAAGCTACCAAAACGAGAGAAGCAGAAGCCATACAGAAGCTGAAGTCAGTGGAAGAACATCTACATGAGAAAGAAACACTACATGAGACCCACACTAGAGATTCAGAGCTTAAAATCCAAGAAGCAGTTGCGAATTTCACTAGCAGAGACACAGAGGCCAACTCATTGCTCGAGAAATCAAGAAATCTTGAAGATCAATTGAAGGCATACGAGGTGCAGTTAGCTGAATCAGCAGGAAAATCTGCTTTGCTAAAAGAGGAATTAGATCAGCTTTTGTTGGTAAAAACCAACGCAGAACACGAGAATAACGAACTCAAAAGAATCATATCGGCATCAGATGATAATGCAGCAAAGATCACCGATGAGAACGAAATGTTGGTTATAAACGTTATTCAACTCAAAGACAAGATCAACGAGCTTGAAATTTCTCTAAGTACAGCACAGAGTGAAAAGGAATCGGCAATTCAAAAACTTGATTCACATGTGAAGACTATTGCCGATTTAACCGACCAGCATTCGAGAGCCTATGAGGTTGCTGATAAGGAGGGAAAAGAGTTATCAGAAGCGAATTTGAAGCTTACTCAAGAAGTTGCCATTCACGAGTCTAAACTCAATGATCTCCAGACGAGTTTATCTGCAGCTTTGAACGAAAAAGATGAGACGCTCAATCAGCTTCATATCTCCAAGAAAGCAATAGAAGATCTGACAGAAAAGCTTACTTCTGATGAGCAGAGGCTCCAGTCTCAGGTAACTTCCAATCACAAGATTCACAAAAAAAAATCAAATAGGCCCAATAACACAAAAAAATCGACCCATCTCCAACCACATGATATAATATATATATATATATATACCATTTGAAAATAAAATACAAAAAAAAGATATTAAAAGCGTAGGTACATTTGTGTTTAATTGACAGATATCTTCACTGGTGGAAGAGAACAAGATGCTGAAGGAAACACATGAAAACGCTAAAAAGGAGCTTCAAACATTTATAGCTACACTTGAAGGGGAAGTGAAAGAACACACATCTAACGAAACGTCTCTGAAAACCGAGCTTGAAAATCTCAAGGTAGAGATGGAAGAGAATGTTGCATTAAAGAACAACCTAAAGAGTCTTGAAGAAAAACTAGCAGCAGCCCAAAACACAATCGTTGAACAGGTCAGCCTCACCCACCCATTCTACTATTTATTTATATGATTATCATTAATTACCACCACCATATGGTTGATGAGAATCTTATGATTTGGTTTCATTATGAAAAAACAGAAAGAGACACATTCACAGAAGGAATTGGAAAGAGATGCTGCTGCTTTGAAGGAGCTTGAAGCAAAGAATGCATCACTTTCACAGTTGGAGACACAAATCAAAGATCTCACACAAAAGCTCAATGCTAAACCCAAACAAGAGGTAACGCCCTACATCTTTACATATAACGATAGTCTCTCTCTCTCTCTCTCTCTCTCTATATATATATATATATATATATATGATATATATGGGAGGGTCAGGTTGATTGGAAAACCTAAAAAAAAACGGAAAACTGAAGAATACCCTGGTAATCCTTCATCTGGACGGTATGCACTTGTGCATACAAGTAATTTGTTACATGCATGCGTGCATAAAAACCAATAAAACAACATAATTTACCCCTATACGTCCAGATAGTTTTCCGTTTTTTTGAGGTTTTCCTCTGAACCTCCCTCATATATGGGAAACTGTAAAAGAAAATGAAAAACGAACATCCTAATAACTAAGTATGCACATGTGCGTTTGTCCGAAATAATTTGTCTGATATGGACATACATGCCCATTCATAAAAACCAAGAAACATCTTCAATTTCTTGTATGCACACGTCCATATCGTACAAATGAAAAAACCATTCGTTTCACGCTCTCCTTTATCTCCCTGTTTACAACCAAAACGGGTTTACAGCCAAACTTTTCTCTCTCTCTCTATATATATATATATATATACACATATATTTTCATATGTATGTATTTGGATTTTAAATAATAAAAAAAAAGTATAATGGTAATGGCAGGTGGTTAGCTCGAATGAGGTGAAATCAAGGGAGTTGGGATCAAGTCCAATGAAGCGTAAGAGCAAGAAAAAAGTGGAAGATACTTCTTCATCACCCACAACCACAACCACAACCACAACATCAAACACTTTTGGGACAAGCTTCAAGGTCATCTTGGGAGTAGCATTGGTATCAATTATCGTGGGTATACTTCTTGGTAAGCGATATTAATTAATTAATTTATCTTTTATTTTTATTTTTATTTTTCCTTTTTTTGTTTTTTTGATTGGTTTGGTGTTTTTGTTTTTATTATATAATTATCTGGGTTTTGATTAATATATGATATTATGAGGACATGGTGTTGTGTTGTTTATTCCCCTCCATAACATCTATTGAGTTTTAGTTTTTTTGTGATGTTGATGCTTTATTTCATTTCTGGTTAATAATTGTAAAAGTGTTATGATTTGTTTTCTCTCCCTATCAAAATAAGTGTTAATATTTGTGTTTTAGTTTTTGTATTCTAATAATTGTTTTAACTACTTGGGTCCTAGCGCATTGGTTATGTCTTATGAAGATGTAGTGAAAATCTCATCTACTTCGGATTTCATATTTGTATTTTAGTTTGTTTCATGCTACTTTTTTTGTCACATCATTATCAACTCAGTAAATTAAGAATTGTAAGAGCATCTTCAATAGAGGTTCTTACAAGAACCTTCTTTTTACACTTTATGTTGCCAACTCATTTCTAACTCATCAAAATAAAAACTGATACAAAAGTCTACAATGGTAATTCTTATAAGGACCTTCTTTTTGTGGGTGTCATGTATTAGTAGTTATTAATAATAACCTCATTTTGTAGGTGTCATGTATTATTTCAATACCAATAACATGGATATAAAAATGAATATATATATACACACACCAATAAAATGTTATTTCACACAATATTCCAGGTCAAAACCATGGGTTTTTTACTAAATCTCATAAACTATGGGTGATTTATAAGAGCATCCCCAATGGAGGTTCTAAAAACCCATTTTTTGTACTTTTGTTTTGTCACATCATTTCCAGTTCATCAAATTAAGAACGTACATAAAACTTTACAATAATACTTATAAGAACCCATTTTGTGGGTTCTATTTAATTTTCAACATCAATAATAATGATAAAGTCAATAAGATATATGAAAAAAAAACTAACAAAAAAATCAATTCACACGAAGTCCATGGTAAGACTCACCAATAATGGTTTTTCTAAGAAACTACGCTTTTTGTTCCCAAGAACCTTGCACTTGCGGAGATGTTTTAAAACCTCTTTTCAATAATAGTTCTAGATGTACGATTATCAAAGTGTTCCCCAGTTTTTTTTTAAAGTTTTTAAACCTTCGTGTATATTTTTATAGGGTTAATTAATCAATTTTATGAATTACTCAACAAATAAGTAAGCATTATTTGTTTTTGCTTTATTTTAAGTGAAAGAAAAAACTCTTACCCAGTAAGCACTTACTGGATTTACGACACTTACCAACAATCCATTTTGATGACCGATAATATTACCCGACAAGATAAGTGATGGTGGTAACTCTCGACAATAAGCGTTTGCCGTTTGGTAAACGACTCCATTGGTAAATAGAGTACTGGATTCATATCCAACAACTCTTTACCTACTTTTTAAAATCTGATTGTTTTTAAAAAAAATCATAATCAAAATCAGATTCACCAAACACATGAGAAGAGGAAGAGGAGGGAAGAACAGTTCTTTTCTTTTTTTAAGTTCATAATTACAAATTAACTATGAAAAAATTATTGAATCTGAAAAAATATGTAATAATATTAATAATAAAAAAAAACATATGTTGAATTGAAGCATTCTAAATTCAAAACTCCATTTGGGTTACTTTTACAAGCTATCAAGCAGCCTGAGGCTTGTCCTTGTCCTTATTTCCAGCAAGAATCATAGAAATCTGAAGACCTCTGCTGAATGCTTGGTTGAATAGCAGCCTCGTCTGGAACTCCGACACGAATGGGAACCACGACAATATAACAATGGGCATGAATATAACCAATCCCATCACACATTCGTACGCACGCCCCAACTCCATTATCGAGTCCCAAAATCCTATGCCTTTTACGCAAGGCCTGCATGCTTGACCGATCTTCAGAGTTCCACAAAACCAACTCAATTAGTATCCTTCCATAACTCTAGTTTCAAAACCAAACAAAACGAGCCCAGTATATCCCACTTGGAGGTGGGGTCCGGAGGGTGGGATGTATGCGATGTGTCTTCTACCCCAAGGAGTAGAACAATCCGACTTGTGAAAAGTGAAGACTGTAACTCTAGTTTGACTGGTGCTTTATTGGGCCAAAGGCTACTTTGTGTAGTTTATAGTAATGTAGAGACTTACCAGGATGAATGCCCAGCCTGTTGGCAAAAACGCGAGGAATGCAGCAAATATGTCGCTGATGGTCAAGCCACATACGACAAATAAGACTGTCATGATTGAAAGGAAGCCAAGGAAGAGAAGTGCCTTTAAGATCCTGAACATGAGTTGAAAGTCTGTGCCAAATCTTCGTCTGCCCATTGACACCAGCTGACAACGAGAGTATACACCATAACTTTAGATTTTCATGAATCATAGATGACCAATCTGGTCTTTTTTCCTTCCAAAATTGTCCTTCAATGGCTATAAACCAATGAGAAGTAGGCAATTGTCTATATATCTAATTCAATACATAATTCAGAATTCTTTTGTTTGGGGGGGGGGGGGGGGGGAAGAGGTATGCAAACCTTGCAACTGTCTCAAGATTGCCTAGTTTTAGAAGTTGATTGTGTGATACTCCCTCCATCCCGAAATAAGTATCCACAATAAAAAAGACAGACGGTTTTAGAAAAGTGTAATTATTACACTTTTAATGCACTAAATGACAGTTTTACCCTTAATAATAGAGGAAAGTAATTAATTTCTCCATATCATAGTTAAGGCTACTTATTTTTCGAAGGTGGAAGCTTATTTCGGAACAAACTAAAATAAAAATGAGCACACTTATTTTGGGACGGAGGGAGTAAGACTTCACACTTGTATTATATGGACTCCTTCAAATATACGAACAACAAACGATGATCTATAGTTGCATTTCACTTGATCAAAATTTATAATTATGATTTCTAGCATTGTACACGTAAATAACCAAGTTACTCTTACCTTCAAGGCTAGAAGAGCAGTTATCATAACCAACCACGAAAGCCCATAAACCTGAAAAATGAAAGAACTGATGAGAACAGGTTGTGGAATACACAAAACAAACGAACGAAAAGAAAGAAACAAACCAGAATACTTGTGCTGCCGCGTGCAATGTTAAGGTGATAGACGAGTCCATACTGGTAAATGAAGAATCGAAATGCAAGTATAATTTCAAGAATTCGGCCCCTTATGTTTGTGTACTTGAGGTGCTGCTGTTCCGCATCCCACCACGATTCCCAACTTTTATCTTGTGCAATACCAATCCCGCCACGATTACCCATCCACCTTTTCCAATCAGTCCAATCCTCCACAGTCTTCTGCCAGTCGAAACCGGAAGGATTGAACACAAAGGGAGCAAATAGCCATGAACAAACCAGGAACCATATCGAGAAAGTGATGAACAAGTAAAGTTTTGAACTTCGATACGAGTCCCCATAGACTTGATAAATAACCAGTAGTATACCCAACTCCAAACCTTTCACAAAATGACTACGTGAATACAACCTGTAATTCTCAGCAAATTTTGCATGGAAAACAACAAAACCACGACCAGTAGCTCGATATTTGGAACCTCCATGCAAAATTGTTCTTCCATAGTAATGTGCTTTGGTTCCAAGCTGGAAAGTGAAAAATACAGAGGCCAGTTGGAGTTGCATAATGATAAAATCGCCCAATGCGGTACGGAATCCTCTTTCTAGCCCGATTTCCATAACCATAGGAAGCACCAAAAGTAATCCGAGCTGAAAAACAGATTGGGTTGCCAAAGCCTCTTCTAGCCCCTTGTTGCTACTAATAGTTGCATCTTCTATTATTCGCTTTTCCAACCCACTCAAAACCATATACATACGTCCATATAAAAAGACGTAAACAATAAGCACAGTAACCTGGATAACAAGAAAAAGGAATACCAAGTTATTTAATGCTAGTAATAACGTAAAAATAAATACAAGTAGTTGATTTGGCATTATACCATGCTGCTAAAGTAGAAACCAACTGTGGTGAAGTAGAATGAGAACATCCTATAAAAATCAAAACGGCGACCAAGTCGGTAAACATCACGGCTAAGTGTTTGTTCGCCGTTTCCATTGGCAACCTTGGCCTCAAAAAGGGATATCTGATTCATACCAACGTCACGGCCCTTGCCTACTTGGATATATTCATGATGTGTAACATAACCCCCACGCAGAGTTGAATTGTAACCTGGAAAGACGTTATAGAATTAACAATAAATGCATCAAGCAACGATCTTTTGGAAGATGAGAAAGTTTACCTGAAAATATATCCTCGCTCAAGTTGATGGTTCTAGAAGCTTTACTTACTCCACCCCTTGTTATGTGGAAGAGTCTATCAAATATATCAGGATGACCATAATGGAAACGCACCCTGTGAAGTATACAGACTCTAATGTTAACAAAACTTGGCACGGCATATTAAAGAACAGATATATATATATACACACATTTTAGCTCTTCAAGACAAATGTGCGAGTGTCATTATCATGTTAACAAAACTTTAATGGCACAGCATATTAAGATTTCATACCTCAGAGGGTCTGCCAAAACCCTTTGGCCGATAGTTACAAAACTTGTCTCCTGATTGGACATGAACCAAGCTAGGGATGATACACTGTAAAGTGATGAAATGTGTGAAGGAATTAGTATAACAATCCATTCATTCTCATTGAAATAATGATAACCGCTAACCAACCCCATGGCCGCCACCTCCCAAGGTTTTGGCCAACCCAAGTTCAAAGGCTTTCATGATAAATAATTGAGTAAATTACGTTTTTCGTCCCTGTGGTTTGTTAAAAATTGCAGACTTTGTCCCTGTGGTTTCGAAATTGCGGTTTTCATCCCTATGGTTTGCAATTCATTTCTATTCTCGTCCCTGAGGCTAAATATTACTTTTAAGTATGAGGGACTAAAATAGAAATGAATCGTAATCCACAGGGACGAAAAAAGCAATAAAATTTAAATAATAAGGACAAAAACGATAATGAATTATAAACCATGGGGATGAAAATCGTAATTTCAAAATCACAGGGACGAAAATAGAAATTTTCAACAAACCACAGGGACTAAAATGTAATTTACTCTAAATAATAAGTTGACATGAAATCAATACCGACCTTCCAGTGAAAATATGTTCTCTCAAACCCAATATTGTTGGTCTACGTTGGCCATGATGATCTTTATGAAATTCCTCCAATACATTTCGCATTTTAAATGCTTCCTCAAAGTAATTGTCCTGTGCATACATAGTAAGATGTTGGATAAAGCTTCTGAAAGCCGAAAACAGGATAAACTTTTTGGAATTACCTGATTCATGTCAATGGTCTGCAGTGCTTCTCCGCGAGTAAAAATAATGGCATGATTTTGGTTTTCGGGTTTTCCTTCACCAATTTCTGTAGGAGGACCGGGAAGCTTGATACGGTATATTTCCTAACGTGCCAATAAGTCATGGTAATAGTTAAGCTACCACTAGTACAATAATAACAACAAAAAACACAAAAGAGAACTTTATCCATTGTTAGTTTATATGATCATTCTTCTGCATTGGAATCGTTGTTACCTCGTCTAAATGCTCCCCACCCTTGACTAGAACAGAGTAGTAAACCTTCTGAGATCTACCATTGATGGTAGCTTCTCTCTCATCTATATATGCAACTCGTAAAGAAGGATATCTGAACGGTTCAGAATATGATTAGGAAATATACTTGAAAATTTCTAATGGACATAAAAAAAAAACTTACGTCAGCATGAGATTTAAGATGTTAACATAACAACTTTGATCTCTCTCATCACTAGATTTCTTTTGAGCACCATAAACCTGGCAAGAGACGACATATGTGAATTTCAAATCTGCCATTGCACTTGAACGTGCTTTGAGATCCATGTGGGGTTTATTCATATTAAGTGTCCGGAATCCAGTAAAAATTTCTGTGAAGGAAAATCATAGTGGTTAGCTAATAAATATTTAAAAGAAAATGATACTAGAATTTATAAGTCTAAGACATAACAAATCACACTAACCGTCATCTTTTGCATAGTCTAGGAAACATTGGAGTTCAAGAGCTTCCTTGTAGTACATCATCCCTCTCACTGAAACAAACTTTAGTGAATAAGACTCTAAATATATATATATATAATATAACTTACAGGATGAATTAGCATGCAAATGGAAAAACCTGTTCTGGAAAGCGTCTGCCCCCTGTAAGAAACCCATTGACGTGTGGCTTCTGTTTTGTCTTGGCTACCTTTAGTCCGCTGTTCAAAATTTTTCCATTCATCTGGTTTTGCATATAGAATAAAAAATTAACGGTCCTTGATCCTAGATAAATAGGACAACAGTCAAAACTGAAATCAATGGTCACCTGGATAGATCTTCTGAAGGTAAAATAAAATTGAAATTCCATCCTCGTTTTCATGATGAAGCTCCTCTTTGGAATATAGAACATCTTCTTTGTAATATGGAGTCAAAACACTGAAGTTTACACAAGCAACCCCAGTTGTCATATCAAGTGTTCATATGTGCTAAATGCAAACAAATTGCATATCTTATGGCAACACTAAGAGAAAAGAATAGAGAGAATCTTAATGAGCAAACAGAAAACTTCAGACTTCCAAAAGATTCAATTTTCCCCTGATCTCCAGGACTAGTCATGTTTGACTACTTAGATAGGGCAAACATGTAACTTAGTATACCATAGGTAATTAAAAAAGTCACACTTATGCCGGTTAGTCTGTAAGTTCTGGCATCTCGTTTCCAGTCATATTTTTTATGCCCACTACTCTTCGTGTCATTGTTAGCCTATTCTAGTTAAGGATGGGTATCATATATCATAACATTTCTAAGGTTTGAGCTCACATCCGACATGGATTAAAGCCATGCATGTGAAAAAATTTGCTCTTAGATTGAACAGAGACCTTGTTGAATCCTTTCTGGAAGGAGTACAAGCAGGTGTGCTGTAAAGCTCAATGATGGATCTCTTGCCAGGTGGTAAGGAGGATTGGAAGCTAAAGGCTGCTATCACTCATGAGGACAATAATACAGGGCATCCACAAGTGAAATAAGTGAATCTTTGAAAAATTACTGACCTAAATGAGAGCATATTGCGGACCACTGGAGCATTTGGCATCCTCATATATAAGGAGTTTGCAAAAAAGGTGATACGCCGACGTGCTTCCAAATTTGTAGGCACGTTAATTGCAGATTCCTTAACAGTCAGAAGCAAACGAAGCCTCACCACCTACAAACACAAATTAAAAAAATAGTAAAAGGAACAATAAAAACAAAATCATGAGTGTCAGATGATACCTTTTCCTTCCAAGATCTGATTTGAGTTAGTCGAACATTGATTCTTTCAAATCTTTCCTTTTTGTCATTATCTTGATGATAAGAGTGGGCTTTTTCAAGTATTCTACAGAAAAAGGACATGAGTTGCTTTATAACAGAATACTTAAAGTTCACACCAAAATACACATCGAAAAGCCTGCTAATAAACAAACTCTCATGAATGGATGTGTGTTACAACTTACTCGTGCCCTACCAAGTGGCCTTTGGCCAAATGGTATCAATGAATCTTACAACTCATGGATTGTGAGTTCAAATCTCTTTAGAGACATCAGTGTATCAGTTTGTTGGTTGTTTAAAAAATAAAAGACTTACTCATGCCCGTTACTCATAACATCTTGAGTGATAATCTCCATAATATCCTGAAGGACATTGATGATTTGGGATGCGTATTTCTCAGCATCAACATTGTCTGCTTGCTGGCAGATAACCCAACGAAGTAATCAGAAAATACTCTAAACCAGAAAGACTGGATATATTAACAAACGTTTAAAGAATTTAAGTGATAAGAATGATATGGAATAATAACCCACAAATTAAAAGAAATACTCCTTACCAGATGTTCTAAGAATTTCTCCAACTTATCATTGAGTGAAGGCAATTCGCTCATGCGAAAGTTACTCAAAAATGTCCGCTGTTCAATGCTAGTTTCTATTTCATGGCATATATGCCGTAAGATCCTGTAAAAAGAGCAAAAGACAACCTGTCAAGAGATAATTTAAATAAAAGAAAAAGAAAAGAAAAACAGCCATCCTAACTTGGTAGGTAAATATTTGCATTAGAATCAAGATGCCAAGAGCAATTGACCACATGAGTGCAGGCCTTACATATTATCTCGTTCATCATCCAGAAGGCCAAATAATATTTCCTTCAGTGTTTGGTAGCACTCTATAACTGCTGAACGCATATAATCATCACTAGTGATCTTCCTGAATAAGTCTGCATCTTCCTTTCCTTTAAAATCTTTGGCCATGTCTAATGCGATCGGGATCTTAAATAAGTGTCAAGAAGTCAAATACATGATTGACATTTGATTTCAGATAATCAATTAAAAATAACAACAATAACAAAAAGACTTTTGAGGTATAAAGGATTTGTACCTTACTAGCAAGCAGGAATGGTGGCCACTGGACCACTGGGACATCGCTTGTAGTATATGGTACAAGAAGTAGATCTCTCTCACTTGAAAAAAAAAATGAAGGGTGTCAGCAAAATCTTAACTTTCAATTTGATTTCTTAGATTATCAACCAAAAGCTGTGTGAGATAAGAAGCAGCTTCAACCTGTCGCTAATCAAGTCTTCCATCCTCATTGAAAATATGAACTCATTCCACACCTGCGAAAATTTTGCTATGTTCTTCCTCACCAATGAGTCATCTTCCTGTAGAGCACTTTTCATCTTAGTAAACAGAAGCAACATCACATGTAAACTGGTAGCATAAATGGCTCCATTCATATAACCAAACGGCATTATAGTGTTTCCATCCATGTTAAGTTCAACATAAAAAATAAAAAAATTAAGCACTACCAGCTGCTGTTCTCTTTTAGGTTCTTTCTGCATTGGCACAAGGCGTTCATAGAAAGCTGAAGGAACCGACTCAAACCGAGAACGTAACATCCCAAGTGTCCGAATCTAATGATCAAATAGCAGAAAATGATGATATCAAGTGAAAATTCATGTTACCAGAGGATTTGGATCCTAATTGTTCATCAATAATAGCTCCATGTGATCAAATAGTTTTTTGTAAATGAAGGATTCATCACTTTTATGACTCGTTGATACATGCCATCTTCTGTTCGTAAAGTTTAAACAAATTAGAGAAATGCGTGTACTAACCTCACCCAAGTGGCTGAAGGCCCCATAGATTCCACCAATAATAGTAGCATATATTGCATACCAAATTTGTGTGTCCATGAAATAGACCTAAAACAACAATTATATTACATTACATATGCTTAATATGCCACGTAAAGGCAAAAGTAATTATTTTAAAGAACACTCACCAAGACAATTGGAGCCCAAATAGCAATAACAACGCCCATATTATGGGTCACTACAAAATGCTCAAATAAATATGAAATCAGATTTTAATCTCAAAAGATTCACAATCAAGCAAAGATTAGTGAAGTTTAAGATTTTACCATTGGGAAAGAACTCGTGCCATTCATAGCTGCTAACAGACATGTTCATGATTAACTTTGTGGGAGCGACCAATGGCAATATCTACAATGAAAAATGTACATTTTAGCATGAACTATATATATATATATGTGTGTGTGTGTGTGCGTGTGTGTGACAATGAGTTCATTTATGTATCTTATATAGGATTTAGGTGATTTATTCACGTTTGATAGACATGTCTTGCTATAATGAGCCGACTATGCATATCTCCATGAACGAGATTTTTACTGACCATATAAAACATGTTGAGGTTGATTATCATTGTTTGTCAGAAGGTGGTTGGTATTTTTTGCAACTTTCCTACTAATGAGCTAGTTTGGTTTTGATCTGTAGACCACGTTATAGGACATCTTGGTGAAGCCCCTATGAGTGCTCGTTGATCCTATAGCTAACATTTTATGTAATTCATGGCGTAGTCTACTTCGCTGAACTTGAAAATGAATTTGGCATTTTTTTCAATGAACTTCGTCGAAATGGTCAATAATTGCCACATAGACATGCATAAAGACAATAAAATCTAAGATACGAGCCCCAGCAGCTGGCTTGTATTAGCAATAGATTTTAGAATTTAAGTAACAGCATGATAGGAGCCAAAACTACCTCCACATAGTAGCTGAACGCAAACTTGCTTATAAGCAGCATTATCCAAAATAGTGTATACCTAGGATCAAGAGTAATAACGTAAGAGAAAAAAATTCAAATAATATATCATGTATTTATTCATATCAGCAATAAACTGCTTATCCTTACTTGAAAAGAGAAAAGATGTCCTCATGCATGCCTCTTCCAACATAGAGTTTTGGCTGAGATATTTGCAAACTTCAGAGTAGAACAAGAAATATATAATATGATTAATATCAATACAAAGTAATGACAAGTAAAGAAGCTTGCCTGAGCCCACCACATAAGAAGAGTGACTATACGCCAGTTCGAACGTTCCATGGATCTCCTTATACATGGAAGCAAAAATAGCAAGGCAGCCAATACGTTGGGTATCAAATAAATTGCTATAAGATAGTTATAAAGGGATTGCTCTCTCCAATTTCCTCCTAGAGTACTGAAAAACCTCACAAGTCCTGTTGGATTCGGAACAGATCTTGAATAACAAACAGGAAGTATGACTACCCAAAAGGCAGCTACAATAAATTTGAAAAGGTAGCGAAGAATCTGGGTCAGTTTCAAGCTCCTCCAGGCACTGAAACTAAGGATTATATCTAAAGTAGCTGCAGTAAGAAACAATAAAAACTTATACAGTTATGATGGGATCAGCAAAATATAATATTTACCCATATGTGGGCTAAGATGGCTCGATTAGTAAATGGGAAATATAATCAATGAAAGAAGGTGCAGGAAGTACCTTGAATAAAGTTAAGAACAGCATAAGTAATGAATATGCTTAAGATACTTTTAATGACATCCTCTTCAAAAATTCCAAAAACCGATCCATCTTCATGCCATGCAAGAATTACCATAGCCTGCAAATAGAAAAGAAAGCTCGAAATGTTACCAATCCAACTAAAGTAATCATCAACCAACTGCATGGTTCTATTATATATTTATATACCTGAAAGAACAATATAAGGAATATCCACATCCGATCAAAACTCCTGTAAAGGTGAAGAAATGTGCGCACTTCAACAAAGTTTGTTTTAGGTTTCTTCTTTCCAGATACTACTTGGTTGCGCCCCTGCAATTGCATGTCAAGATCAATTGGGCACTAGTACAAAAATAGACTCCTTATAAACAACCATAGATATCTACCTCCAATGAGATATTCACTTATGCAATGTGAAACCACATGAAACATGCATCGTGTTCTTGAAGGTCTAAAGATCACATTTATCCTTCTGATATTTACTAAATATGGAATTAAATTTACACAGAACTGCCTGTACGGATCTTTTTATAATTGTATTCTACATGCCACAGACTGTCAAAATATGCACAAGCCGTCTAATCTATGTGCAGATAATTACAAAAGAGAGGAAAAACAATATTCAACTGATAAGGCATGGATAAAGTTATAATTGGTTTCCATTTTTGGTAACTTCTTGCTGAGATAAATCATGTCGACAAAAACTCTATATTACAAACTATCGTTTTAAGGGACATCGTACCACATTCACGTATGTCAGGTTAAAGCTTTTTTGTTGGTTTGGGGGGGAGGGAGAGGGGGGGGGGGGGGGGGGACTTCTCAATCGATGTAAGTATCGTATTTGTAGTTTGTAACCAGTCCACCAAAGGTCGCATACTGTAACCTAAAGGTGAAAATGAAATTAGAGTGTGTTGCAAATCCAACAGAGAAGGCATGTCAATTTCCTACTGCATTTGTATTTGCTTCCTAGATTACAACTGACATTTGTTTTGCCGATTACTTAAATCCAAGCATTTCTTTGGTGAATACTAGCTTTAAAGTTGCACAAATCTACACATACTGCATGAGTTCGCGATGATTCATCGGAGACGGAGTGAACAAAAAAGTCAGATTTGCGGTCCATTGGCCAGCCTAACTTAAAGCATTTGTCAGACCTGAAAGAGAGGGAATTAAAGGTTGGTCTATTAGAAAAGGGTGCAACAATTGTAGCACCAATGCCAATTTTATGATTAAAAGAATTACCAAAAATATTCATTAAGATCATCATAGTTTCTCCATGAAGCATGGCTTGTTTTGCCACCTTGATTTCTTCTGGCTTCCTGTCAACAATTAGCAAATAATTTGTTCCCTTTAAGAAGAAATTTTCAATTAGAACAGAACCGATAGTGCACCTTAGATGTTATTACCTTACGGAGAACCTCATAAACAGGTGTCACAACATCATGCAAAAATGCTTCCTCACGAAGTGGTTCTGCTTGATATGTGCCTCCACTCACAGGTTGCACATTGGCAAATAAAGTTCCATGCATTTTATTTGCCATCTTATTTGTAAAATGAAAAGAAGATGGTCAACGTCATTCCCCGAACAAAGTAGCCGCATCATAAAGATAAATTAAATATAGTTACATTTTTTTAAAGTAAATGATATTGATGATAACGGAACATACAAATACAACAATATTGCTAGCTCTTAACAATTAGCTCACGGCAGAGAAGAAATCAAGTCATCATAAACCATTTTATTGTTATTGTGTTGGTTCCACCCACTTTGATAGCGAAATAAAAGAACAATTATTACTTGCATGTGTACTTGAAATATATTTCTATTGTGCATAATATTTTAAGCGTCACTCAAATGTCTTCCAAAGTTACAACATTATAGGATGTTCGCTTGCCAAAACAAGGGATCATGTTATGAAAAAACTGGAAGGAGCCAAGGCCTAGCCAAAAAGAAGAGATATGCTTTGACTATCGAGGTGGGGTCCGATTCTAGAACCTAAAATTTTGTTTTCAGAATTTATTTTGCAATTTTGTTATTAGCTTGCTTTGGCTACAAGTCACTTTGCACCTACATCTCTTTTCCTGATTAACAGAGTTATACTTTTTCTTGATTACGTTAGCATTATAGAAATGGAATAAACTTCTGCTAGTAGTTCTGTTATCGAGTGGAACACGAAGGTAAGAAAAGACAGACCAGCATGGCATGATAGATGAACTACGTTTTTAATATTCACTTACTATACGATATTCAGGCGCTCTGAAATCAATGTCCTAAATGAAGACATACAGTAAGATGATATTGAATTTAAAAGCAAATTAAAACGCGAACATATAAAAAGCCTGACATGCTTTACCAAGATGAAAGATATGGGAATTTAAGAGAAAACATACATTATGGAAAATATAGCAAATGCATTCAGGCATGAACCGGATATTTGAAGCTTCACCCCAGATAAGTAGATAAAGTCCAATGTAGAGAAGCTGTAATTGTTGCCTATCAGCAGTAGGTGGAACCTCACGTGATCTTGTACAAACAATAAATTGAACACAATCAGAAATAAAGATTAAATCCTCACTTCAAAGAACAAGAAACATGCTATGCAATCTTGACAACAACTTACTCAAGGATTGATGTACAGTGCAAATAATGACACCATGAGACATAGTTCTTGAAAGTTTTATCCAATAATTGCTGTACGGTACGGCTATCCAACTGCGAAAAATTCCTTATCAGTAAATAGTGCATCTCTAAAAACACAATATATTTAAGAGTGCTATAGAATTTCAACCTGCAGAAGAGTGAATGAATTCAGATACAAACATTAAAGTTCTTATTTCAACTTATTTCGATGAGATGGTGGAAGCTTTACCTGCTCATAATCTTCAACGTCCTTCGACCTTCTATCAATATTTGCAAGAAGCAATACTAAGTGTTCCCGTTGATTCGCAACGTTTCCTTTCTTCATTTCAGAGATGCATAAAATTCAGTCATAGTCAGATTTGTAAACAAGATCTTGCAAAGTTAAACGCTAGAAATAGAACCCTAAAGCATATTTAGCATTTACATTGCATACCATAAAATTGATCACTGTGACTGTCCAAATAAACAACGTAGTAAGCATTTTTTGCATGGGTTTCAACGAGGAAAGTACAACAAATTGGAGGAAGCATCAAGATGTCATTAGTGGAGCAAACATGCCTATTCAAATTAAAGGGATATCTTGGAACTTGGGACTTGTAACATTACTGGGGATGTAGAATTCCTAACAGTTCAGAAGGTATGTCCGGTACTGAAAGTTTAGGGTCCAATTTTCAAATTACCGAATGCAAGGTCATTCTACATATATCTAACAATTGCCAATAGAAAACTCCCCTACCCATTCAGAAAGAGAAATAACTCAAAAGGGAACGTCAGTTAAGTAATCATATTAACTACATATCTTTCTTTTATTGCTATACTTGCATTATCTATATACTGCTTGACATAAAACAGGAGGTGGATTTCTTTCGGTATTTCTTTGAATCTTTTTCATTGCTCGATAGATAGTTTGATAAGCTAATGACTTGTGTTTCCCGTGTTTCATGTAAAAGTAATATTGGAAATTAAGCTCGTCTAGTTTCAGAGTTCTTAACAGGAAAGCAAAGATAACCTGGAGCTTCTTATCTGTTCTTGAAGCATAAAATCTGGTTAGTGGTTACTAACTATACATGCTTCGGAAAAGTATGGTGTCTAGTATATATAAGACAAATAACCCAAGGGACTGGCCTGGCAGTCAATCCTCTATAGCCTTGTGTCCAAAGTGGCATGAGGCCTCAGGTTTCATTCCGTTCAGAAGCTATCAATTCCTTTGAGGGTCATCGCCACTAGGCCTAAAATTGAGGGAGCGTGTTACATAAACCTTGTGCACTAGTTAGGCTAAAGGTGTCATATACCAAAGTACCCTATATATATATAAGCATATACACACATACATAAATATATATACACACATGTGTATGTATAAGACGAATAATTTCAATTCCAACCTAAGCAGACACAACATGAGTTTCAAGCCATAAACCTTTTGAGGCTATAATATGGTAAGTGGATTTATCAGGATTAGAGTTCTTTTATCACTTCCGAAAAATTAAAGAGATGAAAAAGTTTGTTGGCCTCTTTTTCGCTGGATCAGTAAGAGTAAGATAGAAAGAATATAAAGAAGCACAACAAAGCCATAAAATATTCACAAGTTGAACAAAGTGGATTACAAATGCAAGTTACCTGAAATCCAAAAATTGATGACAACCACTCAAGAATATCATTAACAGACCTGTCTCTGTCTCCTATCCTTCTAACAACTGGAAGATTATCCGTATTGCGAATTGCACGAAGAGCTGCTTTGATCTGATGACATATAAAGAATGAAACAAATAAGAGAGATATATGGATACTCGTGTGTTGGGAATTGGGATATATGTATATATATGGAGAGGAGGGATATATGTATATATATGGAGAGGAGGGAAGGGAGAGAGGAAGAGCATGAAAGAAAGGAAAGCAAGATGTATGTCCATCTGAATACAACCTCAGGAAGCTCCATAATTGCTGGTTTATTTCCAACATCATATAAAGGAAGAATGTTATAATGTTCATATTGTTCTCTGTTTTCCTCTACATCTTTTGCATATTGCTGAGTCTGCAATGTCACAGAAATGAGGACATAAGTACTTTGGTATCGAACTTGCATAGCAACTAGAAATCAAAATATCTATGGTAGACCAATCATACCTCAGCCTCGACTTTTGAAGCAGGTACTACCGTCCTAAGTACATCATACAAAACCGTCGCAATCTGATAGATCTTTGCCATCTCCTCACTTAAGAGATGATATAAAGTTAAATAACAAAATGAATAAGTAATAAGATAAGGTAACATCTCTCGATGTATTCAAAAGGTCATTAATTAAAACCAAGCCTCACGGTTTCTTTGTGTATTGGCCCTCTTTGATATTTTTCTCGTAGAAGTTTTGGTAGTATTTCTGGATTTCCCTAGGATCACTTTTTGCTAATCGAGGTTTCGTCCTTTCTTCTTCCTGTAACAAAATAACATTTAATACTTCCATAAGAGTTTCTGAAAAAGCTAATATCATTAACATACTTTCATCTTAACTTAAAACAACGTTGTCATTCCAGACAGAAAAAAGCAATTAGTAGAATATAGTAAACTAAATCAGCCGAGACAGAAAGGCAGTGAAACTTGTAATATGCACCTTCTGGAGTCTATGTAGCAGATAGGTCTTGAATTGGCGGACACCACGTCCACTAGATTTTGGATCCATCCTGTGGGCCTTCTCAAACGCATGAAACCGGCCTAATCCAACAAATTAAATACATGCAAGGTTATGAGAGATTCATTAGAGTGGCTAGCAAGCACAGCCAACATCTTGTACATTAGTCACTTAAACATAACAAAGAAAGGAAGGTCACTATAAACTTGCAATTGCATAAAATCATAAATGACACTTATAAGACAAAACCTTCAATTTAGAACATAAAAGCCGTGAATTATTATAGGTTTACAGATTGCAGATAGAGGTTTTACAATAATCTGTAATTCACATTTTAACTCAATTTTTCCAGTTCCCTACAAGCATATCCTCCTTCCACCATTAGCACTCAAGAAATGGCACTCTCCCAACACACAATCATTTGAGACTTTTAACATTATTGGCACCTACTTCAGAAACAGAATATGGCGACTGGTCAAAGAAAACCAACTTGTAGAAGATCAAGGTCAAACATTAGGTGTTTGTTCCTTGACCATCCTATCATTGCTACACATCAAAATCTGAGTGTATGCTTACATATACTACCTCCATCCCACAACAAAGTTGACTTTTAACTTTTGCAAATCCAAACGTAGTTTTTTCCAAATTCGGAGTTTTCATAGATGTCTTTTGCTCCATCAGGACCTCATCCCTTCAATCCTCACTCCTATCTAGATCAACTTTTTTTCCCTTCCCATTAACCTATCTAGCATCCAGCCACACTGTACCCACCACTTTCCAACCACCTCTGTAAAGTGTAAACCTTCCTTTGCCTGCCATCTCCGTACGCCCCTGCTTGCCTCCGGGGCTTCAGGCTTGTTTGTGTTGGTGTAATTTTGTGGAGAAGATGGTGACATTCTTTTCTCTTTTCTCCAATTTCCTTTTTCTAATACTTTTACTGGTTGCAGTACTCTTTGTACCAACTTGTGAACATTTTCTCCTTTCAATTAAAGCTTTGTCTACTTCCTCAGAAAGAAGTCCATACTTCCTCATATATAGTAATCAAAAATCTTCATAACCAAAGCAATCCCATATTTGAACTTAAAACATAACTTATTTGCAACCAAAAACCAACCCAAAAAAAACTCTAAATTCTTCCTGTTTATGTGTTATGATAACAACAGTCACCAATTCCATGAGGTTGGACTTATGGATTGGAAGGCCTAAAGCTTGTTAGTAGACAGAGACACCACATTTTTTAAACAACATAGTAATTTTTTATTTGATAAAAGGAAATATGCAAATAGAGTATTGGGGAACATACACAAGTAAGCAACTCTGTCATTATCCTTCTCGACCTCATTGGCAACACGAAGGATAGGAGCAATAGATGCAAGAGATGAAGGTACGAGCTCGCTGTCAACCCCATCAGCATTTGGATCAAACATGGTGGAAGTCCTCGTCATCCTCCTCGATAACGACCTCGGTGGGCCCACCTCATCTTTGGTCCCACTCGTACTCGCCATCCCCACCGTCCAACTCCGACAACACCCCTTATTTCCACCGGAAATTCGTCGGAACTATTTCCTACTCTCTCCCAAAACCTTCTGAACAATGTGTAATCCAGAATCATATTTGTATTTTGGAATTTAGATATAGAGATTTGAGAGAGTGTGTGAAGATCCTTTGCTTGTTGATGTAGGGCAATTACTCGGCTTTTAGGGTTTCTCCAATAGCAAGCAAAGAATTGAAGCATTTCAACTTTATGAGCGTAGCGAATGAAGAGAATAGAATGATTGCATCCTTGGGGAAGGAATTGAAAAAGGACTCACAGAAGGAAAACAACTAGGGTTTTGCTTTTTCGCTTTTTTGTTTTTTTTTGGGTTCCAATTGATCGATTGCCCTGTAAATTGAAGATGCCACTGAAGATACCACTGCATCAGTTCCAGATAACGGCAGAGTGTTTGTCTTTCGACGGCAAAAGGGGGGTACGAGATACCGGTGTGGACTGCTTTCTGCCATTGCCGCCCTCCTTTTTCTCACGAGCATGTTTAAAACGGTATATAACTGAAACAATGCAACATAATTATTTACATTATTGGTCCCTTGTCTATGGATGATTTTTTGTTTTCGTTACTACGATTCATAAAGTTCACTAATAGCTCATTTTTCGTGTTTTTCGGGCCAATGTGGACTCTGCCGTTAACGTTGTAAGTCTAGGGTTTATTAATTGAATCATATGCCATTCATGTGAAGGTCATTTTGGTCTTTTTATTCTACTTCTTCTTAAGAAGATTCGGCTCGCTTAACATCCACCATCCACCATCACTCATCCAAATCATATTCAAGCCTAAAACCTTCAAACATTTATGCTATCGAACTCTAGATAGAGGGGGGGAAAGAGAGCAAAATAAAACAATGCAGGGGGAGTCGTTCTCGTGCCTTCATGATAGAGGGAGAGAAAGAGAGCAAAATAAAATAAATTGGTAAAAAGACCAAATTACCCCTCACGTGAGGGGGCACATTATTAAGGGTGCTCAAAAACCCGACTAACCCGACCAACCCAACCCAACCCGACGTGAAATAACTCAACCCGAAGCAACCCGATGTCCAATCGAGTTGTAAAATCTTCAAACCGTATGTATTGGGTTGATATCGGGTTACGATAATTTGAACCTGATCCAACCCGATGAACCCGACATACTTTTATTTCTTGAATTTAATATGATTGTTAAGTCTTTAATAATATGTAAATTAGACAATTACACCATGACGTACCCTATATATATATATATATATATATATAGAGAGAGAGAGAGAGAGAGAGGCGGGTTCAAACGAGGAGCGTAACAATTTACGAGAAACGCGAGGAGCACCGCCCATGTACTGGATCACATGTGATTCACTATACAAAATCACATGTGATCCGCACCCTTTGTTACGCTACTTGCAAACCGCGGGCCAAACCGCGCGCTTTAGAATTTTAATCACATATGCTTTTGTATGTGAATCACATGTGATCCAGTACATGGAAGGCGCTCCTCGCGTTTCTCGTAAATAGTTAGCGTTCTCGTTTGAACCTTTCTCTATATATATATTCAGTAAATGTGAACATATATATGCAAATTGAGAAAAACAGTTGAAGACGGTATGTTTAAGATTTAAGAAATATGGCAAAGTATGTCAAATGATTAATGTTGAAAATGAATTATAAGTAGAGAAAACAATATACTCTAGGTTACGAGAATATTTTGATGTGCCAAAATATTAACCCGACTAACCCGTACGGTTTGGGTTGGGTTGAACTTTGGTTTGGGTTGGGTTGGGTTGGGTTGAGTTGAGATTTTTCAAACCGCCAAACATTGGGTTGAGTTGTTCAAATGCCTTCAACCCGATCAACCCAACCTGTGAGCAATGCACTTAAGGAACCCTTTTCTAACGGTGTTAACGAAAGGGACTACATTTGATTGAAAAACACAAAAATATATCATCGGTGTATTTTATGAATTATAGGGACGAAAACCAGAAAACAACCATAAATGAGGGACATAAAATATATTTCACTCTTGATTTAATAGATAACAATGTGTTTTTTGTTTTTAAAATCATCTATACTACCTTAGGCCACCTGTAGCGCCCTCGGGTACGCAGGCGGGTTCGACTGAGGTGGCAATCGGGTTAGCGGGTAAGGGGGTACGAGGGGGGGTAAGGAGCGGGTTCATGAACCCGATGAAGATTTAAATTTTTTTTATTTTTTTTAAATATTACCGTTTACCAACGGCTATTTTATTATTTTATGAAAAAACTTGAACTCGAACAACAACAGTTGCAACTCGAACGAGAACAGTTGCAACTCGAACGAGAAAAACGATTTGATAAAGACTTCGAGTTTTTCATAGCCCCGCATGATCACCTTACGGGAGATGTTTTGAGAGACACTTTAGCGAAGAAAGAGAGAATTAGAAAATTACATAATTTTTAATATTAGTTTTTAGTGTTTTGTATTTTGTAGTAATTTTTAAATTTTTTATGAATGTTATGAATTTTTATTTTTATTATTTATCTTATTTTTATTTATTAAAAAATATATAAATATTTTTATTTTGTTAAATAATTAAATGTATAAATAAAAGAATTAAAAAGATGAGGTGGCAATTGGGTTCAGTTGGTTCAGTGGGTTGGCGGTACTCCACTTTGGGTAAGGAGGGTAGAAAAAAAGAAAAGCTGATGTGGCGCTGAGGTGGCAATTGGGTTCAGTGGGTTCAGTGGGTAGGCGGTACTCATGGTCTTATAAAGCAAATTTATAAAAGTCTTAAAATCTTAAAAACAACATTATAAGCATATAGTACAATGATATCCCTCAATTTTAGAGTTATTTGTCACCAATTTTAAACCCATATTAACCTTTTTCGTACCCATTTGAACCTTTTCATCTCCTTTGGTCTAAGTTGTTCCAAAATGTTGAAAATAACCAAAAAGATGAAAAAGTTGCGTTTGGTGTGCCATTGTGGCCACAACGTCAGTACTGTGGCGAGTGCTGTGTAAATCCGATTTTCTGCAGATTTGGAGAGCATTTTTGTGCAAGTTGCAGACTTGCATGTTGGGGTCAATGCTGAGTTTTGATCAAGTTTAGAGACATAATGTGGACAAGGGAGTTGGTGCCAAAAGGTGGGAAGAAGACAAACATGAGAGGTCACTTTCTCCTCTCAAGTCTCTTTCAACTTTTTCTCTTATCCTCCACTATATAAAGGAAGTTTGGTTTGACATCTCAACACAACATCTTATCATCCAAATCTCTCTAAAACTCAGTGGAAGAATAGTTGTAGCATTTACATTTCAGTATTTTAGTTATTGTAATTTGTTTTCAAGTATTTACTTTCTGTTATGTAACACCCCGAAAATCCTAACTCAAACTGTAAACGAATTCATTTGGAATTATTAAAGGACAAGGTTTTGCATTGGAGTGTGGGACACGTAATTCTATTTGGATCGCATGAGGAATCGGGCAAAGATTGAGCTCGGTACCTGGACCGCGAGAGTGCCCGGCGATTGTGACATGGTCACTCTCGCCAGGGCACTATCGCCCAATATGTACCGAGAGTTGTTGGATAGCGGGCGAGTATGCCCAGCGATAGTAACCAGTGTCACTATCGCAGTGTCACTATCGCAGTGTCACTATCGCCGTTGGGGTGCAGGGGCTACTTAGTCCGATTTTGTTGCCTTGTTCTCATTTCTCCTATACCCATTTCCTTATTTCTCTCTCAAAATCCTCCCCAAACCCTAAATCCGTTTTGGAGCCTTTAGAGCCATAGATTTTATTATTCAAAGCAAATCCCTTACCTTTTATCAACGATTCATGGTTAAAATCAAAGCTCTCCATTTCACATTCGTTTTGAGAGATCTCTACAATTTCTAGGGTTTTACCCAACCCTCTCCTAAACCTTTCTTTTCTTTAGATGAAATGAAGATTGAAGCTCACTTTGGTAACACTATAAGTGTTTGGTTGGTGGATTCACTTGATGGTTGATGTAATCTTCTCTTCTCTTCATTTTGGAAATTAGGGTTTCGATCTATTGGTGATTTTGGGTGTAAAATGTTGGAGAAAATGATTCTAAGTGTTTGGAGATAAATATTTATGGTTGGAAATTGTGGATCTAGGTTTTGGAAGACTTGGAGCTTGAGGATTCGCAATTCTTCAAAGGAGCTTACGTTTGGGAAAATCTAGATTTAACCTAAATCTAGCAAGGTGAGTTCAAGTTGATTTGTGAAAACGTTGTACATGCCAAAATGTGTATTTTAAAGTATTTGTGTGCTAACAAATTTCAGTTGTGACGTTTTATGGTTAAAAAGAGAATTTTGGGAATTGATGTCGGTTAAATCCTTCTTTTGAAGTTTGTACAAACAAGCTGTTGAATGCTAATTTAAGGTAGGGGATTACTTTGCGTGTTTAGCACAAGTAAACCCGTGATGGGACCCAAGCGGTTCATTTTAAAAGTTGTCGAGTACGTTTTTTACGTTTCGTTAGTAAACTGATTTGCGATGAAATAGTTTTCAAAAAAATGATTTTTTCATATGTGGCACGAGTGTGTCCATGTTTGTGCATCTACCGGCTAGGTAGTGGTAAGTTTTTGTATGCAAGTTATGTTAGTATAAAACCTTCGTGTTGAAAAATCTAGTGAAAACTTTATTGGCACATTTATTGAGTCGGTCACTTGAAAACCTTGAACTCTTTAGGCTTTGTGAGGTGGAGCAACCCCAGTTAGGGGCGAGGGCGTGTAGAACCTTTCAGTGAAGGATTGGGTTTCTAACGCGTGTTATGGTCGTGAGCCGTTTGGTGTCGTTTGCGGAGTCAAATTCCTTGCGGGCAACTGAAAGGTGGGACTCGTGGTATTTTCTGGTAATGCTTATGGTAACCGTTTATGTCGACAACCTTGTTGCTGGTTGTCGGGTTTGTATAAAGGTCGCGTAGGACCCTTTAGACCGTGGGGGAAAGACCTTGGAATCGTGGAGATGTTCGAGGGATGAAACTCATGTGTGGAGCCCTATGATGGGTCGAGTTTAGTGGTGTGACTAGGTGTCAACTTTTGAGGTTCGAGGTCAATAACCACTAGTGTGATTGGAAGGTGTAGTCTTAATGTTAATAATTGTGGGATCGGTTGTGATAACCCTAAGGGGTTCGATTGTGATATATAGTTTTCGCAG
Organism: Saussurea involucrata; assembly: GCA_033807775.1. NCBI lineage: Eukaryota > Viridiplantae > Streptophyta > Magnoliopsida > Asterales > Asteraceae > Saussurea > Saussurea involucrata. Next base: position 161,478,796 of record CM066321.1, on the reverse strand, counting down.
GATGACCCTTCTCATGTGGTAAAAGAATATGTCGATTAGATGATTGGTAATTAGACGTGTTTTGGAAGTGGTGTAATTGATGAATCAGTGACGACTGTCGGTGTTGGAGTCTAATGGGACTCGTTAGGGGTAAGCGCCAGTTCAGCAGCGGGAACCTTAGATTTGGAGGTTCGTTGGTTTTAGATGTAATCAAACCTTGGACGAACTGGAGAAATTTAAGAGTGTGCGAACACGGATTGATTTAGAGTAGGGAATCCATCGTCGGGGAAGTATGGAACACATAAGGTTGGGAGACGATCGAGGTAGTGTGGTTGGGAGTTGATCAAGTAGATGGAGCGTTCACCAGGACATAAGTACAATGTGCCCGAGAGGACATTGTTGGTAAGAGTTTACTTGAGGTTTGTCTTAGTAGTCCGTGTGGGGGAAATTTAGATTCCAGTTGGAAGCTGATGGATTATGGTCGGCGTTGAGTTGGTTAGCCTTTGGTTATAGAGGATCTAGATTTCGAGGACGAAATTATTCTAAGGTTGGGAGGATTGTAACACCCCGAAAATCCTAACACAAACTGTAAACGAATTCATTTGGAATTATTAAAGGACAAGGTTTTGCATTGGAGTGTGGGACACGTAATGCTATTTGGATCGCATGAGAAATCGGGCAAAGATTGGGCTTGGTACCTGGACCGCGAGAGTGCCCGGCGATTGTGACATGGTCACTCTCGCTAGGGCACTATCGCCCAATATGTACCGAGAGTTGTTGGATAGCGGGCGAGTATGCCCAGCGATAGTGACCAGTGTCACTATCGCGGTGTCACTATCGCCGTCGGGGTGCAGGGGCTACTTAGTCCGATTTTGTTGCCTTGTTCTCATTTCTCCTATACCCATTTCCTTATTTCTCTCTCAAAAACCCTCCCCAAACCCTAAATCCGTTTTGGAGTCTTTAGAGCCATATATTTTATGATTCAAAGCAAATCCCTTACCTTTTATCAAGGATTCATGGTTAAAATCAAAGCTCTCCATTTCACATTCGTTTTGAGAGATTTCTACAATTTCTAGGGTTTTACCCAACCCTCTCCTAAACCTTTCTTTTCTTTAGATGAAATGAAGATTGAAGCTCACTTTGGTAACACTATAAGTGTTTGGTTGGTGGATTCACTTGATGGTTGATGTAATCTTCTCTTCTCTTCATTTTGGAAATTAGGGTTTCGATCTATTGGTGATTTTGGGTGTAAAATGTTGGGGAAAATGATTCTAAGTGTTTGGGGATAAATATTTATGGTTGGAAATTTTGGATCTAGGTTTTGGAAGATTTGGAGCTTGAGGATTCGCAGTTCTTCAAAGGAGCTTACGTTTGGGAAAATCTAGATTTAACCTAAATCTAGCAAGGTGAGTTCAAGTTGATTTGTGAAAACGTTGTACATGCCAAAATGTTTATTTTAAAGTATTTGTGTGCTTTATATGAAATTATCACTTATGGGCATATACGTACACGCATACATGTATATGTATATATGATTTGACTTCGTTGGGAAAGTGGCGATGAAGGGGTTGTGAGATAATCATGCCTCGGAGCATGTGTTTGCATAATATGGGTTCGACACACTTTATTTGCATGAGTTGATTTTGATAAACGATCACTTGATCTTTTGAGCTGGTGGCTCGGACTTGGACTCTGTTGGGTCTTGAGGGCGTTGCCCGGTTTTGATAAGCTCGACGTGGGCATGGGTTTATGTTTTACATGAATTGCATTGTATTTGAGAATTTCATGATCTGAATGCATTGGTTATTCTTTTGATGTCATGTATAAATGTTTTAAGCCGAGTAAGCTTGTTTTGGATGGTGGGTTTCCAAGGTAAAGATCCAACACGATCGAACTTGGTGGTTTTGACTAAAGACCTAGTATGGTTGATGTCTAAGAGGGACTAAAGACCTAGTATGGTTGATGTCTAAGATGGACTAAAGACCTAGTATGGTTGATGTCTAAAATGGACTAAAGACCTAGTATGATTGATGTCTAAGATAGACTAAAGACCTAGTATGGTTGATGTCTAAGATTTGACTAAAGACCTAGTTTGGTTGATGTCATGTGTGCCCCATCCATGAAGCTTGCTAGTGTTTATTAATTGTGGTTTAACTTGTGTTTACGCCACATTCGATGGAGTCGGGTCTCCCACGTCACCGAAGGGTGTTGTTTTGGGTATTTTGTTTATCCATGTGTCGGCGTTGTTTTATACGCGTAAGGATGGTTCTTCCCATGAATTATGAGTGGCGTTTCATGTCTCATCCTTGGTTGGACATTTTCGAATATTGGAGTTTTATTCGCATTAATGTTATATTAAGGTTTTAATAATTATTTACATCTTGAGTGAGTTTTGGACTTGAGTCTATTGCTGGGAAATGATTTTCATTGGAAGCTTTCGTCACAGAATTTGCGTGTAATTGAAAAATGAGTGTTGGCGTACTTTACTCAAATCTTTTTTTGGAAGATCATGATTTACGTTGAAATCTTTTGTCTAACAAACTATTTGATCATGATGTAAACTCTTGAACTCACTAGGCGTTAGCCTAACCTTTTATTTGTCGGCATGTGCAACAGGTTGAGGTTGGGAATAGCTTTAGCTACACCGTGAAGTGATGAGTGCTAGTAGAGTGCACGAAAAGTGAATTGCTTAGTGTAGTCTTCCGCATTTATTTGGGATTAGCAACTTGTATTGTGTTAGGTAATACCCGTCTTGAGTTGTTAATTGTAGAAGTCGTGATGTTTTAATTTTGAGGTATTTTCAAGGATGGTTTGTAGAAAAGACTTTATCCTATTTTGGTTATTTTATTGAAATTAAAGTTAGTAGCTCGTTCCAAATTTGAGGGTGTTACATGTTACCCACTGTGGAACACTTGTGGCCACAGTGGTACGTTATCGTTTACGTTTAATGCAATTCCAGTTCACTTATTTCTTCTACTACATTATGTTTTATGTTCTTATGAGTAGCTAAACCCCCCTTTGGGTGCGAGTGTAAGCCAAACCCGAGAGGGTAAAAATGTAACACTTGGGTGTTACTACATTTAGTTATTTTTTCGGTTTAGTCATTCGAGTCGGAACATAACTCAAACGCGGACAAGCTGATCACGTGTACGTGTTAATATTATATCTTAGACCTCGAGAGGGGCGGATCCGAAACACGGCTTGAATGATGCAAGGAGATTTGAGAAAATCTTCAATAATCACATGGAGATATGGGTTGTTGCATAACCGCTCTAAGGTCAAAACGCCGGTCGAGTAGGTGTGACATAGAGATATGCGCATCTCTTTACATCCGGCAAGACTAAGATTCTCGAGATCTACCTAGTAATGTAAAGCCCGTACTTCGGTATGCCTTTTTCTTTTTATTTTTATTAATTTCTTTTTAAAATCTTCTCCCTAGCTTGGTGTTCGTTAGCAGAATTAGACGAAATGGGACAAAAAGTTAACGGGGTCAACTCGTTTTGGTTTTATGCAAGGAAAGGAAGTTGAGGGGCCATTTGGGTCAATGCACCAAACTTGTGCATGGGACCAGCCATATGACCGATCCCCTTCCCTCACCCCTTTCGTTTTCCACTTAAGCAACTCCCAAAAACCTTTCCCCATCCCCCCCCCCCTTGTTGTGTGTTCGGCCAAGAAGAAAGCTAGAGAGAGTAATCGAAGAGAGAGAGAGAAAGAAAGAAATCGAGAGGGAAAGAGAGATAGGTCGCCGGCGAGAGGAGAGGGAGGGAGAGCACGACGGCAACCATCCTTCACCGCTGCCACTACCGCCGGAGGAGTGTAGAAAACGCCGCCGCTTCGCCGTAAGGTAAACCCTCGTTCCTTTTCCTTTTTTCTTTTCATTTTCCGGCGAAGCCACCACCGCCGCCGCCGCCGTGCCCCACTGCCGGAGGTGGCAGTGGGTGGGGCCGCGGCCTAAACCCTAAAAACCACCTGGTGGAACCCTAAGACCGTTGTGGTCTTGGCCCGAAACCGCCTAGTCGTTTTGCAAAGCCATCTTATGATTTCATGGGAAGTTAGTAATCTGCCACTGTATTGCGTAAGCCGTAACTTTTTACTCGTAGCACGGATTGGGGTAAAATCGGTGCCAAAAGTTCCCATGTTGAGTCTAGTAACCTTTCTATGTTTTGTGAAAAAACCAGTTCGGAACGTAGCTTAGGCCAAATCGTCGTTTCGTAATGAAAGGTTCTGTTTTCGCTGTTCTGCGAACTGTTTTTGTAAAATCCGTATTAAACTGTAGAAAAATCGTTAGGAGGAGTATAATATATCCTTGGAACCCTAACTCAGAGCACTTTCTGGTGATGTAATGTGATTGAGGATTTTCTATGTTTGGGGAGGTCGGAACAGGTCCCGAACAGACCTGTTTGGTTAGACAGAAAAGTAGTTTTAGCGACAGTTGTTCGTGCGTCATGTTTTAGGGTTCGGACCTCGTGTTAATGCATTTTAACATTTGTTTAGGTATTGGGAAGTGATCCCGGTTTGGTGGAGCTTGAACTGTTGTTCGTTAGCTAGGCGCGCTTATGAGGTGAGTTCTCTCACCGCGTAGTTAGGAATTTCATGCATATCGTTATTTTGTGTTACGTGTTATTATGTGTTATTACGTGTTTACGTGAGTTTGTTGGGATGTGATATCTAGTTGTGATCTGTTGAATGTGTATGTGGATTATTTATGCTTGTGTACACCTCGGTGGGACTGGGGGGCTCGGTGGGACCGAGGGCTCGGTGGGACTGAGCTAGTACAATTGTATTATCTTTACTCGGTGGGACCGAGGGCTCGGTGGGACTGAGCTGATATCAAAGTCTTTACTCGGTGGGACCGGGGGCTCGGTGGGACTGAGCTGGTATCAATGTCTTTACTCGGTGGGACCGAGGGCTCGGTGGGACTGAGCTTGTGTCGATATATTTTTTTGGTGTGCTCGGTGGGACCGAGGTTCGTATTTATACGTTAATTATTATGTGGATTTATATTCGTGGTGATGGTTTTGTTGCCTACTGGCGAGTAGGGGCGATATACATGGGGTTGCTACCTGCGTGTGTGATAGGATTCACTAAGCGTTTAGCTTACCCTTTTCCCAATATGTTGTGATTTCAGGTGCGAGCGGCAGTCGGGCTTGACGGTACACACACTAGGCGCGGAGTGTCGAGAATTGTTTAAGTTTCACTTTCAAACCTTTGTGTTAGACAACCTAAGGGGGGGTAAGGTTGTATTTAAAATCTTTTACTTTCAAAAATTCTTTTATAAATAAATACAGTACTGAAACAGTAAAAATAAATCAGAGTATACAAATAATAAAGAAGAGTGTAAATATAAACAAATACACAGAGATTATATAAAAAAAATATAAATGCAAAGCAGTTTATATATATATAAATATAATAAAGCACAGCGGAATAAATAAAGAGATAAAGGTAAGAGATACTTGACACGGAGATTTACTGATTTACCACCAACTGTGATAAACCAGCAGCCGAGACACTTCTCGACACGATCCAATAAATGTATTCTTTACGGTAGAACACAAACCAAATTCAAAGGAATTTGTAATAGTTTCTCAAGCCTCTGCTATGAGATAAACAGGATCACACACCCGTTATTCAAATACTTACAAGAGGAGTATAACTCACAATGGGTAATCACTCTTGTATAATATCTCACACTTGGATATTTTATAAAAAATGTTTTATAAAATATATATATATAAAAGAGAGAGATCAGATGAGCAGTGATGGTGTTGGTTGTATCTGTATTGTCTGGTCTTCCTTCTTCATCACCAGCATGCTTCTTTATATATCAGCATCTCCAACGGATATATGAGGCGCGGTATACCGCCAAATGCACGCGGTATACCGTGCAGTAAAAAGGACACTGACACACAACGGCTCTCATGCAAAGTTGACTTCTGGAAAACGTACCCGCGGTATACCGGCTAGGACTCGCGGTATACCGCCGTCAGAAAAAGTACTTTCAACCAATCAGAGATGCACACCGAGCCTGCCGCGGTATACCGGCTGAACACCCGCGGTATACCGGCCAATATGTACCCGCGGTATACCGGCTCTACCTTCGCGGTATACCTGCGTCAGAAAGTGGTTGCAGAAACAGTACGCAGGGCAGATACTTCTAGAACCAAAATTTCTTATAAAATTATTTAAAAGGTTTTTAGAAATATCCAAGTGGTATATTATTTTAGGGTGTTTATCATTATTAGTTATAAACAATGATGACGACGTAAACACTTCCGTCTTGAACTCTTCAGATAAAATCTTCGTGTTCTTCAAGAACTGTACACTTGGATTGGATTGTTAGATAAACAATAATACGGTGTGTTTGTAATCATCAAAATAAATATATATAAATATATAGAGATGTGGTACACTTGCACCAACAATCTCCCCCTTTTTGATGATGACAAACACAACCGCTAAGCAAGAGCATATGCGGTTTCTCTCCCCCGTTTGTCGAAACAAAAAGGGTCAAGAAAGACGGTATGCTTCCCCTCGAGAGATGCTCCCCCTCAAAATATGCATATAATTGAGGTAGCATAAACTCATGGGTAAAAGAGCTAAAACGCTCCCCCTCAAATTAATAACGATATCAATTTGATTATTTTATAAAATTTGAGGGATAAAATAAAATGCAAAAAGCAATAGAGACATAAGATATACAAACCAATACGAAACACTTGCACCAAAACGGATCTTAAGGCTTCAATTTTCGGTTAATTTTATGTGATAAAAAAAATACCACGTATTATGACCTCGTCAGGGAACACGTATTATATCCTCGTCAGGAAACACGTATTATATCCTCGCCAGGAAACCACGTATTATAACCTCGGCAGGTAACCACGTATTATAACCTCGGCAGGTAACACGTATTATATCCTCGCCAGGAAACCACGTATTATAACCTCGGCAGGTAGCACGTATTGTATCCTCGCCAGGAAACACGTATTATATCCTCGTCAGGAAACACCTACAAAAGGCAAAGAAAATTTTTCGTGGTACCCTTTTCTTATGGGTCCTTTTAACAGTTAGTATAAAACATAAACTGCAAAAAATATGTTGTCGACATAAAACAAAATACGACAACATATAAAACCATAAAAATGGTTTAAAACCACAAACGCATCCCACCGGGATTGTCAACATTAAACATTCCTTTCGGAATCCATTTTCTAACCATTTTTATTTTACGATCGTATTTATCATAGACGTAAAAAGAAGTATGCGGATTAACATTTTTCTTAGGATTCGCAAACTTATTATTATACATAAACGCATGTGATTTTCTCGACATATAATTCACATAATTCATTTTAGGAACATACGGAGGTTTTTGCGTTTTATTTTTAACAACAAATTTAGGTTTTTCAAAAACCTTTTTAATTGGCATACAATCACATTTTTCAATACACGTATTTGAACCAATGCCTTTTCGGCAATTTATACGATTTGATATATTAAGCATTTTAAGCACTTTATCATTGCTACTATTAAAAGCATTTGCTAATAAGTCATTTTTCTCATGCGATTTACATTTAGCATTTAAACATGCAATTTCATTTTCAAGAGACTCGCATTTTGTACATGTAATATCTTCATGTGTCTTTTTATTTAAGCATGCAATTTTATCATTTAAAATAACACAAGATTTACAAATATCTTTTTCACTTAATTTATTTTCTAATTTAGTGATAACATCTAAATCATAAGCAGATTTTTGTTTACCGTCATCTATTTCTTTTTTATATGCGGATACGGTTTCTTTTAAATTAGAGATTTCATCTTTATACCTATTTGCAAGAGCGGCCATATCATGAAATGATTTATATAATTCGTCAAGATTATTTTCATCGTCACTATAATAATTATCACAATTATTTTTAGAAGAATATGATGAAGATACCTCATTATCATGGTCGGCCATGAAACAAAATTTTTTGGCCTCATTTATGCTTGCGCTCATCGCGCCTCCAACTAAAGCTTTTGGTGTGTTGATTTGTTTTGCTCGATTCGGACACACACTTGCATAGTGATCCTTGTCACCACACACATAGCAAAAGCCTTTCTTTTTATTGGCTTTTTCATCGTCGCTAGATTCGTCATATTTGTCTTCACTTTTATGGACGTTGCGACTTTGGTTTTTACCACCACGACGGTAGTCTCCATTTTCTTGAAACCTATCATTTTTGGCAAACTTTCTGTTAGATAAAAGTTTAGAAAGTTTTCTTACCAACTTGACTAAATCGTCAAGATTTTCGGGTTCGTCATCGGATGAGCTAGCTTCTTCCTCCTCTTCCTTTTCCTCTTCTTTTGAGGCAATGACTTTTAAAGCTATGGATTTCTTTTTGACTTGCTCCCGGACTTGATTTCTTCTTAGTGCAATTTCGTGCACTTTAAGATTGCCGATGAGATCATCGAGCTTCATAGTTGCGAGATCTCGGGAGTCTTCCAAGGATGTGATTTTTGTCATCCACTCCGAAGGAAGTGCTCGAAGAATTTTCCTTACATAATCCTCATTAGGATAAGTACGACCTAATCCCTTCAAAGTAGTCATAATGAGGTTAAAACGTTTAAACATTGAGTCGATTGACTCATCTTTTGACATTTCAAATAATTCATAATCATGAACAAGAATATTTATTTTAGAGCTTTTAACTTGAGTATTTCCACGATGAGTGTCGCTCAAGCTTTGCCAGATTTGATTAGCAGTTTTATAAGTATAAACTCTTTCTATTTCATCGGAAGTTAAAGCAGCATATAATATATTTTTAGCCTCAAAATTTAAACAAAAATGAGATTCTTCAGCGGGAGTCCATTCTTTTAAAGGTTTATCAATAATAAGATCATCTTTTACAATAGTAGGATTAAAATTCCCATTTTCTATAATATCCCAAATCTTTTGATTTTTGCCACGCACGTGGCATTCAAATAGCTCGGCCCAAATGCCAAACTTTTCAGTATCTATCAAAGGGGGTTTTGAAAACACAAAATTAGTTTGTTGAGCCATTTAAAAGAATTAAAGAAATAACTTTAAAAATTTAAACAGATAATTTTTGAAAGCCCTGCTCTGATACCAATTGTTAGACAACCTAAGGGGGGGTAAGGTTGTATTTAAAATCTTTTACTTTCAAAAATTCTTTTATAAATAAATACAGTACTGAAACAGTAAAAATAAATCAGAGTATACAAATAATAAAGAAGAGTGTAAATATAAACAAATACACAGAGATTATATAAAAAAAATATAAATGCAAAGCAGTTTATATATATATAAATATAATAAAGCACAGCGGAATAAATAAAGAGATAAAGGTAAGAGATACTTGACACGGAGATTTACTGATTTACCACCAACTGTGATAAACCAGCAGCCGAGACACTTCTCGACACGATCCAATAATGTATTCTTTACGGTAGAACACAAACCAAATACAAAGGAATTTGTAATAGTTTCTCAAGCCTCTGCTATGAGATAAACAGGATCACACACCCGTTATTCAAATACTTACAAGAGGAGTATAACTCACAATGGGTAATCACTCTTGTATAATATCTCACACTTGGATATTTTATAAAAAATGTTTTATAAAATATATATATATAAAAGAGAGAGATCAGATGAGCAGTGATGGTGTTGGTTGTATCTGTATTGTCTGGTCTTCCTTCTTCATCACCAGCATGCTTCTTTATATATCAGCATCTCCAACGGATATATGAGGCGCGGTATACCGCCAAATGCACGCGGTATACCGTGCAGTAAAAAGGACACTGACACACAACGGCTCTCATGCAAAGTTGACTTCTGGAAAACGTACCCGCGGTATACCGGCTAGGACTCGCGGTATACCGCCGTCAGAAAAAGTACTTTCAACCAATCAGAGATGCACACCGAGCCTGCCGCGGTATACCGGCTGAACACCCGCGGTATACCGGCCAATATGTACCCGCGGTATACCGGCTCTACCTTCGCGGTATACCTGCGTCAGAAAGTGGTTGCAGAAACAGTACGCAGGGCAGATACTTCTAGAACCAAAATTTCTTATAAAATTATTTAAAAGGTTTTTAGAAATATCCAAGTGGTATATTATTTTAGGGTGTTTATCATTATTAGTTATAAACAATGATGACGACGTAAACACTTCCGTCTTGAACTCTTCAGATAAAATCTTCGTGTTCTTCAAGAACTGTACACTTGGATTGGATTGTTAGATAAACAATAATACGGTGTGTTTGTAATCATCAAAATAAATATATATAAATATATAGAGATGTGGTACACTTGCACCAACACTTTGGATTTTATTTTATGAAATTTCCGCTGCATAAACTTTATTGACTGTTTGAGTTAACGACGTTAACTTCATTTGAGTTACGAATTATTAAATTGTGATTGTTTTATTATGAAATGCATGTTTTAAAATTTTAAATTCCTTGTAATTTTTGGGACGTTACAAATTGGTATCAGAGCACAGCTTGAGTGAATCAAACACATCTCGGTGTGTTTGGTCTCAAGTTGCGGCTATGAAGTTTTTTTTAAACTCTTTTATTAAAATCTTTGAAAATAAATGAACGGAGAAAGCCCGTTTGGGAAACGGTGATCGTGGGCGCAGTGTGTACAGTCAGCCGACGCCAATTGGGAAGGTACAACACTTAGTGTATTTATTGCTTTCTAGGCATAGAGTATGCATGCTAGATTGCCTAGGTTGTTTACACAGTATTGTACGATGACTGCTTGCTAGTAGGAATCAATGCTAGTTACAGTAGGTTGTCAAGTGAAGGCCCTATAGGTTGCATGCAGTAAGAATCATATAGCCTTAGAATATTTGATTTAGTTCTATTGCGCAGCTCTTGTTTGAGTCCAACCGTTCTAGGATAGAATCTTGTATTCGAATGTCTATTTGATTCACGCTGCGTGCGATTGGGTATTCGCGAGGCAACTCGTTATGGCTAACAGGGATTCCGTTGTAGCAAGAGTAGTGGGATGAGATGAAATTCCTAGTGAGCTGGGAATAGCGTTTACATATGAGTACGTATGCTAGATTGCTTTCTAGAACATAGGAGTATGTATGCTAGATTGCTTACGTGGATTTTGTGGTACTGTATACTTGTTACTTGCTATTAGGAACTCATGCTAGCCTTGATAGGTTGTTATGTGAATGCACCTTAGGTTGTATGCAGTAGGAACTGAATAGCCTTAGAATGTGGGATTTAGTTCTATTGCGCAACTCTTGTTTGAGTCCAACCGTTGTAGGATAGAATCTTATATTCAAATGTCTATCCGGTTTCACTGTATACGACTGTGCGTTTACGAGGCGACTCGTCAGGGCTAGTGGGGGTTCCGTTCTAGCAAGGGTGGTGGGGTATTACGACTTTTCTAGGGAGCTAGGAAAAGTGTTTGCATATGCCGGAATGGGCATATGTGTTTGTTTGTGGTAAGCAACTACTTGGACGTCCCGGGACAGGACTCGAAACGAGTAAGGATAGGTGTGAAGGGTAGTAGCAGAGCTCCTACTATCTGAAGCACAGGATCCGTGCTCGAGTCGGGGAAAGTCACGGAGAATCCGAAGAGTTGAGTGTGAGCGTAGTTAGCAGGTTTTAATGTGTGCTAGTAGCTCGTTAAGGAGGAACAACAATGTTGATCCAGATGCTGATGCTGGAATTATTGCTGATCAGATTCGTGAGATGTTTGCGGTCGAGGTGTCGCATATTTTGAGGAGGCGATCCCCGAAATTATTACCGCCATTCGTGATGAGGTAATAGTGTCGATGGAGGAGCGCATCGCGGCGATTCCACCCATGCGGGTGGGCAGCCCCGAACAAGAGAGTCGGGATCGGTTATGGAATGCACATTCCTTACCGGTGGTTGTCCTGCGAACTAGAAGGTTCGCTTCGCGGTGAATCTGTTACGAGACGGAGCGAAAGACTGGTGTGCTACTGCTTTGACGCTTAACGGGCGCACTACTTGACCTGGGAGGAGTTCGTCGTATGTTTCGTGTAGAGCATGTGCCTCTAGTGGAGATGGAGAGGAGTGCCAAAGAGTTCTTGGAGCTCTCTCAGACTGCGGAGGCCATAAAGGAGGTGAACCGAAAGTTCACGGAAATGACATTATTCTATCCTTAGCATGCTGCTTTTGAGGACATGAAGAGGACACGGTACAAGGATATGTTACGTACCAAGATCAGGGAGTTCGTGAGTATCGCGCAGTATGCTTCACTTGCTGTAGTGATGGAGGCGGCCTGAGGTAGAGTTCGTCAACTGGGAGTGGAGGAGGCACAAGCTACGTATAAAGTGGTGACAAGTACGTTCTTGGTTAACTCGGTGCTTGCTGTGGTGACGATTGATAGCGGGGCTACTCATCCTTCCGTGTCTCACATAGTCAGTGAGTGTTTGGGGCCGAGTTGTAGGACGGTTAGGCTGTCCACTTGTGGTTGCAGTTGCTGAAGACAGGACCTTGACGGTTACTGACGTGTACCGGGGGTGCACTTTGGAGATCTCTGGTGTGAGGTTCCCGATTGATTCGATTCCGATCGCTATGCGGGAGTTGTGCGTGACTGTGGGCATGGATTGGATGGATGCGTATGATGCGGAGATTGTTTGTCGTCGCAAACAAGTACGAGTTCGAACCCCAAGCGGGGGAGAAATGCTAGTTCAGGGCGGCTTGCCCAGGCGGACCTCAGCGATATGTTCGGCTGTGAGGGCTCGGAGGTACTTGCAGCACAGTGGTCAGGGATTTTTGGCGTATGTGATCGACATGCGCGTCGACGGAGAGAAGAAGTATGCGGAGGATGTGCCAGTTGTACGGGAGTTTGCTGACGTATTTTTCCGAGGAGTTACCGGGGATACCTCCTGAGCGACAGGTAGAGTTCCGCATTGATTTGATTCCGGATGCTGCTCCGGTGGCCAAGGCACCTTATCGCCTAACTCCACCGAAAATGAAGGAGTTGTACACTCGTTGCAGGAACGTACCGAAAAGGAGTTCATCAAGCCGAGTTGTCCACCGTGGGGAGCCCCGATTCTGTTTGTGAAAAAGAAAGACGGGTCCCAACGGATGTGTATAGACTACCGTGAGTTGAATAAGCTTACGGTAAAGAATCGTTATCCTCCGCCAAGGATCGATGACTTGTTCGATCAGCTTCAGGGAGCCTCGTGGTTCTCTAAGGTTGATTTGAGGTCGGGGTATCATCGGATGCGGGTGAGAAGAGAGGATACGGAGTAGACGGCCGTTCGTTCACGTTATGGCCATTTACAAGTTTGTGGTGATGCCTCTCGGGCTCACCAATGCACCCGCAGCGTTCATGGACCTCATGAACCGGGTATGTAGCCCTATGTGGGATCGATCGGTGATCGTGTTCATCGACGATATTCTTGTGTAATCGAAGTCAAAGGAAGAGCATGAGATGCATTTGCGAGAAGTTTTGGAAGTTTTGAGGCGGGAGAAGCTGTATGCTAAGCTCTCCAAGTGTGAGTTCTGGTTACGAGAGGTCCACTTTCGAGGGCATGTCGTGAACCAGAATGGTATTATGGTAGATCCGGCCAAGATTACGGCTGTGATGCGGTGGGAAGTGCCAAAGACTCTCACTGAAGTACGGAGTTTTCTTGGGTTAGCAGGGTACTTCCGGAGATCCATTCAGGATTTCTCCAAGATTGCTTTACCGATGACCCGATTGACGAAGAAATCTGCGGCTTTTAGTTGGGGTGAAGAGCAGCAGAGGGCTTTGAGGAGCTACGCAGGCGTTATGCGAGGCTCCGATGTTGACTTTGCCGGAGGGTATGTAAGATTTGGTGGTGTTTGCTCTCAAGATTTGCAGGCACTATTTGTATGGCATCAAGTGTATACACTAACCATAAAATCCTCCAGTACTTGATGACCGGCAAAACCTCAACATGCGTCAGAGGAGGTGGCTTGACGTGGTCAAGGATTATGATGGTGAGATACTTTACTACCCCGGTAAAGCGGATGTTGTTACGGACGCACTTAGTCGATATCTGGATGGTGAGCCACTGTGGGGCTTGTGTCAACGGTTAACAGTGGTTGCACCTCTTCTCGAGTCGATAGGTAGTGCTCAGGAGGTGGCAGTTTTGGAGGAAAATGCCAAACGCGAGAGAGTTTTGGGGGAAATTCCGAATTTTGTCCGTGATAGTCATGGGTCAATTGATCGGTCTTAATGATCGGTTGGGTATCTCGGGGTGGGACTCCGGTATTCATGTGTTATGACCTTGACTTTCCAGTAGGCACTAAGAGAATACAGTCTTGGGCACTTACCTAAGAGGTAGCTCCGATGTGCCAGGACTTGAGACGTACCTGAGAAGTAGGCGTTGGGGTGTAACTAGGCTTCGTAGAGCGAGTGTGGAAGATACGTCGATGGTGGAAGGTTGGGTATTCCAAGCGTGTGAGTACTGTAGGCCGAATAGTAGCGGTTAGGAAATGATGCCCTTTGTAATAAAGAGGATAAATGCGTAGAACTTTTGAGGTAAATAGTATATTTAGGTGTCGACTTTTGGGCTTGAGGCCAAACACCTTAGTGTAATTGGAGAATTGTAGCCGATTTTAAGGAAATTATGTTGATGGTAGTAGTAATCCTGAGATGTTTGCTTGTGGTGAATGGTTATGGTGGAATGATCTTCGTGAGTGACTTTAAATTTACTGGTTTGACGATTCGTGTAAGGTAAATTTTGGGAGTCTAGTGAAACTCGTAGGAGTTAATCGACAGTTAATAGTAGGAATGATCGAATTCGAGTATCCTGTAGGGTATATTGGTGAGAAATTTTAGAATGTTTAGAGCTTGAGATTTGAATCGGGAGGTATGGAATATCTAAGGTTGGGAGACAACCGAAGTCGCTTGGCTAGGAATGATTCCAATTGGTGAAATGTTCTATCGATCATAATTTCAGTGTCCTTGAAGGAGTTTTGTGGTAAGAAAAGTATTCGAGAGATTTTTAGGCGGTGTGGGAAATCGTAAATTCCAGTTAGCGAAGGTCCAGTAGAAACACCGAAAGGGTTCCGAGTGAACTTGGGAACCTGAGGTTGAGATGTGGGAGCCCGAAACGGAGATGCGCGAGAGTTATCCCGAGCTTTTCGTCGGTCAAGACTTCGAGGACGAAGTCTAATTCAAGCGGGGGAGAGTTGTAAAGCCCGTACTTCGGTATGCCTTTTTCTTTTTATTTTTATTAATTTCTTTTTAAAATCTTCTCCCTAGCTTGGTGTTCGTTAGCAGAATTAGACGAAATGGGACAAAAAGTTAACGGGGTCAACTCGTTTTGGTTTTATGCAAGGAAAGGAAGTTGAGGGGCCATTTGGGTCAATGCACCAAACTTGTGCATGGGACCAGCCATATGACCGATCCCCTTCCCTCACCCCTTTCGTTTTCCACTTAAGCAACTCCCAAAAACCTTTCCCCATCCCCCCCCCTTGTTGTGTGTTCGGCCAAGAAGAAAGCTAGAGAGAGAGTAATCGAAGAGAGAGAGAGAAAGAAAGAAATCGAGAGGGAAAGAGAGATAGGTCGCCGGCGAGAGGAGAGGGAGGGAGAGCACGACGACAACCATCCTTCACCGCTGCCACTACCGCCGGAGGAGTGTAGAAAACGCCGCCGCTTCGCCGTAAGGTAAACCCTCGTTCCTTTTCCTTTTTTCTTTTCATTTTCCGGCGAAGCCACCACCGCCGCCGCCGCCGTGCCCCACTGCCGGAGGTGGCAGTGGGTGGGGCCGCGGCCTAAACCCTAAAAACCACCTGGTGGAACCCTAAGACCGTTGTGGTCTTGGCCCGAAACCGCCTAGTCGTTTTGCAAAGCCATCTTATGATTTCATGGGAAGTTAGTAATCTGCCACTGTATTGCGTAAGCCGTAACTTTTTACTCGTAGCACGGATTGGGGTAAAATCGGTGCCAAAAGTTCCCATGTTGAGTCTAGTAACCTTTCTATGTTTTGTGAAAAAACCAGTTCGGAACGTAGCTTAGGCCAAATCGTCGTTTCGTAATGAAAGGTTCTGTTTTCGCTGTTCTGCGAACTGTTTTTGTAAAATCCGTATTAAACTGTAGAAAAATCGTTAGGAGGAGTATAATATATCCTTGGAACCCTAACTCAGAGCACTTTCTGGTGATGTAATGTGATTGAGGATTTTCTATGTTTGGGGAGGTCGGAACAGGTCCCGAACAGACCTGTTTGGTTAGACAGAAAAGTAGTTTTAGCGACAGTTGTTCGTGCGTCATGTTTTAGGGTTCGGACCTCGTGTTAATGCATTTTAACATTTGTTTAGGTATTGGGAAGTGATCCCGGTTTGGTGGAGCTTGAACTGTTGTTCGTTAGCTAGGCGCGCTTATGAGGTGAGTTCTCTCACCGCGTAGTTAGGAATTTCATGCATATCGTTATTTTGTGTTACGTGTTATTATGTGTTATTACGTGTTTACGTGAGTTTGTTGGGATGTGATATCTAGTTGTGATCTGTTGAATGTGTATGTGGATTATTTATGCTTGTGTACACCTCGGTGGGACTGGGGGGCTCGGTGGGACCGAGGGCTCGGTGGGACTGAGCTAGTACAATTGTATTATCTTTACTCGGTGGGACCGAGGGCTCGGTGGGACTGAGCTGATATCAAAGTCTTTACTCGGTGGGACCGGGGGCTCGGTGGGACTGAGCTGGTATCAATGTCTTTACTCGGTGGGACCGAGGGCTCGGTGGGACTGAGCTTGTGTCGATATATTTTTTTGGTGTGCTCGGTGGGACCGAGGTTCGTATTTATACGTTAATTATTATGTGGATTTATATTCGTGGTGATGGTTTTGTTGCCTACTGGCGAGTAGGGGCGATATACATGGGGTTGCTACCTGCGTGTGTGATAGGATTCACTAAGCGTTTAGCTTACCCTTTTCCCAATATGTTGTGATTTCAGGTGCGAGCGGCAGTCGGGCTTGACGGTACACACACTAGGCGCGGAGTGTCGAGAATTGTTTAAGTTTCACTTTCAAACCTTTGGATTTTATTTTATGAAATTTCCGCTGCATAAACTTTATTGACTGTTTGAGTTAACGACGTTAACTTCATTTGAGTTACGAATTATTAAATTGTGATTGTTTTATTATGAAATGCATGTTTTAAAATTTTAAATTCCTTGTAATTTTTGGGACGTTACAAGTAAGGTTGGTAAACCGAAAGATAGATTGTGTAGGAACTTTATAATAAAATCGTTATTACAACCTTTACGACGTAGCTTCGAGAGGAGGAAATCGTGTGGGACAAATTGTGACCGGTTTTATCAACCATTTAAGTTATTAAATAAATACTCTCGGAGGAAAAACTTACACCTGTACCCGCTTTTTAATTAATCGCGTTAATTTTAGAATTAATTACTTGCTCAAAACCAACTCCAAACAAATTATTAAAAACCTCAACTTTACACCAGAAGTTCGTAGAAATCTCCGATTCTTGGTAGTCCAATCACCGTGGATACAATCTTGGGTTCTTACCATTATATTACTTGAAGCGAACGCAATACGTGGTGTATACTTGCGCCATTATTGTGCACATTTTACGTGTGGTTATTCCGCTATCAAGTTTTTGGCGTCGTTGCCGGGGATTGGCACGATTTTTATCCCAAGATATTGATTTCTACTTGAGCCCGAGTCGCGAGTTTTCTTTAGTATTTTTCCATGTTGCATGTCCCGATTTCACCGCTCTCACCTTAATGGAAGGGTTTAGTTGAGATGCCCCTTATTATAATGCTTTCATTTGTTATGGGGAACAACATCCTAATTATTGTACAAATAATCAAGATGATGGCACCTACACTTCATTTGCACCTCCCTACCAAGATTGGAATGACACGTATTTGAATACATTTGACCAATCATGGGAGGAACATTATGCTTATTCATCTGATTTTCAAGGGACGGGTCATTGCTATGGATTCCCGTCATTTGTTTCCAACTACCCACCGGACAATATTTTTGAACAACTCGAACCATCTCACTCTTTTGAAACTACTCCCACAAGCTTAATGGAAACCCTTATAGAATTCATGGGAAATGTTACGTCCTCTTTGGATGCCTTGAACACTAAGATGAGACAACTCACCGAAGAGTTTAAAAATCAAAGTCAAGGTCCCTTACCAAGTGATAATGAAAAATCAATATGTGTTGGTAAGGATGAGAGTGATGTTGAGAAAGATTCGGAGATTTTCGAGGAAAAATCCGAGCACATGAGCAAGCCTTCTTTACTCCCCAATAGTGAAGAGGTGCTTCAAGATGCTAAAATTTATAATGTAACGATTTTTGCTCATGTTGTGCAACCTTCTTTTGACCATAGTACTCCCATGGTAGTCATACATCGGACCGTGGGGATAAATTATGTGGTCAAAAGCTCGGATGGTGTTACTAGATCGTGTTTTGTGGTTGTTTGAATATCATTTGAGAAAGTGAAGATGTCTATTATCTTCAAACCATCCCACTTTTTAAAGATGCACACATGGGGTGGTGAATCACACCCTACACAATCTTAATACATTTTTTTCCTTACTCTCAACTTCAATTTTGTGTCTTTTATTTTCCATTTGTTTTAGTCTTTTTTCCGACTAGTATCAAAGTTTGAAAAAAAACGTGTAATAACTCTCGTTTTGAGTGTTTTTTTTGTTTCGTTAGTGTGACTTTTTAATTTCTTCTAATGTGTTTTTTATGTGTTCTTCTTTTCATTTTTATTTGGAGTTGTTGAGGATAAAAGTATGTTTTTTTATTATTGCATGTGTCGTTTTGTAGCTGATGGTCTTGGTGGCAGTTCACAGATTCAAACGTAAAAAAAGTATTTGCAGGTGTGGCCACAGTCTCACTACTGTGGCCACCTTCGTCAAGTGGCCCATCAGATCTACTAAATCCAGCATGTGTTTTGCGTACTGGATAAAATAGTGGTTCTTGGTTTTGTCAACTTTTGAAGCATGCATATCTTTTTCCCATTTCCCCAAAGTTGACTTCCCTTTTTATGTTTGGAAAAAGCCTCATTTTGCATACTAAAACATGGTGGTTTCATCAAAACACACATCTTCCTTTTTTTAGAAAAAAAAACAAGAAAAGCAAAAGAAAAAAAATCAGAAAAGACTAACCTTATAAAAAGACAAGAATTCTTCTCTCTCCCTTAGCCGTCAATATCACACCCCAACACAAAAAAATTCCCACACTTTATCTCTTCCCAAAACCCACTCATAACCTACCTATCTAAACCCTACTCCTAAAAAGTAACCCCCCCAAACCACTATGGGGTTGTTTATTTTTACCAATTCATCACTTATTTAAAACTGAACACTTTTTCGGTCAGATGTAAAGTAAATCAGTGTGTTTGTTTTTTCCCCTAAAAAATACCCACTTAACACTTAAATTCCACTGACCGAAAAAGTGTCTAGGGCATCACTTTTTTGACTTATTTTCATCCATCTCAGGAACATCTCCATCTAAATTCTCAAATCTCTCTCTCTCTCTCTCGTGTGCGACTCAGGAACATCTCCATCTCCAACAGATCTACAGCTACATCTAGAATCAATCGAGCTCCATCTTCTTCTCCACAATCGATTTCTGGTATGTCTCCCTGGTTCATTTTTGGTATGTCGATTTCTCCAATCATTTCTGCAAATTAGTTCGTTAGTTTGGCAGAAATAATCTGCTCGATTTTTTGTTTTTGGTGCTCGATTTCTGCAAATAATCTTTGTTTCGGTTTTTGGTTTGTTTTTTTGGTCGATTTGCAGATATCAACAAATAATCTGCAGAAATCGACAATCTGCTCAGATTTGCAGAAATCTTGTAATATGTTTTTTAGTTGATATATTGCAGAAATCTTGGAATATAAAGTGAATTTTTATGCTTAAAAGACGTCAATTTCAGGGAAAATATGTGATTCTCTGTGGGCAAAAAGAAAAAGATTCTAAGAAGACAAAGTAAGATGTATAATTGGTGCACACTTTTAAAAACACACCAAAAACCATACACGAATCAAACAAAATCATAATAAATTGAAATCAATAGTAATGTAAATTTCTTGGGAATATTAAACCACATAGGGCTGCACAAAGAAGCAAGAAAAACAGAGGTGGAGTAACAATAGTATGATCGGTATCAGCGAGGTATGGCCATAATCAATGGAGGTCTTCGTATTTTACAAATTTCTTGAGAGGGAAAGAGGTTGGGATTATGCAAATGGCAATATGCTTGTTATGCCAGTGGAAGAGGTAATATGTTTGTAAAATTAATTAACCAATTGTTTGATGGTATTTTGTATTTACATTTTTATGTGTTGGCATTATTATCCTATGGGCGAGAGTGTTCAACGTGTAAGGTGTACAAATGAAGCCATTAAATGTTTTTTAGAGAGTTGTATAGAAGAGATCAATAAAGTTGGTCGAAATAGGGGTAGTCTTCGAAAAGAATCGTAAGTAAATGTGGCAGGAAAAATTGAGCAAGTGGTGATGAGGCCGAAGAGGTTCCATTGCATGGGAGTACCGCTGACCAAACATATATGGCTAGTTTAAGAGAAGAAATTGCGACACACGTGATGCAAAACGGAAATTGATTTTAGTTGTTATGAGACTTTGTTCATGTTTTCTATTGTATTTGAACCAATTAACGTATTTCAGTTGTTATGAAGAGTAACTTTAGTAGTATAATTTAATTTATTTCAGCAGTATCACATTTTCAGAGATAAAATAATCAGTGGTACGTATTCAAGTGTTTTCAGATTTCAGCTTACAAAAACAAACAGTCTTTCTGATTCAGATTTCAGACTTCAGCGCCACCACTTAAAAATCAGGACTGAAATCAGTGTTCAGACTTCAGCACCACTTAAAAAACAAACGCCACCTAACTTTCTAGAAACTACCCTTTTTCAAATCCCTTCCATAAAAACTACCCTCCCAAAACCACCACCTCTAAAACCACCCCTTTAACCACCTAAACCCACAACCCTTTCATTTTCTTCCCCAAAAACTCTATTCCACCCAAAACTCTCTCCATATCCTCACCATCACCACTATTTCTCCATGTCCCGACAAAAGATGCTAACGCCACCGTCGCACCCACCGTCGTTCGCACCTCCGTTACCATTGTCGCACACACCGCCGTTCGCACCTCCGTTACCATTGTCGCACCCACCGACGCCGCTACCAGCGCCGCCATCGCGCCACCACATCCATGATCTTACGGTTTATGAAATATTTTGGAACACATGCTTTGTCTTTCCTCTTTTATCTGCTTAACTTCTTTTGGGTTTATTTTGTGGCTTGTTTTGTTATTTTCCGATGACCGCACTTAACCCATATTTTGTGATATTTTATGCATGGTCATGTTATGGTGTTACCTTCTTTGTGCACTAATCGTTCCCTTGCAGGTGCTTTTAGATCTTTTGTTGCATGTTTCTTTTTCGTTTGAAAGGACGTAGGCCATCTTTCAGTCTTGGCCCGTACACGACCCTTGTCGCCTAGCCGATACACAACCCGACTCTCCTTCCCCGCGATGAGGACATCGCTAACTATAAGTTTGGGGGGGAGACTTTGTCCAAATAAACCCACAATATTTTTAAAAGAAAAGTTTACAATTGTTACGTCACATATTTATTCACACATTGTAAACAGCGAAATTTTGGGTCCATTTTCGAGAAACGTTATTTGGCTATCAAAAGAGCAAAAGTGGAAAATTTAAGCCACACAAAGCAAAAAGAAAAAAAATGCTCAAAACAACCCTTTGGACCAAGTCCCACAAAAAAATAAGTTTGGGAAAAAAATGGTATACCCATGAGTCAAGAAAAAAGCCGCAAACACTCGCCACTCCAAGTCCTACCGATCAAACGAGGAAACACGTCAACGAAGGAAATAAGCGCACCGACAAAACTCCAAGGTAATGCATCGTTATCCCAACCTCAACCTTTTGCAAAACAACCATTTTTTTCTTTCGCTAATAATTTCGGTCAATTTCTTTTTTCTCTTTGTTCTTTTTACTTGAGGACAAGTAATATCTCAAGTTTGGGGTGTGATATCCCTCAAATTTTAGAGTTATTTGTCACCAATTTTAAACCCATATTAACCTTTTTCGTACCCATTTGAACCTTTTCATCTCCTTTGGTCTAAGTTGTTCCAAAATGTTGAAGATAACCAAAAAAATCAAAAAGTTGCGTTTGATGTGCCATTGTGGCCACAACGTCAGTACTGTGGCGAGTGTTGTGTAAATCCGATTTTCTGCAGATTTGGAGAGCATTTTTGTGCAAGTTGCAGACCTGCATGTTGGGGTCAATGCTGAGTTTTGATCAAGTTTAGAGACATAATGTGGACAGGGGAGATGGTGCCAAAAGGTGGGAAGAAGACAACCATGAAAGGTCATTTTCTCCTCTCAAGTCCCTTTCAACTTTTTCTCCTATCCTCCACTATATAAAGGAAGCTTGGCTTGGCATCTCAACACAAGATCTTATCATCCAAATCTCTCTAAAACTCAGTGGAAGAATAGTTGTAGCATTTACATTTCAGTATTTTAGTTCTTGTAATTTGTTTTCAAGTATTTACTTTCTGTTACCCACTGTGGAACACTTGTGGCCACAGTGGTACGTTATCGTTTACGTTTAATGCAATTCCAATTCACTTATTTCTTCTACTACATTATGATTTCTGTTCTTATGAGTAGCTAAACCCCCCTTTGGGTGCGAGTGTAAGCCAAACCCGAGAGGGTAAAAAATGTAACACTTGGGTGTTACTACATTTAGTTATTTTTTCGGTTTAGTCATTCGAGTCGGAACATTACTCAAACGCGGACAAGCTGATCACGTGTACGTGTTAATATTAGATCTTAGACCTCGAGAGGGGCGGATCCGAAATACGGTTTGAATGATGCAAGGAGATTTGAGAAAATCTTCAATAATCACATAGAGATATGGGTTGTTGCATAACCGAGCTAAGGTCAAAACGCCGGTCGAGTAGGTGTGACATAAAGATATGCGCATCTCTTTACATCCAGCAAGACTAAGATTTTCGAGATCTACTTAGTAAGGTTGGTAAACCGAAAGATAGCTTGTGTAGGAACTTTATAATAAAATTGTTATTACAACCTTTACGACGTAGCTTCGAGAGGAGGAAATCGTGTGGGACAAATTGTGACCAGTTTTATTAACCATTTAAGTTATTAAATAAATACTCTCGGGGGGAAAACTTACACCCGTACCCGCTTTTTAATTAATCGCGTTAATTTTATAATTAATTATTTGCTCAAAACCAACTCCAAACAAATTATTAAAAACCTCAACTTTGCACCGGAAGTTCGTAGAAATCTCCGATTCTTGGTAGTCCAATCCCCGTAGATACAATATTGGGTTCTTACCATTATATTACTTGAAGCGAACGCAATACGTGGTGTATACTTGCGCCATTATTGTGCACATTTTACGTGTGGTTATTTTGCTATCATACAACATTTTTATACATGAAGTCTTATGGGTCGTTTACCAAACACTTACCCGGGTAAACACTTACCAAGTCATATTACCTGCCGGATTGATATGGCAAGGACCAAAAATCTTACTCGGTAAGAGCGAATGCAACTTATGCAAGGACCGAGAGTCTTACCCCAGTAAGTGAGTGCAGCAACTCTTACCACGGTTAGCGCTTACCGTGTGAATTGTTGCATACGAAACCGATATGACGGATTAAAATCTTACCCGGTAAGTAAGTGATAATGTTAAATTTGATTGTTAAGCGCTTACCCGGGTAAAAGCTTGGTAAACGACCCCTTAATCTGTTAATTACAACTTTATTAGCTTAAAGTACAACTCTATTAATGGATTGCCTTTCAAACCCATCAATACCAATGTACAAGGATAGTCTTTCACATAACTCAAAGAGACTCAGATTCACAAACCTCCGATGATTCACATCCGTAGACAGCTATTCACAACCCAAGACCACGATTCACTCTCCAATATGACGATACATACAACAATCCATCGTTTTTTATTTGTGGTTTATCATACGATTCGCTCTTCTCGATTCCCCCAAATCAACGATCCACTCTCGCTCCTCTTGATGAACACACAAATCAGGTAGGGTTTCTAATGTTCGATTGTAGTACATTTGCTCGATTTGTTATTCCTTTTCCAGATTCTTTGTGTTTGTGAGGTTTTACATCACCGGAGTTCTCGATTCGACAATGTCGTTAAATATTTATGACTTGTATTTTTTTATATTTCCTAATTGAGGTTTATAGTGTCATATTTGGCTGTTTTTTGTTGGTCGTCTTAGTTTTGACAATGCTTAGACCATGAGTACCGCCAACCCGCGAACCCACTGAACCCTGATGCCACCTCAGCGCCACATCAGCTTTTCTCTTTCCTACCCTCCTTACCCTAAAGTGGAGTACCACTTCCTATCGAACCCACTGAACCCACTCAAACCAAACTCTTACCCGATGGAAATTGATGCTTAAAGATCACTTAGGAATTCACCCTTACCCTCGACCCACAAATCTAGTTCCCGAACCCACTCCTACCCCTACCCCAACCCGATGTGAACCCGCCCTTCAAGTACCGCCAACCCGCCCTACCGCATGAACCCGATGATGAACCCGACCGTGGTACCCGAGGTGGTACACACGGCCTTATGCGTTAGTTATAAAATAAAGTTTAATACTCTTATGCATTTTTTCCATCAAGTACTGTGTTTAATTTAAATATTGAATCTTTGTTAATGTGAGAGTTTTTCAAACTCCATTGATCAATGTTTGAATAAGGGGAATAATAGACAAAAAGAGAAGTCTACTATACACATGATATTGGTACGGGCTGACTTCCATTCTACTACTAGGGTTCCAAACCTTCCCCTTAGCTCTATAAATACCTTTCCCCGGAACCTTACTAGCCCTTGACATATGAACAAGAAAACCTGTTGTGCTTTTCCTTCACCCGGTATTTTAGTTTTTCCATTGAGTTTTGTTCTTTGGTGTAAGGTTTTAGTGAGACAACAATCTATATATCATATTGTTTTCCTAATTCTCATGATTAATGTATAAATCGAATAAAACATTAGACTAAAGAAGAGTCCATATTGCAAAGAATTTGGTGCGTTGTACTCTTTCATTCGTCCTACTTTTATTTTTTCCCACGTGACTTTTATTTTGGTGTAAGGATTTAAAGAGAACAATTATGCACCACCACTTCTTTTACTCAACACAAGGGAAAGTGTTTTAGGATAAGTGTGTCATCGTCTAAAGGATATTATGATGGAGATAAATATATATGATTAGTGTGTCATCGTCTAAGGGATGTGACAATATAAATAAAGATATCAGACATAGATTAGAACTAGAGATGCTCTTAATGATTATCAAGTGAAAAAACATAATGACGAAAACGTTACCCAGAAAGCAATATTGTGAATTTTAAGTGCATATTTAACAAACTTTTTGTTAAATGGAAAAAATTATAGAAGAGTAAAGTTCACTTTTGGTCCTTAACGTTTGTTGATTTCAACGGTTTTCGTCCCTAAAGTTCATTTTTGCCAAAAACACCCTGACGTTTGACAGTTCTCAACGATTTTCGTCCCTCGACCTAACATCCGTTGACTTTTTCCTGTTAAGTCCAATTTAATGAGGGGTATTTTAGTCATTTTACTTGTTTTTAGTCATTAAAACCACAAGGATCGAAAATGTAATTCACTTAAATATTCATCTTCATCTTCATCTTCTCCAAAACAATGAACACCAAGAACATAAAAAATCAAGCTCTAAATCCAAATTCAAAACCATGAAAATTTGGTGAGCTATCTATTTTGTCAATTTCACCGACTACAATTAAACCAGTAGGCTACTAGCCTACCTTCCTTCATACTTCAAAGTTTAAACACAATCATCTACTCATTCATTCTATCTTTAATTTCCCCCTTTTCTTCCACCGCAAAATGGGGTCCCAATTCTCCATCTTTTGTTTGAATTCAAGTACACATGATCAACACTCTCTCCGATTAAGTGTTAATAGTGAAAATCTGCAATCTCTCTGTAGCAATTTCATGAAAGTTTCTATGAATTAATCGTCGGAGACCCTCGTTGTGCGTAGAGGGGTTCGATTTCAGAAGAACTCCGATAAATCCTTAGTCTCAGTCTCCGGCGACCCTCACTGTGCGACACGAAGCACATACCACAGGGACGAAGCACCGTGGTTTCTCCGGCGACCCTCAGATTTCGTTCGATGGTTCTTCGAGCAGGGACCAAATCGTTGGGGTCTAAATCGCCGGTGGTGTCTCGGTGATTCGTCCCTGGAGAAGGAAGAGGGGAAGAGGAATGTGGTGCCTCGGTGATTCGTCAGTGGAGAACGAAGAAGGGAAGGAAGATGGGTATGGATTTGGTACCTGTGTCTGTATATATGTATATATAATATATATATATATATATATAATATATATAATATATATATATATAATATATATATAATATATATATATATATATACATGAGTAATTACATAAAAGTCCTTACGGTTTGAGGATTTTTGTAAAAACAAAAAAACATGTAAAATGACTAAAATACCCCTCATTAAATTGGACTTAACAGGAAAAAGTTAACGGACGTTAGGTCGAGGGACGAAAATTGTTGAGAACTGTCAAACGTGAGGGTGTTTTTGGCAAAAATGAACTTTAGGGACGAAAACCGTTGAAATCAACAAACGTTAAGGACCAAAAGTGAACTTTACTCATTATAGAATTAGGATAAAAGTTTCTTTAAATAGATTTTTCAAAACTTTTTTTTATTAAGAAATCATCAAAGAGTGCCTCATGTTTTCCAAGTTTTAAAATTTTCCTATAAATAATTATCACAAGAGAAATAATTTTTTATTATAATATCATCAACAAAATAATATTGATTTTAAAGTATTTATTAGAAATACGTAAATTTTTTCATGACATTTATAAAATACTTTAATGATATAATTAATTTTGTAATATTAACAAAGAACATGTTGAAGTTCAATCCATTTTTTTAATTTGAATTATCTATTTTACATTTATTTTAGAGAAGTTGATAAGAGCATCTGCAATGGTGGAAAAAATAACTGATAAAAATGTTAACCATTGGAGCAATAACTTGAAGAATGGCTTGAAAAACACTCATAAACCGATAAAAGTAACACCAATATACATTAAAAAACACAAAAAATGAATACTCTTGTTTTTAGAAATCATAGTTATAGGTATATATAGTTTATATTTATAAAGAAAGTACAAATTGTTTTTAAAAACTTTTGTTTTTATATTAGTCGTTCTATACAACATTTCAAATAACGGCAATTTGGCTAGAAATAACGACAACTATAGAAATAGTTTTATAAAATTTCAAATAGACGAGAATAATTTATGCACGTTTATTGAAAATAAAAAAAAATGTTTTGAGAGCATTTCCAACAAATATGCTAAAATGAAGAAAAAAAGACTTTAGCAATTTTTTTGCTCCAACAGTTATGGTATCTTGTATGTTAAAATACAAAAAATAGGATGAAAATTGTAACTTTTTTAAAATTTAGAGAAATAATTAAAACTTTATAGTAAAGAGATAAATTATATTTATAATTATTTTCTACCAATAACAAAATTTTAAATTAAATGTGTAGGAGAGGGAAACAATATTTAATTATTTGTATTGAATATTATATTAATATAGTTAGGCATCGTTTGGCAAAAAAAAGACATCAACCCTGATTAAACATGCCTAGACTAATCCATTGACAAATTATGACTGTAAGACATCAGCCCTAAACATCAGTGGTCACAATTGTTGTGTACGTCTAGATTAGAACTCTGGGCAAATGTGATATTCCACCACATCCCCCAAGGCCTTAACCAGTACGCCATAACCCTTGTGGTTTACTTCATAGGTTTATTATATGAATTTTCTTATAAAACTTATTTTATTAAAAAAATAACAAATTTACCTTTTCTTTTATAAAAAAATATCAAAATTTGTATATTTCAATTCGTTACAAATAGAGATTAATATTGATATATTCTAATTCCATTTAATTTATATTCTTAACTTAATACCTAGTAAATTTACAAGTTTTCATTTATTCAATTCTATTACAATTATGTTTTTTAGAAAATCAAATATTATTCTTTTTATAATAGAAAATACAATAAAAATTACTTATATAAAATAAATCATAAAAAATTATGAAAAATATTTTCGATCGAGTCATATTATTAATAAACGATGAAAACATTGAATTGGATTAAAGTTAAAAATTGTACGAGTGAACGATGGAAACAATAATTTGAAGAGTTTTCCTTAAATTTGAAAATTTTCAAAATGGATCAAATGTAGATTTTAAAGATAGAAATAATATTTTCCCGAGCAATAAGAAATTTTAAAATTAAATGTTTATAAAATAAATAATATTTCATTATATGTATAAAATATTTTAATATATAATTTATATAGTAATTTTCAAAATAAAGAATATGTTAGAGATATAATGTAATTTCTTTTTCAAAATTTTGAGTTTCAATTTTTTATTTTAACTTTTTTAAAGAATTTGTTAAAAATAGTCTCATACTTTGTCTATTTTCAAGAAGTTTAATTTGTTAAAGAAAAATTTGTTCAAGTATCTTTTTTTTTCATTTAAAAGAAGTCTATTTTTTTTAACAAAGATGTTTAAGGGTGCGTTTGGTTCGCAGAATGATTTCTGAAGGAATGAAATCTGTCAAATGAATTGGAATGGAATGTTGTTAGATTTGACCACTTGTTTGATTGACAGAATTGGAATGAAATCTGTTAAAGAAATTGGAATATGTCTGTTTGGTTCACATAATGTAGCTTTGGAATTGGAATGAATTTTCGACAAATGACCAAAATACATTTTTTTATAAAATAATTAATAAATACTTTAATGTGTAAAAAATATAATATACACAACCCAAAAATAAAAATAAAAACTAAATGTATTAAATTATATTAATAAAAAAATAAAAATAAAAAATAAAAAATAAAAAACTAAAGTATTAAATTAAATGAGGGTATTTTGGTTATTTAGACAAATTTGGATGGAATGGAATTCAATTCCATCCATTTTTTAAAGGAATGGTGAATTCCTTATTTGGGTGGAATTCATGGAATTCAATTCCATTCCATTGCAAACCAAACAGCACAATGGAATTTGGTCAATGGAATTGACCATTCCAATTCCGCCCAATTCCGTCGGAATCCGCCGAACCAACTGTTGGGTTTCGGTGAGAAATGCCAAATTTGGTGAGAAACGTGAGAAGTGGTTATCAACTGTTGGATGAGAAATGGACGAATATTAGGACGGATCAATTCCATTTTAAGTCACAATTCTTAAAAAAGTATTTGATTAAAAATAACTAACGATTTAAAAATTTCACATGATTAATATCGGGAATTTAATTAAAATACTCAAAGTTTGACTTTAACTTACCAAAATACCCATTTTTCTCCTGAATTTGCCAAAATACCCATTTTTTCCGTGATTGGGTTCGCGATCGCGCACCAGGGTTCATTTTGAAAATTTTGTATCCCGCGATCGAGGGAGTGTCCCGCGATTGAACCCGCTACACACACAAAATTGTGATTTTGATTTGATATTTACACTTTTAACCCCTATACTTATTTACTTACTTTACTTTATATCTTACTTTCATAATTTTAATTTTACATTTAACACATATAATCGTTTATTAACTAAAATACGTTAAAAAAAATACGTTTTAATTTTAACAAGTTACACCATTATAATCGTCTCTCCGATACGTTCGAAATGAGTCCAATAATGAATATTTTTGAATTTATTTATTTTAATATATATCATATATAGTACATAAAAATATTTTTTATATTTAAAATTCATATTCTTATAGTTAATTATTTAATTTGTGGTACTCTTATAGTTAAAATACGTTTTATTTATTTTATTATCGATGGTCCAAGTGTAAGTATTAAAAATTGGCGAAGGCTTTGTGATGGACAGGCATCGATCATTTTGTGCATACTCTGTAACTGCAAATACTTCAGCTCCAAACACACATGAATCATCATTCGCCAAATACCCATTTTCACAATTCTTAAATGAGTTCAGTGATACCAAATTGTCAAAACCCCATTTCATATTCTTCTCGTGAAACCTTGTCCTATTGCCATTCACGATATCTATAAACACATACAAATAATAATAATTTAAAAGGATTTAATGAATTAGCTAATATATGATTATTATGTTAATGCGATAAGAGTGTAAAACAAAATTGAAAAAAATAAGAGATGTAGCATAAATTAAATAATTAACTATAAGGGTATGAATTATAAATATTATAAATATTTTTATGTAGTATATATGATATATAATAAATTAAATAAATTCAAAAATATTCAATATTGGACTCATTTCGAACGTATCGAAGAGACGATTATAATGGTGTAACTTGTTAAAATTAAAACGTATTTTTAACGTATTTTAGTTAATAAACGATTATATGTGTTAAATGTAAAATTAAAATTATGAAAGTAAAAGGTATAAAGTAAAGTAAGTAAATAAGTATAGGGGTTGAAAGTGTAAATATCAAATCAAAATCACAATTTTTGTGTGTGTAGCAGGTTCAATCGCGGGATACAAAATTTTCAAAATGAACCCTGGTTCATGATCGCAGACCCAATCGCGGAAAAAATGGGTATTTTGGCAAATTCAGAAAAGAAATGAGTATTTTGGTAAATCAAAGTCAAACTTTGACATTTTAATTAAATTCTCGATTAATATCATATATCTTGAAATTTAAAAAGAACTCTGTCGGCTTAACATATCAAACGATGTCGTATTCCGTGAGGGGATCAGCCTTCAAAATTTGAAATCTCCATTCCCTCGTTTTCTGTCTGTTCTTCTTTAAAATTCGGAAAACGTTTATCTCCCAACCGAAAACAAAACCTAGGGTTCTTCTATGGAGTTATACTTCTTGTTTTGAAGTTATACTTCCCGTTTTGACTTGAATTTGTTGAATTTCTTCGCAGGACGATGGGTTGTTTCTTTGGATGTTTCCGTTTCAAAGACGACCGTCGTCCTCCAATCAATCTCTTCTCTCAACCAACCGATTCAACTCCCAAGGTAAGCTATGGAGGTAAATACGATAGAAGATTGAGGAGTTTTGTTTTTGACTTTTGGTTTTATCTTTCATACAGGATCCTGTCGCATCCGTTGGTAGAAATCGTTTATCGTCTTTGCTACTGTCTGAAGGTGAGCTGATCAGTGTTCTTACTTCCGTAGTTTTTCATGAATATTGATCTGATTGTTCATTTTAAAGTGAATTCCGCTACTCTGATTCAAAACCGATTTTATGTTTCTGATTTTGTTTTTGAAGGTTTGTAAAGTTTTTTTTAGCTGCACGATAGATGTTTTAAAAATTGTTCAGGAAGTGTGGATTAAATTTCAGATTGTTTTTGTAAAAATGTATGTTCACATTTCAGCTGAAGATCAGTGTTCTTACTTCCATAGTTTTTCATGAATATTGATCTAATTGTTCATTTTAAAGTGAATTCCGCTACTCTGATTCAAAACTGATTTTATGTTTTTCAAGGTTTATAATGTTTTTTAGCTGCACGATAGATGTTTGAAAAATTGCTTCAGGAAGTGTGGATTAAATTTCAGATTGTTTTTGTAAAAATGTATGTTCACATTTCAGCTGAAGATCAGTGTTCTTACTTCCATAGTTTTTCATGAATATTGATCTAATTGTTCGTTTTAAAGTGAATTCCGCTACTCTGATTCAAAACGGATTTTATGATTCTGATTTTGTTTTTCAAGATTTATAATGTTTTTGTAGCTGCATGATAGATGTTTTAAAAATTGCTTAAGGAAGTGTGGATTAAATTTCAGATTGTTTTTGTTAAAATGTGTCTTCACATTTCAGCTGAAGATAGAGATACATCGCCTTGTAAGGACAGGAAAGGTGGTGTTCTAGGATCTGCTGTCCATGATATTAATTCGAACGAGCTGAAGGCTGAGGTAATTTTTTTAAATCGTGTTCTACATTGAAATTTCAGCTGAAAATGGTGTTGGTAATGAACATGATCAATTAGAAGTCACAACTCTAAAGGCGTTGGGTCACAATAAACTGCAACTTTTAAGAAACATGATGTACAAGTTTTAACTTATTTGTCCAAGTAAGACGAGCTTTCGTTTCATGCTCTTATTTTTCTTTTTTATCTTGATGGAACTTAATCTTTCATTTGCTTTTAGAATATGTCCACTATTATTGCGTGTGCAAATTGTCATTTTAGTTGCATGTTTTCTCTGACAATTATTGGTGTGACTGACTTGCCTTCTGTTTCATTGTATAAGATGGATTTTTTGCTAACTAATCAGATCTACTTTTCTCTCTGTGCCCATTTCTTAGAACAAAGAAAAACAAGAAGGCAGGAAACTTAGAGTCTTAGACCGCTTCTTGTCTTTTTGCTTATGATGTTGTCCATTGTTGAGGCTTATTTCTCGCACAAGGGTCTTCAGAATTTTGGTTTATTCATATTTGAATCACTTTTAAGTTTCTAACTTATTCATGTAGCTTTCTAGAGGACCCAGTAGATCTGCAAATTGTGGATTATTTTGGTTTATGTAGTTGTACTTTAGCTTATTGTTTCCGTCACAGACTCACTACACTATTTTGATTTTTTTTTTGCGAAAGGCAATCACTGTTTTCTAGTTATGTGAAGGTAGGATGATTAATCAAATTATTTTCGTGTATAGTTTGCTGTATTTACTTTTCCAAGAGTCTGTTTTAACCATGTAATCTTTTGGGTGAAGGAAAGAAAGATAACCTCATTTTTTAGGCCTTAGGTCTATTCCTCTTTTACCTTTCATGCCCAAATTCTATTTATTAGTGGCCTTTGCCCCAATGGTACTGTACATGAAGATCCTCTAAACTGCTCTTGGTTGGTGTTAGGTCTCAAGAGGCATGAAAAGCCATTTTTTAAGAAAAACAAGACTTAAATTAACACCATGGGTAGTTTGGGCAAAGTTGTGACTAGCCGATGTGATACTGTAACAACATCCATTTTGGAGTGATAAAGTAAACTTAGATAATCATCGGTTAGTTGGATGCTAAATTAAAGCAGAGAAGAACAGATCAGTAGACCAAAAATATCAAATGTTTTATCTATTGACCCTGATCCACCACAGGCAATAACCAATAGGTCAAAGGGACTACCAGACAAGTGACAGAACATTCAAGAATTTGTTAATTGCAATCTAATCAGTTATTTACTCTAGTATCTGATATGGACAACAAGATAATAATCAAACTAAAACTTTATTTCACTGTATGGGTTGAACTGAAAAAGTATTGACTATTGAGTGCCTAAATAACTGAACAGAAGTGGGTGCTTGTATCATTTTACTCTATAAGTGTTTAATTTAGTTCTTTGTCAAGTTTTAATCTTAGGATTTTAGAGATTTACTATAAAAATGAAATACATCTTTAGCTTAATAGATGGAGCATTGCATGCTAAACTTGCTCCAAAATAAATCTGTTTTTATAAATTATATGATGGAAAAGGAGTGTAGGCAGTAGATGCTCAAAAATTTAAAATAGCCAACTTCAAGCTCTGATTTGACCAACCATTTAACTAGAAATTGTAATTCTATAGGCTAAATTTCTCAAAGCTTGTGGTACTTTACCACATACACCAGCTGAAATTCGGAAACTGAAAGATTCAGACCCTCACAATGGAGATGCAGAATCTTCAACATTTCATTCATGGCTTCCAGCTGCTAGTATTGAAAAGCTCAAACTAGAGAAGCAACCTGATCAGCAGCCTTCTCCAATCAAACTCTTTGAAGAATGGGAGAATGGATCAGATCCTTCATCACATTCACCGGACAGGTAATTCCAATTTGAGCAATAACTGAAAAAGTTGGTTTGCTAGCTTTGTGTAGTCTCGTCAATTGACATCCACTCAAATTCTGGTTAGTTTCCGATTTCGGAAATGGCTACAAATACCAGTCAGCCTTAAAATGTCTGGATATATACTATGATACACTTTGCTCTTCTATTTTTAGTATGAGAGGTATGCTTGTGACAATCAGAAAGGTGACTCTTTGGTGTCTATGATTTTGTTCTACAGTTGTGTGACAGTGCAAGCAAGCGTGCAGTGCAGAAACAAATCTGTTCGATTTGATTGCGAGATAGATGCATCTTCATTTTCTACAAGTTGTTTGTCTGAAGTTACTTGCCAAGAACCAAAGCCATCTGGATCGCCAAATGATTACAGTGTTTCCAAACCTTCACCTTACCCTACCCCTCTCAATGTATCTGATGATATGCAAACCCCTGGCACTGTATTCCCTTCATCTTTACATAATAAGGCAACTGGGAAGAATCCAAGGATCAGATCTCAGTATGTGTACCCAGTGCTAAACCCAGTGGAAAACGCAGCTCAGTTGAGGAAACTGGTGGAAGAAAGTCTTAGTTCTAACGATTGCTCCAGTCAACATCTTGACCTTGCTGACAAAGAAAATCCTCGGTCACAAGTGGAAAGCGGAGCTGACAAAGAGTTGAATGTGGATACTAGTTTGTCATCATGGCTACCACCGAAGCAGGCCAATCAAGGGCGCAACAACCGTATATTTCTTCCAAATTCTCAGGGTCACCCTGACATTGGCAAAACTCCTGGAGATAGGCCTATATTAGGGATGGTTGCGGCCCACTGGAATGCTGATGAACCTGCTTCTTTTGCACCCAAGTGGTGGGATGGCAATGGAATCCCTAATTCAACCAACAAGTATAAAGAGGTAAAGCTTGTTCATATTCTAGATCTTTTCTACTGTCAAACAATAACATAAACAACGTGAGACCTAATATTTGCATTTGACTTTTGTTATGCAGGATCAGAAAGTTAGTTGGCATGCTACACCATTTGAGGAAAGATTAGAGAAGGCTTTATATGAGGATAAACTTGTTGCTGAGAGGTATGGGATACTTTGCTCTAGGTCTTTTTATTTTATTTTAGAATAAAAAATGTATATCTGTTATATAGGATAGTCTTCCAAAAGTGTGATTAAACTATTTTAACAAAGCTTGAATGCACATAATACAAGACAACCAACACCCTCAAATATAAACCCCTAAAGAAACTCTTGAAATATTAATTGTAGATATTTGCAAAAAGTGCACATGCATAGGAATCTTATATCTTTACCACTCTGTTACACATATAGATAGTTAGGATAATTAGTCAATAAGTGAGGTAAGTTGGTCGTTAGGAGATGTATAAATAGAAGGAGTTCTTGCACACCATTCATCTTTATTCAACAATCAGATGCTTACAGATTGATTTCCAGCTTTCTGAGAGAGTTGGTTCTCTCCAGCGAGGCTCTCGCCAATTACAAAATACAAAACCAATGCCTAATCACTTCCACAGTGATTGATCTTGGAATAGAAATATTTTTAAGCAAAGAAGAAAAGAGCAATTAGCTAGGTGTTCTGCACACAGAATACTTGTGATCATAGAGATGTGGGAGGAAATGCCTTAAATGAACCTCATATCCCATCCCTGAGATATACAATACCATCCACCTTGCTGATGAAAAGACCCATGGCATGAGGGATCATGTTATTCTTGTTTTCCATGAATTGAGCTCAGGGAAACATGTCATGATTCATATGCTGCAAACCACTGGCCAGTTCAGTGGATTGCCATTTGCATCTAAGGTCTTTCATGGAAGTAGGGTCCTTTACCAAACGCTTACTGGGTGTCACTTACCTTACCGGGTGAGCATGGCATGGCAAAGACCGAACAACTTACCCGGTAAGAGGCATAGCAAGGACCAAGTGAGGGAAAGGTCTCTACCCGGTAAACGCTTACCGGGTAAAATACACTTACAAACATCCATTTGGATGACGAGAATGTTACGGGATAAGGTACATGAAGGTGGTGACACTTGCTGGTAAGCTTTGGTAAACGCCCCTAAGTGATGCATTTAAATGATTTAATTGGAAAAGTTTGAAAAGGCCAACAAACTTTCTTATATTGAGCAAACAGGTCCCTGAACTTTGTTTGGAACAAAATGAGTCCCTGTACTTGCTGAAATTACAAACTGGTCTTTTGACCTATAAAAATGACCAAAAACCGGTTATTGTGGTGAAATCATTATTACATGATGTTTAAAGTTATTGAAGAAAAGAAAATTAGATGGCATGACTCTTAAAATCATTATTACTCGCCCTACTCCCCGACAAACGCTTGCACTATTAGCGGCAACGATAGCTTCCTCGTTCATCTTTTTTTTTCTTTAA
Organism: Saussurea involucrata; assembly: GCA_033807775.1. Taxonomy (NCBI): domain Eukaryota; kingdom Viridiplantae; phylum Streptophyta; class Magnoliopsida; order Asterales; family Asteraceae; genus Saussurea; species Saussurea involucrata. The sequence goes on along the minus strand of CM066321.1, from coordinate 161,442,498 downwards.
CTTCAAAGTCTACAATAATAATGATTTTTACCACAATAACCGGCTTTAGGTCATTTTTATATGTCACAAAAACCATTTTATTCGATTTCAAAGATTTATTTGTTCAAAAAAATATACAGAGACTAAATCGCTCAATATAAAAGTCTATTGGGTTTTTTTGGATTTTTCCTTGGAGTAGTTACTGCTTACCCTCTATTCGACACGACTTTTTAAATGTTAATTATTTATAGAAATTTTTTCGGTTAAAGAGTTAGACTGAAAGTTTCCTGCTAAACAGGAAGCAACTAGGAAAGGTGCCACTCCCGCCTATAGATTTGGACGAGAAAGAGGATCGTAGTCGGCTGCAACCTTCGACAAATCTGGTTTCGTGCTGATCAACAATGCTCGAATGATGATGCCAAGTTCTATATTTGTAAGTACTTGTTGAGATCTCTCCATAAATTCATGGATTTTCAACAATATGGATTCGTTTGGAGTGTTTGAACATTTGGTTTTTCGTTGTTGCTAGAAACGCTATCGTTTGCAAGAACAAAACATCTTAGACAAGTTGTGTAAATATAAATGCAAAGGAAAGTTGTAACTTTCCATTGGCATTTTTTTTGTATGAATGATGAATATGAATGCATGAAGGTTTGAAACATCGATAACTCGATTGGCTTCTTTACGTTTTAGGCAAGCCAAACTATGTAAGTAGCGTTCATTCTGCTTGCTAAGGGTGAACAATTTTGTATTAAATCAAACCAACCATCGTTAGTATCAACTATAACAATTACAGTTGGTTGGTAGTACCGTTGGCATATGATATTGGAAGTTGCTTACCATGGTAGTACCATCGTACTCGTTTACTTATTGGTTTGTGTTTTTTTTAATGTATTGTAATTGTAACCATTTTGTTTGAAGATTTGGATGCTCGCACTTTGCAAGTTTTATTCCTTGCAATCAAAACCCTTAAAGGTCAAATATGTCAAATTTTGAATGAATGACAAGCTCTTTTACATATAAAATGTTCGGTACAATACTGGTACCGACCAAAAAAATTGGTATCGGGTGGTACATGGTATAAAATTTTGTATAGGGAAATTGATTCAAATAGTCGTTTTACACACAAAATGATCTCATATCTATTCTTCTCCCACTTTTACCAAATTGTCACTACATCTGCAATATCCAGGTCCATAATTTGCGGACCTAGCTAAAAGACAAACGATACCTGACTATGATAACCGCTCAGTAAAATAAAAGGCTTTTGGTGGCATAACAAATTGTTTGGTTGCTCGAGGAAGGCTACAATTAGTTTTTGGTTATACATCAGCGGCAAGTTAAACGGCTGCTAAGACGTTTTTTTTTTCTACATTTGTTTTTCTAATCATTTTCACCCTAATATTCTATATTAAATGAGATTGCTATGCAATTGTATGGTAAACAATGTTGGATGCACTTGAATGTCTATCGGTATCTCGTATTTACGGCAAAAACATTTAATTAATTCACCATTAAATTTTTACATCCCGCCGCATTGCACATGCACTTAACTAATTTGAATCAATGGGACTTAATGAACTTGTGAGTTTGCTTTCTTTTACATTCAGCACACTTCTCGGATTTTTTGGAGTAAAAACTAGATCTAGATTATGAAACTATGTGTATTCTGATTTGGTAATTTTATGCTGTAATTGATTAGTTTCCAAGTTTTTTTTTGGAAGGGTGTCCTAGGCTGCCTAGACTAATCCCTTGACAAATTATGACCGACATCAACCCTGATCAAACCTCAGTGGCCACAAGTTGTGTACATCTGGATTCGAACCCTGGGCAGATGGGATATTCGGCCACATCCCACAGGGCCTTAACCAGTACGCCACAACCCATGTGGTTTAGTTTCCAAGTTTGCAAAGGTACATACAAAATTTGTTTCCAAGTAAGCAAACTCCATTGCATTGTACATATTTTTTAACAATTTACACATGATACTCCCGTAAACCGTAAACAAACAACATTTGTTTCTAAAAACATTAAGGGGTTTGGATTCGTGAATCAAGACTGAGCAGAGAGAGAATCTTGGAATATATGACAAGAAGTAGCCCAAAGTTCCCTTGAAAGCTTGAGGTCATAAGAGAGTGCAGAAGAATCAACAGTCCTACCATTCCCACCAAAAAAGTATAACCCTGATGTTTCCTGCATATGCTTAATATTTTTCAACTTCCAATTTCTGCCTCTTAATTGGCAATGGCATTCTAAACAGAGACAAAACAACTTACCGGAGGTGCAAGGGCTGCATCAAGAATCGAAGACACACCAACTTCAGGCGACTGCAGAAGGCCTAAAATCCCCAAGACAACGAAAGCAACCTGTGAGATACACCATGGTACTTCTCGCATGATGTTCGTTTTCACTGCTCCAGGATCCACAGCACTTCAGAAAATCACGAAACCAAATGAGCGACTATAGTTGGAATGTCTTAAATACCCTTCAGCTTGATTTAGATAATTGTAATGATGACCATGGACAAAAGGTGAGTCCAGCTAAAATTTTGCACAAAAAAGAACAATGAGATTATAAAGCACACCCAAAATAAAATTATGTTTTTTATATGAAAGTGGGAAGGTTATGAAAACTTATTGATCGTCAGGGCAAGTATCTGAAATGTGTTTTTAGGAATATGTGGACAATCAGAAAAACATGGGGAGGCGTAACATGGAATCAAGTACAAGAAATGAAACGGCAATAGAAACGGAAAAACGGGAAATATTTACATCACTGAGATTGATTGAGATCCTTCTGTGAGGTGAAGTTGTCGATGGAGCTCATATGAGAAGAGTAGCATACACACTAAAGATAAAAAAAAGGAACAAGTTATGAACGAGTGAAGCAGATATTTAAGTGACTTTAAGACGTTAACTTTGCTTACATTTGGAGAACTCGTAGATCTCAGCAAAAGGGTAATGTTTAAATTTAGAAAAGTGCTTGCCGGAAACAGTTTCCTTCTCTGCCCGAAAGCCAGATACTGGAGAACAAAGGGGAAACATGCAATTCCCTCGTTAAAATATGATTAAAGAAATCTTGGAAACACATAATCACCTGAAAATAATAAGCATGTCCTATGGCTCATTTTTAACTAGAAGAACAAAAGTTGGATGAAAGCAGATTAAGGTGAAAGCTTATATGCATATTCAACTGAACATCAATACCATCCCACACATTCAATAATAAAACAAGCTTCAAATAAGAGAAACAGTTGAATAGAATCACCATTCCGATGTGTAAAGGATGTGAGATTAACAATGCGTGAAGGAACTGGACTATTCTTTAGAAGTGGGAGTAAAATTTCTGTAAGAGAGAATGCTCCAATGTAATTAGTCCCCATCATCCTGTCAAAAGAAACAAATTATATGAAGGCAAACCCATGGGCTTTTAAACCAGATGATTTCAACATATACTTTATTGTAAAAGAAGAATAAAATCCCAAATTCCAGAACATCCATTTTAGCAGTCACCATTATCAATGTCTCTTTCAGTCTTCATCATTTAATACACTACCATAAAAGTGTTTTGTGTGTGTCTATAATTATGTTGCTTAAGAAGGTGGTGAGGCCGAGAAGAGAGTTGCATGTCAAATGTGCCACACAAACAAATCGATTACCAAATAAAGTCAACTAATATTACTTTTAAAACAAGAGGAAGAGACAAAATCATTTACAGGTCATGGCCTTCGGTAGTGAGTCTACTTGTTGTTGCCAGTATCCCAGCATTATTTATCAGGAGTTGAATTGAAGGATGCATATCCGAGTCCAAAAGCCACTGGTCAAGAGATTCTTTGAACCTCATTATTGAAGAGAAGGATGATAACTCAACTTGAAAACCTTTGAGATGTGCCTCTTCACTTTGCCTTCTGATGTTGGACATAACCTGCCATACAGTTAAGAAGGAAGTTGAAGACGAGCATGTTTGAGGAAGATGATACATAAGAAGCCTCTGGCATGCAATCGACCTTTGATAAGTTATGAGAGGATCTTCCAGCTGCAGGCATGTAATGAAACTTCAGTTATACATATCTGATGATGCAGCAGAATGAAGAGGGTGAGAGTGAGACTTGCAAAAAAGTTTTCAACAAAAGAAAGAGAACTGGGCTCAAGAACAAAACCTATAGCGGATGCCCAGTAAATATTAGGCAAAGATAACATAAGGGCAAGGCAAACAGTTCCCACTAAATATGTATCACTAATGCACAGTTGCAATACTGATATCTAGTAACTTCTAAACTTTTATCTAAAGTTTATGCAGAACCTGTAAATGCTAATTATTTATGTTGATGTTCAGCGTTATATGCATGGAGCCATGTGAATAGATGCCTTCAGCTATCCTTGCTCTGAATAAACCTAGACAAAGAATTAAGAAGTTGGTTATAGAGCATGAGAAAGATAACATACCAAGAACCACACAGAAGCCTTCCCTTGAAAGAGCCATAGCCGCTGCAGCACCCAAGCCAGATGTTGCCTTCAATTAGTGACCCATAAACATCAAAACATAAGTTAGACTGAGATACCTTTTAACAACTGAAATTTTCATATAAATCTTGTAGCAAAACAAAATCGCACTGGGTTTGATCTCCGACCAGTTTCAAGTGTCCACCTAAGGTGTACATATTTTTCTAACTTCTTAAGCATCCATCTTATTCATATTGAATATTGATATCTTAAAAAGAAGTTTGCCAACTTTAGTTTTGATGTGTTCTCATATTTCTCCATCCACTGTTTATGAAGAAAAAAAAACTAAGTATATTGAATGTAATTAAAAAAAATCAATCAAGTTCCTGCACCAGCAATGTTGAACCAAAGAGGTGCTTACACCAGTGATGATGCAGATTGGTAGACGTCTGCCAGATGTTTTGCCAGGTGCTGATGATGTTATTGGGGGTAAAGGTGAAACGGCACAATGGTGGTATACAGATTTATGGGTCATGCTTCGAGTGAGCAGCCGTATATAGGAAATTATAAGGGAGTATGTCCAGAGAAAGGTCATTCTCCAAAATGACAAGGTGCAAGCAAAATGTAAAACTTCCATTAAGTCCTTTGATGACATCTCCGTGTAAGCTGAAAATAGGAATTTCAAAAAATTAGCACAACATAAGTTCATTTTATTTCATGTACCTACTATTGACTGATAAGTTATACTAGATCAAGATGAACTTTCATAGATAGATGGAAACAAGGTCACTTTGTTCATATAGTATTGCCTTATGCATGTATACCAGAGCCACCCCCACGTTCCTTTATGTTTATTGACACTACCCCATTGATAAACTTCTATATCTAAATGGAAACTTTTCCCAAGTGTCACTCTACCGAGAATGCTTTAAGATGCAGATATGAATAGAGATATTTTCTGGTAAAAATCATATGAAAATGTTTGAATAACAAACTATTCAACAAATCATGTCTAGCTCGGTTGGTCTACCTAAGGACGGTAACATCCTGGGGGGGCTGTGGATGGTATCCCAGTCTACCCGGGTTCGATTCCAAGGGGAGGCAATTGAGGGCATGAGGAGTACCCAGTCCTTGGGTGGTCCAGTCTTTGACTGGGCTTACCCCCCAGCCTGTGGTTGGGCCTTAGGTCCAACGTAAGCTGGGCCGGGACAGCGGCGGATTAGTGGACTGCCCTCGGATGTCCGATACCGCCGGGGAGGCGTGTGTGCGTTGTGTCCGTGGTAGTTGATCGAAAGGGTCGATGCTGCTATGCCTTCCAAAAAAAATAACAAACTATTCAGTACTCATGGGAAGTATAATTGATTTCTTATAAAAAATAATATTACACGTTGTAACATCTAATAAATACATATATATATATATATATATATGCACACACACAAACAGAGGCAGTAGCATGTACAGTAGCAAGGCAGGCAACCCGTAGAAAGAACCAGCATCATTCAATAAATACATGTCAATACAGAATTCTTAGTATTCAAACCTCACAAATCGCTGAAAAGTGAATACATTAATTAAAAAAACCCTAAAACTCTATCTGAGACGAAAGCAAAGTAGCAACAGTAACAGAGATCGTCGAGTCTTCTATCCTCGATTAAGAGATCATCTCAGATAAATATTTTTAAGCTTTGAAATTAGAATACGTATGTTTAGCAAAAGCATGATAAGTCGATTTGGGGCTTTTGGTTACCAAATTGTGGGTGTAGGTGTGCGACGATGAATTAACCGATGCTGGAACTCACTGTATTAATGAATTTAGGCCTTAATCAAGTCTTAAAAAATAATTCATACGCTGAATACAATTGGGTTAGAATCGAAAATCAGTCGTGGAAGCACGAACCTCAAACCCTCGTGAATGACTCATCCCATGTAGCTAGACTTAATATAGTAAAGTAATTCGAACAACCAAATAATTGAAAACCGACTACAAACCTGTTAATCGAACCTTTTTAGACTTGTTTTCGGCTGTTCGTCCTGTGGTTTTGGTTCCGATTCCACAAAGGTAGAATGCCAAGAGCATCTCCCACCTTGGCAAAAAAAACACCAAAAACACAAATTTTGATGGGCCCATTCTATTACGCTGTTTTAGAAAGAAAAAGGAAGATTTTTTTTATTTGTGTTCTCGAATGTAAATGAGAAGGAAGGAAATGAAAAGAAAATAAATATTTTTTCGTGTTCTTGAACAGGAGAGAAAAGAAAGGAAATATATCATTTTTATTAATATACCCTTAAAAATATATCTTTTATAATAAAATATTGGGTAGTTTTGTCATTTTAATAATTTCATGTTGAAGAGAAAAGCGAATAGAACACAATAGAATGGACAGAATGAATCGTTATTCTCATTAATCATAAGCCCTTTATATAGGGATGAGTTACAAGTAGATAACTACAAGATATTTCAATTCTAATCTATCTCTATCCCTATCTCTATCGTCATATCCTTTAGACGATGACACATTTATCCTACAACACTCCCCCTTGTGCCGAGTCAAAGGAGTGAAGGTGCACAATTGTTGCCTCGTTAAAACCTTACGCCAAAATAAAAACCCAGTGGGAAAAAATAAAAATATGACGAAGGAAAGAGTACAACACACTAGCTTATTTCCAATACATAGACTTTTACTTTAGTCTAATTCTCTCTTAGATTCGTACATTAATCATGAGAGTTAAGAAAACATGATGGTATATAAACCGTTGCCTCACTAAAACCTTACACCAGGGAACAAAACCCAATGGGAAAAATAAAACCTTGGTTGAAGGAAAGAGCACAACATACCAATATTACACATATAGTAGACTCCCCCTTTTGTCTACCACTCCCCCTGATTCGTGCATTAATCAAAGGAGGTTTAAAACATTTCCGTTTTAATACTTTTTACATGTTTCCCAAATATGGTTTTACGTATTGATTTGGTAAACAAACATGTCACATTTTCCTCACATCTTATTCAGTTCACTTGAATCTTGAGGAGAATTGATTATATAAAAACTTAAGAAAAATATGTTTTGTGTTATAACCCATGATATATCTTACTTTCATTTCTTCGATACATGATGCATTATTTCCATACATGCAAGTTGTATAGTGATCAAAATCAAAATTACTAGCTCCTATTATATGTGTAATGATAGTCCTTAACCATGTACACTCTTGAATAGTCTCTTGGAGAGTAAGATTGCTGATAATATAAGAAGATAGCTATTAAGGGTTTACTTACAAGCAATCGGCATGTTCCATATGATAATTCCTTATCCAGTTTGGGAACAACCTTTATATCAGTCAAACATATACCTAAGATCAACAAATATATACCAAGGTATTGTTTGGTGTTTTTCTATAAGAGCCAGTACTTTTGTCGCTCACAATCTAAGTAGGTATTGAAGTTTCATTATCAATCCATTTTTCTCCATAGGGAAATTATAAGCCCACGTCAATGGTGCCAAAAGATTAATTTGAAATCATTCCAATGACGTTGCGTTGGCGCTGAGCTAAATCTAGCTGACAAGTTCAGTGAGAAGTACAGTATATGGTCAAGTGTATTATGTTGAGTACAATAATGCGCCTATTGTACTTAGGTATGGAATTCCAGCTCCTAACACCTCTTCGTCCTCATCCTTTAGACGAAATGGATTTTTCCTTATATCCAACACATTGACCGATCATGGGAGTGCTAATCGGATGCGCTTTGTCTGTATTAGGTCGCCTGATCATTTTCTAGACATATGCGAATCGGTGGATTAATATTCCACAAACTCGGTGTCGTAGCTCAAGTATCTAGATAAAACCAAGTTTTCCCACGATCTTTCATCTCAAATTGAGATTTCAAATAGCTTGTGTTTTCTCTTATTTTGTCAAGAGTGTCTATTATGTTCATTACATCGACATATAGAGCTACTATGAAAATCTGGAACTTTCATTTCCTAACAAATACGCAAGGGCACAGTTCATCGTTCTTATTTATCGTTTCCCAATCAAGTATTCACTCAGGCGGGTATACCACATCCGCATAGATTGCTTTAATCTATAAAGTGAGTGTTTCGTATTTATTGTAATCACATTTCATAGTTTAAAGTTACTTGATATTGGTATAATGCCATCAAGCACTTTTATATCTCTGAATTTAGATCCCCATAGAGATATGTAGTAACTACATCGTTGAGCTGCAATTTCCAGTCCTTCGGAAACTACTTGGCTAATTAATAGTAGAACGTTCTCCATCACGAGAGAGTAAGTCTTATTGTGGTCAATCCAGTGCGTTGTGAGAAACCTTGCGCCTAAGGAGAGCCTTATATATTATGACTTAATTATTCTCACTACGCTTCCCTGACAAATGATTTATCTATGTCCTACAGGCTTTACACTTGGTCGGTTAGCACTACCGAACCAAATACCTGTTCATTTGTCAAATAATTATCCTGGATTGTTTCTTTTCATTTAGGTCAATTTGCTCTTTGTTGACATTCTTCAACTGAGCATGGTTCGATGACATCGTGCTCTATTATCTCATAAGCAACGATATATGCAAATATATCATCATTTAGTATTTATGATCTGTCCATCGACTCATATTCATTTGAGATTTCTTTGATCTCTGGAATCAATATTAACTTCGGAGCGTCCTCCAGTAATGATTCATAGACATAGATTTAATCAGAGATAATCTCATGTATTGATGATATATAGTTGTGTCTTACTCTTCTCTTCCTTTAGATGAGTATCTATCGAACCAAGTAGCTTCCCCCATTTCCTTTTGGGAGCTACGACCTCAACCACACCTCCACCATGTGTGATTGCAACGTACTTCCAGCGACGTTGTGTCCTTGTTTGGGGACTTTTAACATTGCGAGTATATTTGCAGCTCGTATATATGATATTGTCAATCTAGATAATATTAAACGTATCAGGTATCGAGTCTGATTCGTCTGACTTCAACTCTACGTTGTGAAGTTTTTGGGGATCAAAATGAGACACAATTGAAAAATTCAATGACACTTCCTGTCGTTCCCATGGAAAATCCTTTTTCATATCTCCCCCTAACTACAGGAAGGTTGTCTCATCAAAATGACAACCCACAAATCTAGCGGTAAAGAGATCACTCGTCAAGGGTTCTAATTAACGGGTAATTGTTGGGGGTTCATATCCAACATTTGATGAATAGTCTTTAAGACCCATTTTGGTACGCTGTGGGCGCGTAATTGGCACATATACAACACAACCAAACATACGTAAATGTAAAACATCAGGCTTATATCCAGTTACCAACTGGTACACACAAGATTGGTTGGCTGGTTGTGGGTCTAAACACGAATAAGTAAAGTTACATGTAATATTGCATTACCCCATGCAGATGTGGATAAATTGGTGCGCATAACCAATGCCCTAGCTACCATCTATATTCTTTTGATGACAACTTTTATAATTTTACGAGACCATTTTATATACACACATGCGGTACAAATGCAATAATCATCAAATCCTTATGATGTAAATTCTCCAGCATTCTAAGTCATATAGACTTGATGAGAAAAAATCAGGGTGGTGAGTCCTTAATGTATGAGTGCAACATTTCATGTGGACTATAATACGACACGTGTTCATCGTGTCAGAACCATAAAGTTCTTTAATGGCCCACATTCTGGATGTTTATGTCCATAAATATCACCTTGTATTCGTTGTAAGAATGAAATATTTTTATATTATATCCTTAGCTTTAGGATGGTCTCATTCCTGATTTGGCTAAGGATCAGGGTATAAAAGTTCTAGGTATTAGAAAGGGAATGTTATGATGGTGGTGTTACTTCTTGTGCAGTAGAAGTCAACAGTTACAATTTGGTTAATTCCCTCGTTTTATCTTTCACTCGAAAGAGAATGTATCTAAGTATATTTTGCAATACATAGATCACTATGTCATGACCATGGTGTCCCACGTGGTCATGCCAAAACATATATATGTCATTGTTCTAAAGTTCTTTATTGGTGACAAAATATGATTTACTAACATAGATAATCCATTAATCTGATACATTAATTTCTCTAATATATTTTGCTTTCATATCATTAGAGTTGATGTACATATACCCATTTCCATTCTTATAATATGATTAGTACGAATATTTTAACAAGGTTCATATTGATATAGTGCTCTAGCAACAAGTGACAGTCCATCGTCTTAGTATTTAGGGGAATTAAAATAATTAATTAAATGAAAATAATCCATTTCTTAGGATTGTATGAGATGCCACAAAAACAATCAAGTTCTCCTCGATACATTCCTACATGGGACGAAGAACGTTGAGAGTTTTGCATTTGTTTTTGATGTGATCATTTACATCTCTAATGGTTATAAACTCAGGTGTATATATACACAAATGCAATTAATTTGATAGTTAAAGTGTATTCAAATAAACTTATACTTAACCAATCGTAGATATGACATAGTTCATTTATAAATTGTCCCATTTTCTATTAGGAGTTCGTACCCGACTCTTGCCATGAATTTGACCCTTTCCACAACCTTGTCCATATGGTACATATTTAGCATATGTGTATGGATTAATATGTTCAACTCACTATCCTTTGGAGTTCTTTCCACCTCCAACGCTTGCCTTATTAACCCCAAGAATTTTCTTTATCCGGGTATGTCTAGCGTTGTTAAAAAAATTGCTACAACTCTTAACCACTTGCATTAAGTTAATGAGTTTGTTAATGGTTATATTGCAGCTTATACTGCTTCATTAGTATGATTGGTGATATAGGAAAGATGAAAAGATGTTATGATTCGCATAATCTTTTGTGAGTTCCTTGCCACAAAGATTGAGATGCATTTTGAGACATGACATTTCTTTGTCAAAACCAGTTATCTTCTTGTAATTAAGTAAGTAGGTTTCTTTCCACTGTATGATTAGTTTGAGAAATATATGGTACTGAATATTCCCATTGGGACTACCCATGGTTCTTGGGGGTTTCTAGTTATTCTCTCTGAAGGTTGTGACTGATGTATCGTCTCAAAAATTTTAAAGTATTTAACTGTATCTTAACATCTAGTGTTTTTTTTTCTTTAGGGTCAAAATGGTTCGATGACTTTTTGTGTATTTTCTTGTGTTTTTCCGAACCTATCTTATGGTAATCAAGTACTTTTGATTCAAAGATGTCGTAGAAAATGGAGAACATATTATTTTTTAAAATAGTGAATTCTGGTTTATACTTATTATGTTATGCATGAAATTTCATTATCATAATAGTGATGGATTTTTGTACTCTTACATTTTATTGATAATATTTCATCAATATTTCAATTTGCGAATAAAAATCACTCAATCTATTGGATCTCCAGATAGTAGGGGAATCACGTGGATTTCTTAAGTCCCTATAAACCTTAGGGCTATTTACACCCGTTCAACAAAATCCAAATCGATATCTTGCGATTTAATTAATTTGAATATAACATTGTTAATTATAAAGCTTTTGGCAGGAGGCCGAAAAGAATAAGGGTTTGGCATATGAAGCCAATTTCAATGTTTTAACATCTTAATAGTATTTTTAGAGATTTTGCCATTAGACAAATCAATATTAGTTTTGACATAAAGTCAATTTCAAACTTATAACATCTTATTGGTATTTATGGATCTTTTGGTAAAAGGCCAAATATTATGAGGTTGGAAGTGTAACATCCAAAAGTTATTTATAAGATTGGAATTAATGAGTAGGAACTCATGATCAAGATAGACATTTGATTAATATTTTAACATTTTCATGTTATTTTTGGAGCTTTTGGTAAAATACCAAAATATATGGGGGTGAAAGTGTAACTTCCAAATTTAATTATAAAGTTGATAATTATGAGTAAAAACTCACAATCAAAATAAACATTTAAATAAACCTTTAAAAAAAATATTCAATATTATCTCAAATAACTAAACAAATAATACAACATTTTAATGATCATATGGTTCCTAATCACAAATATAACGTTTAAATCCTTATCTTAATTGTAATTAGTAATTTATAATTTGATAATTAAATTGACAGTTACTTGAATAAAATAATCAATCTTAATTAAACATGAATGGAAGTATAAAATAATCAATTATCAAGATAAATATTAATTAATTCAAAATAATTTAAATATAACCATATGATTGGTCTAAATATAACATTAACAAAATAAACATATGGCATAATTTACTACGTCAATACCAAAGTGAAAGTGTATATTTATTTAATATATAAATAAACAATTAAAAGAATTAAAGATTATTTAATAAACAAAAAAGTCAAACAACAAACAAAATATTTTATCAAGAAAAGGGGCTGTCGGTCAATTAGCCTAAGAACCCTAAATCATGTTTTTTTTTCATACACCATGATCAACTTTAATGAGAAAACGAGAAGATGTGGTTCAAATCAAATCGTAACTTTACTTCTCAAAGCGATTTACTTTTAACCCACAAAAGAAAATTGATCGATACCTAAGTCTTACGATGGATTTGAATCTACGCTTAACTCCAATTCCTACTAGCTAGCTAACGAATTATCTCAAATAATTTCAAACAACTGAATTTATATGCTCTGACAAGTTGTGTGTGTATATATATATGCAGTAAAGGTAGATCGATTGATAATATTAAGAACATAAAATGTAGAAATTTCTTACTTGGATTGCGATAGTAATAGATGAATTGATTGATGAGGTTGGAAGCCGAAATTAAATCAATTGATGAATTAACCGATCGAGCTTACGTGCTGATAACGTGTTGAAGAGAAAAGCGAATAGAACACAATAGAATGGACAGAATGAATCGTTATTCTCATTAATCATAAGCCCTTTATATAGGGATGAGTTACAAGTAGATAACTACAAGATATTTCAATTCTAATCTATCTCTATCCCTATCTCTATCGTCATATCCTTTAGACGATGACACATTTATCCTACAACATTTCAGTAATTGTTTTAAAATTATTTTAATTTCTTTCCTTTCCTTTCCTTCCCTTTCCTCCCACATTGGGAGAAAAGTTTTGGAAGGAAACTCATCATTATTTTCCTTCCGTTTTCTTTTCTTTCTCTCCTAAAAAAGTTTCGAGAACGCACGTTTTTTTTACTTTCCACCCATTTCCCTTCCTTTCCTTTCCTTTCTTTCCTAAAATGAGTTTCGAGAACACAACGTTAGAGAGACATACATTGAATTTTAATGTCAACCCTAATAGACTTCGAACAACGCTTTGATAAGGATTTTATTACAAATTAGTAACATAGCATTCCTTTTAGTGATATATTATATGATCACATACAATAAAGTGTTTGGCTCAATTAATCACACATATAGCATTGCTTGGATAGTTAGTAGATTCTTGTTGTATATCATAAATATAAGGCTTTATGCCTAATATTCTGGCGGTGCCGCTTTTTTATTGTGATCGATGTTACTTATTTTTATCTTGTTATTCTCAAATATACCGAACTTTAACGTTAAAACACATATAAGTTGATGTTCAAATATAAGTGTAACTCCTTTTGTTGTTACAGGCTAAAGGTTGAACACAGTTTACACTCTAACAGTTAAGTTAAAATGGCTAGAATTACATCAATATTCACCATAAAGCTAATGCAGAAATAGAAAATTAGGGTAAAGCTTATATTTGGGGATGAGTAATGTTATATCCTCCTAAAATTCCTCTCAAATGATACTTGGAAGAACCATGGTGTTTAGACTTTTTGGGTTTACATTTCTTCATAATGTCTTGAATTGGTAGGATGATATGGTATTCCAAATTCATGCAATTTTCACAATAAAAAACAGTTCATATTCTACATAGTTCACCTTCCACATTATTCACATTTGCGGTTTCTTATGAACAATTGATTGTATCTAATAGAAGAGGTGGTAAAGAAATTGGACGATTTTAATCGAATTCGATACTTAACTGTGTCGGTTAGGATAGTACCTGAATCAAGCCTGAAAAACATAGTTTCAAATGTCAAAATAAAAAACTATGACTACTCAAAATTTATCATCACTGTAATTATTAGAAAATCAACTTAGTTGATTAGATTCATGCTTTCACCTTGTGATTATCGCTTTGGACACTTCTTGATACATTTTTGCACCAAAGGTGAATCTTCATTTGCAACATCCAACAATTAGAACCAAAAGCTTACATCCCAATATAAGGCTATAAGGCTACAAATGTAAGGCATGGAATAAAAATTTCAAGAGAATGTGTTACTTGTGAAAGTAGCGTTGGTGCAAAACCAATTCATCGAACAACTATTTCCATTTTCTATAACAATTAAAGTAGGTAATTAAAACCAATTTAAGAATAATCTATAATAAAACAATAAACTTCCCACAACCATTGGTTTCAATATTACCAATCATAGAAGTATCTTGGAATGTTAGACATGGAGAAAAACATCGCAAAAAGTTGTTCAAACCTCACTAAGCTTACTCCTCTCATATACATTATCCGCATTGTAAATCTCTTCAACCTCAAGATCTGAAAGTTGCACATTTCTCTGGATTTGGGAATCCAGGAAAAGGGGTTAGCCTTGAACAGGAAATACGATTGTGATTATTAAAAATAACCGGAGATAACAGATTTCAATGTGACACTACATATATTTCTCATGACATCTATTGATCTTTATACTTCCATAATATTCATTTGGAAATTATATATACATACCTGGTGATAATCTTGAGTTGCTCTTTAATTCTAAGAATTTTAGTGCGACCCATTTCTGACGTCTCCCTCAATCCCATAAATTACAATGCCTACCGGGATGTATTAGCAAGAACAAACGGGAGGGATGAGGATGGATACGAAGAGATTGAAAGTAAAGAAGTAAGATGGAGGATTAAGAGAAGATGAATAATTTGTCGGTTAAATGTAAGTAAAATTACCAAAAGGTTCGACTCATAATGAAACTACCAATTTTTGTACAGGGTCATAATGGTATTAAACATATTTTAAAAAATCAAAAAATTTAGAAATTTCTTTTGAGAATTGCTACTCAATGAAGCTGCCACCTCATGTCTTGAAGTTATTGCTTTTATATATATAAAAGATTTGACAAAGTGTAGACTTTTGTTAAAATTTGGATGCTATGTATGCTTATAAAAAAGTGAATAAGACCATTTTTTTTATCCACTAATATTTTTGCAAGTTTAATTTGATTAAACACCCTTTTGTGTGATGTTGTCTTGAATTTGCTTTTGAAGTATAATGTTGTTGATAACTTTTCATCTTATTTAGTTGTGGTCATGACAAAGTTTTTTATAGCATGTTCATTGTAGATTGATGATTTTCTGATGATGCTTGAAGTCTTGTATTTTTTATTTTTATGCATTGAAAATGGATGTTGGGACCAACAAGGTATTTTTTTAAATGTAGCATAACTCTGTTTTAAAAGGGTTACATCTCTATTATGTTTATGAACCCGTTTAGGGGAGAATTGTGGTAATTATGTTTCTCGAATATATGTCATCACATTTTAGCATAACTTGGGTTCTATGTGATTTGTTTGAGAAGTTGATGTTAAATAGTGGATCTGAACCGTTGATCACTTTTAATCAAATGCCCTCCTATGAATTGCGGCTTAGAAGGAAATTGATCTGGTGCATCTTATCTCGGTGAATCGCATCATAATATGCATCCATTTCTCATCCAATTGTTAATAACCACTTCTCACGTTTCTCTCGTTAACCTCAACCTCTCATCGGAAACCATGAACTTCCCTAAACTATTTTTTTTGAATGAATAAACAATTAATCAAGCCCTTAAACTTTTTTTTAATAATAAACCATTGAACTTTTAAAAAATGATTGCCTACATATTTTTTAACTCAAAAAAACTACCTGCAACCGGATAGGAAAATTTTAAAGTAGAAAAAAAACACAAATTGGTTTTATCGTTCTCACACCGTACGACATTCAAACCCTTGCACCCGACACTGCTCCCCTATGCCAACTCTTGCCACCCAATCGTCGTCCGTTCTCCATATCTTCCATCGCTATCGTTGGTCCCTAACATCAGTCTCCCTCTTTTTGTCTTTCGATTTTCCCTCTCTTACAACAACTTAATGAAGTATGTATAGATAGATAAAAAAAGATGGAGAATCGAAAAACAAAAAAACAAAAAAAGGAAAACGATGGCAGGGGCCGACAACGGTGATGGGTTGGGTAGTGATAGAGAACGGATGACGATGGGACACGAGGGGTGGAGAGGGGGAGCGATGATGTTAAGGGCGAGATGTTTGAATGACGTAAGGTTTGGGAACAATAATAGTGATCTAAGTTTTTCTTTTTCTACTTTAAAAAATTCGTAGCCGGTTCAGGTAGTTTTTTTTTGGATGAAAAGGATGTAAATACTAAATAGCCAATTTTTGAAAATCAACAGTTTATTTATTAAAAGAGATATTTAGGGGCTTAAGAGCATCTCCAACAGCTATGCTAAAATAGAAAAAATGGAGATTTTAGCAAATTTTTTGCTTCAACAGCTATGCTATACCATATGCTAAAATAGAGAAAAGAAGAGAAAGAAAGTTAAAATCTCCAAATTTGGAGAAATCTCTAAAACTCTATATTTAAGAGAGAGAAATAATATTTTATTCTTTCTCACCAATTGGAGGCATTAAAGTTGTGTGTCTAGGAGAGAGAAATAATATATTAATAATGTATTGAATATTTTAATAATATATTCAGTGATAGAATTGCTAAAATAGAGTATCTGTTGGAGTTGGATGTAATTTTTTTAGAGATTCTAGTTTTTTATACTCTATTTAAAAAAACTTACAGCATAGAGGTTGGAGATGCTCTAATCATTCAAAGTGGGTTATTCGTTCAAAAAAAATAGTTTAAAAACTTAAATCCGAGAAAGTTACGTTGTTTTTTTTCCAGTCTCCATAAAGGTACCTCTTCAAATATGAGGGAATAAGCCATTGTTTATTCCATTAAGCCATTGTTTATTCCATTAAGTCAGTACCAAACGCTCCCATTGAGCTGACCGAATAAGTTGAAGATGTCATTCAGCTCATTAAGCCGTTTTCAAACAGCCCTAATACTTGGTAGTTGGTACACATATGTACTGTTTTCTAAATGTTTAGTTGTTGGGGTTTTGATACTCCTTGAGTCCTTGTGTTTTAAATTTTTGCTTTTGATCAATTGCAGCTCTTAACCTGTCAGCATTCTTGACACCAGGCTTTGGCCATTTCCATCCACTCCCCCTTGGGGGTTAACATGAGGAGCATCTGCCACCAATTTCTTGAACACCTAGCTAGGTACAAAGGGCATCTGGGTAGAAGCAAATAGCTTCTTCTCGTGTAAATGCGAGCCCTAAACAGGCATTTCTCCATCTATGCTACCCAATCTTTCTATTACCCCAAAAGGTTCTACATCCCACACTTTTGTTTAAAAGATGCAACCACTGTAACTGATGCTCTCAATTTCGCCGAAACCTCAAAATCATCTGTTCTTGGAACCCAAATTCATGGTCATATAGTCAAGCTTGGTTTATCAAATGACATTTTTTCACAAAACAATTCAATAAAAATGTACGCCAATTGTGGGGTGTTCTGTGATGCACACAAGGTGTTCGATGAAATGCCTGTGAGAAATCTGGTTTCTTGGACTTTGATCATATCTGGAGCAAATAAAAACGGCGAGTATGAAGTGGCTCTGGAGTCATTTGTTGATATGATACGAACTGGGTGTTTAATCCCCAACGAGTTTGCTTTAGGTAGCATCATGAAAGCTTGTATCAGTATGGGAGCTATTGACTTTGGTCTCTGCATCCATTGTTTTTCGATCAAGATTGGAATGGACAAAAACTGTTTCGTAGCTAGTTCGATTCTGCACATGTATTCCAAATATGGAGATATTGAATCTTGTGTAGAGTTTTTCAAGAGTCTGAATGGTTCAGATCTCGGTTGTTGGAATGCTATGGTTGGAGGCTATGCACAATGTGGATATGGCTTTGAAGCTGTGAATACTGTATCTTCCATGCACTCTAAAGGAGTCTTAATGGATGAATTCACCTTCATTCACACTCTCAACGCGTGCTCAATTACGTCTGATCTGGATTTCGGAAGCCAGATTCATGGTCTGATCATTCGAAATGGTTTTGAATCAACAATTACGTTAACAAATTCTTTGATAGATGTGTATTTCAAAACTGGTGCGAATGACAACGCTTGGAAGCTTTTCGAAACTATGGAGGACAAAGATATGGCATCTTGGAACACTGTTTTAGCTGTTTCTTCTCAGATTGCAGGCGTAAAACGAGTTGTAAATTTGTTCACTGATTTAATGTACACGGGATTAAAACCCAATCGGATAACGTTCTTAATCTTGTTTCGAATGTGTGGAGATCTTCTTGAGGTTTATTTAGGTCTGCAGTTTTATGGTCTTGCTATTCAGCTTGGCTTAAATGATAAGCCTCATGTCTCCAACTGTCTTATTAACATGTTCTGTAGATGCAATCTCAAAGAAACCGCACACTCGATTTTTGACTCGCTGCCTTCTAGAAACGTTCAAAACTGGAACGAGATGATCCACGGGTATAACTTGAGTTGTGATCTTGAAGCCATTAAGCTTTTCACCAACTTATGGGGTTCGAGTATCGAACCAGATGAGCGTACGTTTTCGTGTGCGGTGGAAGCATGTTTCAAGACCGAAAATCTGCAAGTTGGTAGACAAGTTCATGGGATTATAATCAAATCCGGTTTCACTTCTAACGGGTACGTATGTAGTTCATTAATCCACGGTTACGCTAAATTCGGATGTCTGAATGATTCAGACGCATTTTTCGACGATAAAATGGATTTGGTCTCATGGGGTGCTTTGATTTCTACATTAGTAGAACAAGGCTACGCAAAAACAGCCATCGGGTTTCTCAACCGTCTTAATGAAGACAGTCAAAATCCCGATAAGTTCATCTTCGTTAGCGTTTTGAATGCGTGTGCTAGCATCGCGTCTCTTGACCTAACGAAATCCGTCCACACACGGGTTCTCACGGTCGGGCTCGACAGCGATGAACACGTTGCTAGCGCAATTGTAGACGCTTACGGAAAAAGCGGCGATATCACGAGTGCCGCCATCGCTTTTCGCGGGTCCCACAGGTTCGCTGACGTGGCGCTTTTTAATACGATGATAATGGCGTACGCTAATCATGGACGTGTAACGGAAGCCATGGAAGTTTACGAGATGATTAAATCCGCCAATCTAAATCCAAGTCAATCCACATTCGTGTCAATTTTATCGGCTTGCAGTCATGCGGGTCTGGTTGATCTTGGCCGTTCGTTATTCAGATCAATCACGTTAGATTACAAAATGGATCCGTCTCCAGATAACTATGGCTGTTTGGTTGATTTACTATCGAGAAATGGATATTTGGAAGAAGCCAAGAGTGTGATTGAGTCGATGCCGTTTCCAGCTTGGGTGGCTGTATGGCGCTCGTTTCTTAACGGGTGTCGGATACATGGTGACGTGGAGCTCGGAAAAGCGGGTGCGAAGAAACTGTTCCAGATGTTTCCGGAGACCAACGCGGGGGGGTATGTGTTGTTGTGGAAGATTTATTGTGAAGATGGTAACTGGGAAGATGGTTTAAAGGTGAGGAAGGAGATGGTTGATAAGGCAATTAGGAAAGACTTGGGTTGTAGTTGGATTAATGTATAAGAGAAAAGGTGAAATAAAAAGCCCAATCGTTGCCCCGAAAACCTTACCGGTCAAATTTAACACTAGCACTTACTTACCGCCGTTACCGGGTAAGATTTTAGTCTGTCAAATCGGTTTCATATGCAACAATTCACCCGGTAAGCGCTAACCGTGGTAAGAGTCGTCGTCATCACTTACTGAGGTAAGACTCTCGGTCATTTCATTCGCTCTTACCGGGTAAGATTGTTGGTTCTTGTCATATCAATCCGATAGGTAATGTGACTTAATAAGCGCTTAATCGGGTAAATGTTTGGTAAACGGCCCCTTACTATAGTCTCTGTATCAAACACATCTGGTATATAGTCGACAATGACTACATATTGGGTATATATACGTTAAATTAGATTTTAATTAAATCCATGGTTTTTTTTATGTGTATGAATCATTTTTATTTATTTAATTACATCATAAATAAGTAGAAGGACCATATTGTACCAAAAAACTTATTGAAAAAATTGAGGGACCATATCCTAAAAATGAAAGTTGAGGGAGGACCAAATCTGTTATAAAAATGAAAAGTACTATGAAGGACCAAATCTATTAAAATAGTTTGATGGACTAAACATGTTAATAAAAATGAAAGTTGAGGGAGGGGAGGGTCACTAACGGAAATTAATTGACGGTGTTAGAGGGAGGGACCTTATCCGTTATAAAAGTTGAAACTATAAGGACGTTCTTCGTTAAAAGAAAAGTTTAGGGACCTTACTCGTTAATTTATGTAAACCACGAGGACCAAATTTGAATTTAACTCTAAAGTTATTATAACAAAAATAAATAATCAAAATTAGATGACCAATTATTTAAAATTAATGATAATTTCGTAATTTTATATTTATGCAAGTAATCAATTTTCTTAGAGTGAATTACATTGGTGGTCCATGTGGTTTACTTAAATTTTGGATTTGGTTCCTAAACAAACTATTTGCACCAGTGGTCCCTAACTTTTCATTTTCACAATATTGATGGTCCTTCTACTTAACACCATTAGTTTAACCATTGTTAACCGTATCCTGTGTCTCTCATGTGAGGAGAGTTTTTGTCCATTTACCTCTTTCCATGTAAAAAAAAACCTAAACCTACCCATTGCCCCCAACCCAAACCTTTGAAACATGGGTTAATGGAGCAAGTCAAGATCGTTGGAGTTTTTGCAGCAAGAAGATAGGTTAATGGAGGATCAATTGAAAAGTCAATATCATCCGAAAGAGGGAGAATACAAAGATGCTTCGTCACGCAAGGGAAGATGTAACGAGAGTAGGATGCCTCTTGTCCGATAGAAGTTCAAGGAAGCGAAACGTCTACCTATAAGGGTTTTGTGACGAATGGTGTCCATGGAAGGGAAGAGAGAAAAAGATAATTAAAGAGACAACGGAGGGGGGGGGGGGGCGATAGGTAGGTGATGGAGTTGGAATATGTTTATTTTTATTTTAACAAGAAAAGATGTAAATACACAAAACGCCCTCACATGAGGGGCACATGTAAGGTTTAACGGTGGTCAAATTAACGGTGTTAAGTGAAGGGACCATGAGTGTTATGAAAATGAAAAGTTAGAGACCACCACCGTAGATAGGTTACTTTAGGGACCAAATCCAAAATTTGGACAAACCATAGGGACCACCGGTGTAATTCACTCATTTTCTTATGATAATTTGTTATTTTATTATTTAAATCTGACTATTTTATTTCTAAATAATTATCCAAAAGTCAAAACTTATTAAAGATTAAAAATAGAGTTAACTTTATTTTTTGTTTGAGTAAATTACACGATTGGTCCCGGTGGTTTACATAAAATTGCACTGTTGGTCCTTAAAATGAAATAATTACGTGTTTGGTCCATGTGGTTTACATTTTCTCATCCCTTTGGTGCTTCTGCCCTAACCCCGTCAAGATAGTCCGTTAATGTACACACATGAGACGCGAGATGGGGCAAAATCGTCTTTTAACCCATCTTTAACTCATCCCCTCTCTTCTACTACCCCCATAAGCCACGTCCACCACCCTATTTTGCCTCAAACTCCGGCCAACAGGGAGACCCACCTTCATCGATCTCCGCCCAACTGATAAGAAAAGCTTCATAAAACCTGCAACTTTCTTGAAGACGACGAGGGAGAGCTTTCACACCTCTGTGTATGCTTATGTGTTTCTACAATATATATGTATATATTTACGTAAAATAACGGATTTTGTAAACAACGGGATGAAAATTGTGGACGAAGAAACTGGGTTTCGGGCGTTCCTTGTGGATTCTATAGATCATGCAGAAGCCGAGATTCATTGGTTGTTGTAAGAGGAGAAGAGGATAATGCCGCTAGTGAAGAGCACATGCAATTATTTTCACGGGAAGTCGAGAAAAGACGAGGGTTTGCACTTGATTGTGGTTGTTCGTGATTTTCTGGTGCTTTTGGATAGTGTATGTAACGATATAAGAAAAACGACGGCCATGCAAGCCATGCTAATCAATCCAGCTCCAGAGAAACGACTCATGAGGGCTAAAAGTTCGACGGGATACATACATATACATATATATATACACACATATATGCTTCGTATATAATCTTCTCTCCTGTTTATATATGTGTATATAATCTATATATATCTAAAAGCAAAATCTATGGTTGCTTAGGTGGCACAATAAGAAAACTCCATTCACCTTTTCCTAATTTCTCATAATTTTGATTTTTTTTAAAAATAAAAATCTTCTCAATAAATGATTTTAACTTTTCATCTAACCTCTAATTTTTTTATTATTATATAGTATTTTTATTTACACAACATAAATACATTATCAAATATAATTTATATTTCTCTTACATTTTTTAATTTAATAATTTCAACAACTTTTTAATTAAATTTATAAGATTATAAATCATTATATATATATATATATATATAAAAGTAAAACTCAAACACACGTGACATTGTTATAGTAGAATTGTTTATAATGGTAGCACAATGAGAAAACTTCATTCACCTTTTTTTAATTTCTTATAATTTTGATTTTTTTAAATAAAAATCTTCTCAATAAATGATTTTAACTTTTCATCTAACCTCTAATCTTTTTATTATTATATAGTATTTTTATTTACACAACATAAATACATTATCAAATATAATTTATATTTCTCTTACATTTTTTAATTTAATAAATCCAACAACTTTTTAATTAAATTTATAAGATTATAAATCATTATATATATATATATATATATATAAGTAAAACTCAAACACAAGTGATATTGTTATAGTAGAATTGTTTATAAGTTTTTTTAATTGTTTAATTTGATAAATGCTTTTTAGTCTTTATATTTGTAAGTTTTATTATGAGTAGTATTTTTTTGGTAATTTTATGATACTCCAACCTATTCATCTACTATTTAATAATTGTTTTTTTAATCTCTCAATTATTCCTCTCTATTTAGTTATAACTTTTTCATCTTCTTCTCATTGTACACCTCTATAATAATCACTCTCTTAATCTCTTAATTCTACTTTTTTATTTGGTTATAACTTTCTGAGTCGATTCGTAATTTTGTTGATTTGGGACATCGTCCAGAAGACAAATCATGGTATGAGTTTTGTTGATGTAAGTAAAGTATTTCGTCTTTTGTTTAATTTCCATACAACGTGTTCTCCTTGAAATTAAAAGAAACATTTTTTTTGGATAAAGTTGAATATGAATCCTTGATGAAAATAATATATATATATATAATGATTATAAATCATTTTTTGTCAAATTTGTCTAACGAAAACCTCTAAACATGAGAATCAATCCTTTTATTTTATTTTTCCCAGTTTATGGTATTTTCTTTTTATTATTTCCTTAGCTATTTGCCAATATCTATTTATAACCCAACATGTCCTTTCAAATGTCAACTTCCTTTGGGTTTACATTCTCTTTTACTCTTTTGATAATAATGCAATTATACGAAGAGAAAAATTGAAGAAGTTCAAAGGTCTTCGGTAAAATTTCAAGGTATAACTTGAATGTTTTCTCTCTCCATCTTGTATATAAAACAAATTCATGATTATTGACGTCAATTGAAGCATGTTAATAATTCTTGAGATATAAGATGTTTGCAATTCTCATCCCACCAAGTTATTGTCCAACTTTCTAAGGTTATAGTACATGTATCTTTCGAGTTTTCTTTACTTGCTCCGTGTGTGTTAACACAATATATATCAGTTTTTTTTTTCAATATTTTTGGTAGTTTTTGTGTTTGTTTATGTATGGAATTTTATGGGTTATCATAGGTTGCTCAATGGTTTCCTGTTGATTTTATTGTCAACTCAAGCGGCTCCTTAGATTCATTTTTTCGATTGGTTTTCTTAAATCAGTGTAAGTTGAAGTTTCTGGAGTATTTTGATTCTTGAGTTTTGTCAATACTCAATATGATGTTTATTGTGTGAAACTTTTGGTTTCCAAATTGTAATTTTAAGATGTGATGTTTCATAATTTATGTAAGCTAGAAAACCAAGTAGAATATATTTTGTAATGGTTGTTGAAAAATTGATGTATGAAGAATTATATAACCTCTTTTATGCAATAAAAGATCAACAAATTGTATTGTGTTGTGATATAAACAATCTTATTTTTTGTTTTCCTAAATACTTTTTATTGAAATGAAGATAGAATATTCAACCAATAACTTTCAATAATATTCAAGGCTAAGTGTGCATTGCAGAAAAAGAAATTCTAATGTCATTTTAAAAAATGGAATTATATATTGAATTTACATGAATGGAAAATCTATCTATTTGATGTTTCTAGAAAAATAAGTAATTTTTATTGGATAGATGAATCTTATTTGAAAAAAATGGCCGATGGTAACATTACTATGATAATCAATTAAAAATTACGTTTTATTTATTTATTGGATCCACCTTTGAAAATATTATCAATTTCTTGGCATATATTTTGTAATAGGAAATGTATGTGAACAATAAAGACAATAAAATAAGTTTTGAACATTTCTCGAGGCTAAGTATTATATATTAGCTTTACATGAATTAGAAACATTTATCTATTGAATATTTAAGAAAAACAAGTAATTTCTATTTTATAGACAAATCCCTATTTGATTGGCCGATGGTAAATCTTTAGGAGGATGAATTAAAAAATTACGTTTTAAATTTAACTAGGTTACATATTAACTAAGTTACGTTTTAAATTCCATCACCGTGCAACGTGCGGTGCCACACACTAGTATATTAATATATACATATGCAAAGATAAAAAAGAGAGAACGGAAGAAAAGATTGAGGGAGAAAATATATATATATATGGTTTGCGTATATCTGGAAAAAAAAAGATGGAGAGGGAGAAAATATATATGTATGTGAGAGAGGAAGAGATATGGGTGTGTACAAGATTGAATACTAAGGGCATCCACAATGGTAAACCCATTTCAATGACTTGATCAAAAAAAATATTAAAAAAATAGTGGATCCCACCTTTTTGTCCCTTTCTCTCTCTTTGCCTCTCACAACAATTCTTCAAACAACTTGAGCTTTCTCAAGCGTTTGAGAAGTAAACCTTTTCTCAAGTCCTTACTCCAATCATCAACCTATCCTCAAGTCATGTTCAAGCCTTTCCTTAAGCCATGTTCAAATGCCATTGGAGATGCTCTAAGAAGGTTGGGGTGGGGGTGGGGGTACGGCCGTGGGTGGGAGGGGCTGAGGGGTTTGGTAGATTAGGGTGGGACTTTTTTTACATTTGTTTAAGGTGAATTACATATTTGGTCCTTATAATTTTTAATAACAAAATAAAAAGATTAGGAAATGACTAAATTACCCTTTTAATAAACCTACTTAACAGATGTATGTTAACAGAGTTAGTGCAGAGGGACCAAAGACGTGAGAAAATGTAAACCACAAGGACGTTTTCCATAATTATTTCATTTTATGGACCAACAATGCAATTTTATGTAAACCACAGGGACCAATCATGCAATTTATTCTTTTTGTTTTTATCCTTGGTCAACTTTAGCATATATCATCCTTAAACTTTTCCTTCTGTTTGTTTTTTTATCGACTTTAATCCCTCTTACTAACAATTGTTAACATTTTTATCAAGTTAAATTAAATGAGATGTATTTTTATCATTTTTTCTGATGATTAAAATATTTTTCAGTTAACTAAATGATGACAAATTTAATAAAAAAATATCTAAAATAAATCAAATATCTATTACTTAATTAGACTTAACAAAAAGGTTAATAATCATAAAAAAGAAAGACCAAAACAGAGATCAAATATAAATTTTCAAAGTTTAGGTTGAAATTGACAAACAAACCAAAAGTGAAGTCTACTCTTAAAAATATTAGTCATAGTCGTCGGCAATCGGGTCGGAATAGTTAATGAGCATCAAAAAGAGGGACCAAAACTGTTATAAAACAGTAATTATGAGGAATCAAATCCAAGTTGTTAAAGTTTAGAGACGATATCTATTAAAATTAACAAACTTTAGGGACCAAAAGTGAAGTTAATATTAGTCATAGTCATCGGCAATGGGTCGGAATAGTTAATGAGCATCAAAAAGAGGGACCAAAACTGTTATAAAATAGTAATTATGAGGAATCAAATCTAAGTTGTCAAAGTTTAGAGACGATATCTGTTAAAATTAACAAACTTCAGGGACCAAAGTGAAGTTTAACTTAAAAATATTAGTCATAGTCGTCGGCAATCGGGTCGGAATAGTGCGAGTTTCTCCGATAGCTCTTTTCGGTGGCGAAAGGGCCCCGCCGAATCGACCAAGTAAAAGTGAAAAAACTGCAACTACAACTCATAAACCCAACACACCCTTCCAAGATCATCAAATTCTTCGCTCATTTCTGAATCTTAATTGATCTCATCGCCCTCACGAGACCAAACTGACAAGCTCTTTCTACTACTATGGCTACCAATGGGGCATCTTCTCTGGTCAGTTTCTTTCTTACACTCCTTTTAGGCGATCCTTCTCTTTCCTTGCTTCAAAATGGTTTAATTGCTTTGTATTTTAACTGATTACGGTTGTCTATCTATCAGAGAGACGGAGATGGGGGTACCGAGGCCAGTTTGGATAAGATTAAACGACAGTTATCATCTGGATCAGGTAGAAACCTCTTGCAGGGTCCTCTTCTCAAGCGATCTGAAACGGTACTCAATTGTTTCTTCCTTCTGTTTTAGTTTGGAATCGTATCACTTCGACTACGGAATTTGGTTAATTCGATTTTTTTTTCCTAATTTAGCTTTGTGGTATCACATCTGGGTGACTGAGTAGGTTTTGTGCTTTTGGCTAACGATTAGGGATGTAATTTGGAAGTACTGAAAGAGATCATGGAATTTGGGAAGAAACATATATGGTGGAGCATTATATGCTTTGAGCTTCACAGGCTATTAAATGAAAACAATTCAATTTGTGATTGATTGATTACTCAATCGAAAGAGAAAGAGAAACCTCCTAATATTTTTCAGAACTACATATCTCATGACATGGAAATTCTAAAAGCCTTGTGGATTATGACTTTACTTATAGGGAAATGAAACCCTAATTCTACATGGAGAACAGAGGAAACATAAATCCCCAAGTTTGATGGAAGCTTTAATCTTATCTAATTTAGCTCAACTAACAATCAGGAAAAAACAAACTACTTGATAAATGAAACACTTTCATGCCTTCCTTACCATTTTCTTAACAATCAGGAATCTTGAAGTTTAGGAGCATGAGAACTTACGTGATTCATACTTTCATGGATGTGCTGTGTACAATCAGTCCTGACTCATGACTACTTATTAAGGGAACTGTTTGGAAGAAAGAATTTTGGATGCACCATTCGATCTGAAGTACAAACTGAATAGAATGACATTTATTCCCCAAGGGTGATATAATTTAGACCAATTGAATTCTGTAATTGGTTTAGAATTAGGTAGGCTTAAGAAACTATTCCAAGAGAATGTATGTTTGAGTAAGATCGTATTCAGGGATTTATTCTATTCGATCACTACTACGATTCTGTAGTTAACAGGTCAAAGTAGCAGTTGTGGTGTGTATTCGAATACGTTTAAGGTCTTTTGTCAGGGTTATGAAGATGATGAAAGCTTGGTGGTCTTAATCGATGTAAGGCTTAAAAAAATAAGTGACAAATTAGACATCAAAAGGTGGTTGGCCAAACACACATAATAATTATAATTAAATTGTGATACATCTATAAAATGGATGATGACAGACTGTTCGTTAGCTGTTTATCTGACCTCTGGCTTCCATTGTTTTATTGCAATAGTTGAGGAAATGGAACGAGAGATGGGTGATCTTAGACCCAACAACAGGAAAAATGGAATACAAGTAAGATGCTGTGCATCAAACACTTTCCTATCATTGGAACACCTGCCTTCTTCAAGTGTGTATTTTCTAACAATTATAAATGTCTGCAGAATCAGGAGAAATGATCCAACTATCAAAGGAACAATCACGTTTGATTCGAATAGCACAATCATGACATCACCCTATAACTTCCAGTAAGATCATTGCTGAACTTTATAACATCAATCTGAAAGGCATATGTTAGATATCAGATGATTTTGAATCTAATATTTATATTTTTCTTACTTTCAGTGGACTACCGAAGTATGATAACTGCATTATTTGTATCCACCCCTATTACATATTGTTATTTTATATATTTTAATTGAACTTTTTTCCTCTTCTCCTGAAGAATCAAAAGATCCAGAGATATTCATTCATTTGCATTCTTATTATGTTATAAATATCTCAAATAAGGGAATGGGAGAAACATTTACATGTATGACCCTGACTTGATTTATTAGATATTGCAACACCACAGAAAAAAGAATATTTTCTCTGTGCAGAGACTCCAGGTGCGGCTAGAGCTTGGGTGGCGACATTGCAGTGAGTTATTCAATGCTTTTGCTTTGTTTAAATTTCAGATTAGTTTTTCTTTAGCTATGATCACTTTTAAGATGTCCATTAGGCCATTGACTGGTCTTTCCTTTTTTCGATGACCATCAATAAAACCCTTCTCTTATCCCGCATATGCCACTCTTCTTTAGTAATTAGTTTGTCTTCTGACACCCGAGTAATGGTAGAACAATGAAATCATAAATCTAGTTGTCTGCATCTCACAAAGAGACATGTTATGGAACTATTGTTGGTGATTTTAGTGTCATCAAACATTTTGGTGTAATTGTGATTTACAAGGGATCGACTAGGTAATAAGGCAAACATAACGTGAGCTAGGAGATGCGGAGTGCACACTCACAACAAAATGTTGCCCTTATCACGTTAGATCGGGGTCCTAGGGGCAGCGCCTCTATGGATTTTATGAAGGGAATTATAGAAGTTTCTGGACGTTCTGAATGGAATTCAGAAGGCTAGAAACATAGTGCTTTTTGACTAAAAGTATGGATTCAGAAGCCTCTGAGTTTGCATCAGAAGCTTCTGATTGAAAAGGGTGAAGACTCGGAGCTTCTGAGCCTTCTGACTCAGAGCTTCTGAGTCAGCCTCTGATCCGTTTCTACCTTATCCCCAAGCAGTTATAACTATTATGCAGTGATTTAATAACTGCCTTGAGACGAGAGTGACTTTTTGGATTATCCCAATACTGATTTTGTGAAACCTAAGGAATAAAGGGTCGAAATATAGTATTTGGAAAGTGCTATTAATACACGATCAATAAATTATCCAAGGAATAAAGGCGGGAGTGCTTATCAAATCCAGAGAGGATGGCACTTTATCGAAGGGTTCAGGAGATCCCAAAATGTCATGGCCTCATGGGGGTTATTATCTTTTGGTTTCTTGTTAGCTTTGGCTATTGTGGTGTGTTTTTACATTGAGAGTGTTGTAACTTGCTTATGCAAAGAAGCAGACACAAATTTCATATCATTTTGAACAATTAGCTTACTGATGTATGTTCTAATCTCCACAAAAACAACAGTGCAACACAGTTGGTATTAAGGGCTCACAAAGAAGCTGTGAACTCGTTAGCTGGAAATAGTTCTGCAAAACTAGGGACAGTCTCTGCTGTTGTTGCCGCTGCGAATTCAACTGCCCTGGAATCGTCTAAAGAAATTGAAGCCGCACTGCAGATTGCCAGGAGAAATGCTTTGGGATCAGTGATGAACAAAGCACCCGATGGCCCCATGGATGATTTAACAATCATGAAGGTATGAAATATCTCGCAAGCTCCAAAAATTATTTCTATAGTTAAAATTAGATTAAAAGAAAGCAAAATATGAACATAACATTTAACTGGCAAAAGGTTTGTTCCTTATCAGTAAGTCGTAAAACTTTTGTATGAGACTAATATCTCAACTTCTATGTTTGATGCTCTATTGGGACCTTTCATGCAGGCCCTCTTGGCAAACTGTAAATTATATTATTGGCTTAATATACCTTTGTTGAATTAAATGAATCCTTTGAAATTATTATCTGCCATTTATTTGAAGTGATGAATATTACCATAGGAGACACTACGAGTTAAAGACGAAGAGCTGCAAAATTTAGCCAGGGATATTCGTGCTAGGGATTCAACAATAAAAGAGATAGCAGAGAAGCTAACTGAGACAGCTGAAGCAGCAGAAGGTGCAGCATCTGCAGCTCATACAATGGATGAGCAAAGGAGAATTGCAAGTTCAGAAGTTGAGCGCTTAAAGAAAGAGTTGGAAAAACAAGCAATGTCTTACAGTTTGAAGGTTTGTATATATATTCTCGTTGAACTATTTTCTTTCCATTAGTAGGAGCAACAAGTTTTACATATATACTCCCTTCGTCCCAAAATAAATGTCTCACGTTTCTATTTTAGTTTGTTCCAAAATAAGTGTTCATTTTCAAAAGTAAGTGCCTACTTTCAAATTCTACCCTTCATTATGAGATGGGAAAATTCATTACTCCCTCCGTTATTAAGAATAACAGGATAAGATGGTTATTTTGTTAATTAAAGAGTAATAATTATCGGTTACTAAAAATGTGTGCCATTTTCTACGGTGGGAGTAGCATACTAACGTGTTTTGATTTTACAGATGGAGAAATAAAATTAGGGTGCATGATTGATAAGATGTTGTTCAATGTTAACTTCATGTTGCTATTTTGGTTTTATAGCTAAGACATTCTGAAGAAAAAGTCATGGTTTTGACTAAAGAAAGAGAGCAACTTATCAAGGAACGAGATTCCTCTCATCAGGAGGCACTTTTATGGCGTTCTGAGCTTGCGAAAGCTAGGGAACGTGTAGTGATTTTAGAAGGAGCGGTTGTCAGGGCTGAGGAGAAGGTCAGAGTTAAGGAGGCAGAAGCTGAAGCTGTAATAAAGGAGGCAACAGAGAAAGAGAGTGCTGCTAGAAATCAGAATCAAGAGCTTTTGGCATACATTAATATGTTGCAATTACAACTTAAGAGGTCTGTTAGCTGATTGAACCCATCTCAATACACCGCATTACCTCCTTATGTTGTAGTTCCATTATGTTCTTTGGGGTGCGTTTGGTACGCAAACATTAATATGTTGCAATTACAACTTAAGAGGTCTGTTAGCTGATTGAACCCATCTCAATACACCGCATTACCTCCTTATGTTGTAGTTCCATTATGTTCTTTGGGGTGCGTTTGGTACGCAAACAGGACTAGACTGGATTGAACGGGCGATGAGTGATATAGCCTTGTGAAAGAATCGTGGAAGGTTTTACGATTTTAATTTGACATGGGTAGTTTAGTAATTTACTTACCTTGTGATGTGTTTTCATGCACCATGTGGACATTTTGTGGTTCTAACATACTTCGACGACCATAAGCTAGCTTATTTTTTGAGCTTATTGAAAAAAACCTCGTTTGGTTAGCCATATGCTAGCTTTTTGAAACTTACTTAACTATAAGCTCCAGGGGCTTTTTTCAATTATGGCGCTTATAATCTTTCAATTACTTTTTCAACATGTATTTTGGTCCTTTTACGTTGTCATCTAGTTAGCTAAAAAAAAAGACTCTTGTTGCTGATTTGATGCTTATGTTTTATAAGCAGGCAGCAGGAGAATACTAAGGAAGTTCTGGAGGAGAGAGGGGAGTCTTGCTCAGATGGCGATACTCAGCCCCTAACAAAACACGTACATCCATCAGAAGAAAACGTGGATAAAGCATGCCTTAGCGTTTCTAGAAATATCCCAGTGTCTGAAAGAAGCTTAGTTCACCCAGCACCAGCAGTAGACCAAAGCGGCATCCGTTCAATTGGTGATGGTGAATGGAACGATATAGAGGCAACGGAAGCAAGAATATCCGATGTGAGGGAAATTGCCACTGATACCGAAGGAAACAGCTTAGATATTCCCGTATTTGTGCAGCCAAACGATACGCAGCAGCAGCAGCAGCAGGAAGTTTCCGGAAGTGCATACCATCCTCATGTTCCCACATTTAGACAAGGGGATGATACGCAACCGGAACAAACAACGGATTCCTACCGTCAGCCGTAGATGAATGGAAACGCTCGGTGAAGAAAGAATGCTTTTTTCTTTTTTCTTTTTTTGTTACCCGTTTCAGTTATAGAGTTGAATGAATTGTGAAAATGATTTATAGAGTGAATTGTGGAAGCTTATGTTTGCTGACTTGAGGCTTCTGAAATGGACTGTTTTTTTTATGAGCTTATTTTTCACTACAGCATTGGGCTTCACCAGTTTATATATTGTTTGGTTAACCAAACCATCACTCTTGAAACGACGTCGTTTGGTGACAATACTACATCTTTGATACCTTGCTAAGAAAAATCATTGCCCTCTTTCACATTTTTTTAACCATGGTATCCACACTATATCACTTGTACTCCGTTAACTCTATTAGACCTTAAAAACAGTCTACTTCCTCTGGGGAGTACCATAGGGTGCGTTTGGTACACTGGACAGAACAGAACAGAGATCACTGTCCCATGTTTGGCAGAACTTTTATGTGGAACAGACAGGAACAGAGTGGAACAAGCTGGAACAGGCTTGTTCCACCCCCATCCCATGGAACAAGGTGGAACAAACTTATGTTTTTCCAGTATAACCTCAAAATAAAATCAAATTCTCTTCTAAAATATCAAATACACGTTATATTTTATATTTTATTCATTCTTTAAATTTTATTTATTTGTATTTTGTCTAATGTTATCTGTTATGTTCTGTCTACCAAATGTTGAACAACTGTTCTGTCCTGTTCTGTTCTGTTTTATCCTGTTTGCGTGCCAAACGCACCCATACGGTCCTAAAGTTAACAGTTAGACAAACCCTCAAGTGACTTGAAGAGCCAACTCACGGTGTTATCTGTTGAGATACCTTTTTAAGGGACGATATCTTGAATTTAGGTGGCTTATATTTTTGACTGAATTAGTTGATTAATACAAAATGTCTCGTTGTATGGACCGGGTAAGTAGGATTTAGACTATCGAACATGGCTTCTAAATAGTGAATATGTAGGAGATTCAGATCCAAGATTCCTATTTTTGTAGTTGAAACTCGAACCAATTATTATACTTGGTGGTTCGACTTCGATGATATATTAAATTGGAGGGAGGTTCAAGAGAAACTCCCTAAAAAGTTAAAAACTGAGGAAAACCCTCCTGGACGATATGCACATGTGTATACAAGTAATTGAAATTGTTTTTAGGTTTTTATGCACGCATGGATGTTACGCATGTGCATATGTACGGGTGAATGTTACAAATTACTTATATACATATACGCATACCGTCCATATGAACGGGTGTTCCTCAAATTTTCACTTTTTTTACAGTTTTCTTCTGAACCTAACCCTATTAATATGAATTATTATATTAAGAAAATGGATTAAAGTATCATTGTTATTTTTATTTTCTTCTGGTTACATATCTGAATATAAATTATTATTTATTCATGGCTTATTTTATTGTAGTCGCGTCTCTTACATATTTTTGTTAAGCAAATGGAATTTGACACTATTCTTAAATATTATTATAAAAATATAAATATGTAAATGATAAAAAAAAATTGAAGTATCCAATAGAAAAATGTATGAATATAAAGTGAAATGTTAATCTATTTTGCCTCTATTGAAAGTCTCATTTAGATATATAACCATAAATTCATGACATCATGATCAATTAAAAAATAGTGGCATGCTCGACGAGGTCGCGGATTTAATTAAAGTTCTCATTTAACGTTACATACCTAAATATCTATGTTATAAAAGCATTGGATTCACTTGTCCTGCCGAAAAGTTCGAACTGAACTTTCAGACAAGGATTTTCAGCTTGACCAAAACCGAGCCAGAGAAACGCTAAAGTTCTTCAACTGATTCTTGAACAAGCGTTCATCCTAAAAGGTTTCAATTTTTGT
Source organism: Saussurea involucrata (assembly GCA_033807775.1). Lineage (NCBI taxonomy): Eukaryota > Viridiplantae > Streptophyta > Magnoliopsida > Asterales > Asteraceae > Saussurea > Saussurea involucrata. Next base: position 161,407,985 of record CM066321.1, on the reverse strand, counting down.
TCGGTCGTGAACACCACAGGCATGTTTATGGCTTGGTAACGCAATTATATTTGGCTTGGTATGTCTATGTAAGTGCTTACCTCACTTTCCATTATTAGTAGTTGATGTATGGCTTATGACACCAAAAGGTTCGATAAATGGTTGTTATCAGTTTTGGAGATGAAGACAAATTAATAAAACCAAATCAACAAACCTAGTAAAGGTATGTTTGTTATAGCGGCTTAATAAGACTCACAGCTTACTCGTGATTTTTGATAGTAGCTTAATGATATAAAAAATATATTTTTCGTTGGGGGGGGGGGGGGGGGGGTTTATGCAGAAATCCAAGTTTTTTTTTCCCATCCTACCCTTCCCAATTGAAAAACACGCCCTTTCCATTTATGGAAAAAAAAACCTCCCAAACAAAAATCTTTCCGATCTATACAGACATTAATCCACACGTATCATTTTATTCATACCGGACTTGATGAAAAACCAACCAAACAGTCATTTAGTCCACGCAAAGATAGAGTCAGGATCTAAGAGTAGGATGTAAGCCGACCTTTCCTCTACCCAACAATATTTTCAAGTTAGAAAGAGAAGAGATGAGAGAGTTTTATGGTCACACATAAACAGTAAGATCTGTGTATTAAACAAGACTGTTACAGACACTAATGGTTGTCCTCCAACCTGAATTAGAAGAATATGACATCCAAAAACTTCATTCATCTTAAATTATTATCAACACAAAAGTAGAAAAAAGAAACAGAGCTTGTCTCTTGTTCTGGGTAGTCATGTGATTTTTACACCTTCCTTCCATTGATTACAGTTCTACACCACTCACTCCTGCTAGTGAAATCTACCAAGAATGATTATATTTCAACCCGTTAACGGTTTCTGTTAATTCTGTTCAACGGATCCTGTCAGATTTCTGTCGGGCGTTCTATGTCAGCAGAAACACCCATGGATTCACTGTCCATGCTGGCCGTACGGCTCTTCCTGTTCCTTCGTTCCTGTTTGCAAAAGTAAATCACATTAATCGGTCAAAATAATATATTAACAAATCATCACTCATCATATCTTTACTATAATATAAAGCATAGGGCAGGTTCTGTTAGGAACCTAAAATTGATTAGAAACCAGGGGACCTTCCACAGCGTGACACGTGGCATATTCATCATAAATATGGTATTCATGATGAATATTCATCCTAATAAATATGTTATTCATGATGAATATTCATCCTGAATACCATATTCATGAATCATGATGAATATACATCCTAAAGAGGGACACGTGACGATCTGTGGGCGGTTCCCAGGTTCCTATTGGAACTTCCCTCTATAAAGCATTTACCTCATGTCATTAGAATCTTTTAAAAATCATGTTTACAACTTATTACCTCATATATACAACTTTTTAAAGTTCCACAATTGAACTCCATAAATCTAGCCGATAAACGATAGAATGCTTCATAAATTTCATATTTTCTTTTTTAATGAAGAATTGCATTAACTTCTTATTCTTGATTTACAATAAAGATTTACATTCCTTCGCATTGCATGGGTACACAGCTAGTAATCTACTAATATGTCTGAGAAGCATGAAACATAATCCATGAAAAAGAAAACTCAAGCACTCATCTTTGCGGGGGTAGACAACTCGTATGCAACATTTCACTTGCCTTTTCTTACCCGTTCCACACAGCTCGACCATAACTTTTTTTCCCATCAGACTTGTTAGATTTTGTGTTAAAATAAACAATTTTCGCCATAATGCTAATCAACAATAAAAAAGTAGGGAAGGGAAGATATCCGAAACTATGGGAGAGATTCGACAAAATTAAGGTTGTAGTTCTGCTTTTTAGAACAGTTTAGATCTCAGTCAGCTAATTCAATCACTACCAACAAACAGTCATCCACCATTTTTGCAACCATACATAAGTAAAGGTGAAACAATGAATCCATAATCACTCGTAAGTTAATAATCATTTAATTATTTCATATAATCCAATGGTAAACGTAAAGATCCTATTTGAAAGAAAATGAAAATACCTAATGGGGGGCATCCAAATATTGGTGGTTTTTATTTAGGCCATCTAACTATTTCCCCCCCAAATGGGGGGCATTAGGCAGTTCACCAAAAGTTGTTTCAAAATCCCAACTCCGGCCAATAAGATCAATTCGATCTAAAATACATGCTAAAAAGACTAAACTACCCCTCTTTTGTGTTGGTGGACATTTATGTTCTGAATTCTTCTGTAAATAATTAAATATGCATACTTGATAAACTCCTAAGTCACCTCCAACTTTTAGAATGCTTTGATCAGCACTGAATGTCTGTCAAATGTCAATAGTATGTGCAAAACATTTAACATTGCAGAAAGAATAACACATTTTCCCTAGGCATGACATGTCGAGCAACCACCAACCATAGATTTATTTAATAATTAATTTTCGTGTAGAAAAAACCGGATTATTTTATAAAACTCAAGTACTCAACTCTGAAAGTAGTAAGTAGAGATAATAACCTATTTTCCTATTGAACTTTAACAACTTAACCATCTTGTATCGTTCTTAGTTAGGAGCACTTTCGTCTTTTTAGCATTCATTGTTCACCGGAATGGTCATTTTAGCCATAACTGATGATTTTAAAACAAACTTAAATAACATGGTTTATACTATTAAAAATATATGGTAAACAAACCAAACACACCGTAAGTCCCACTCGGAAGTATGGTCTAGGGGTGGGATAGTAGAGCAGTTGTTTTTGCAAAGACCCCCAGCTTGAAAAACGTGTTCGCAAAAAGATCTTGAAATAACCGAGTGCTTCATAAGTTTATCAAAAGAAGTTAGGAAGAAGCTGAAAAGTAGGGAGGAGTTTGGGCCCAAAAAGTTAAAAAAAAAAACCAATGAAGAACTTTTGAAAAGAAGAACGAAGATTAGAAAACCATAAACATTACATATATATGGCCTTAATGAGAAATGTTAATAATCGAGGCGTCTGCATACGTAATATCTCATTTTGGTTTATAAAAATTGACCACTTTGGCCAAAACGAGATTTTTGAAACTATTTACTAAAAGAACCCATCAATGAAAAATAATAGTTGTATGGCCTAAATGAGTAGCATTTAAGAAACTACATATAAACTACAGTACAATATATGTTAATATTACCTCCAGTCCAAAATATTTTGTGCGGTAATTAATTAGAGCAGGGAGAGCATGATTCCTACTTTTACCCTATTTAACATCCCCTGTTCTATGTATTACTATCTAAAATCATAATTATTTCTGAAAATCCATTTCCTCCTAAAATTCTTTATCATTAGTGGAGCCATGCATAGATACAGCAGTCATGCCAAATTGCATGACGAATCCATATTCAAGAAGTTCTATTGTATATGGGGTTCCATGATAACGAGAATATGAGCGATTCCAATATACGTTTCGACTTCATATATTCATTTATAATAATTTCAATTAGGGAATGTAGAACATGTAAAGCATCAAAAACTGTTAAATACAGACAAAAAAACAAGCCAATGTGAAAGCAAGTAGTACCTCACGATATGGGAAATCCTCATCGAGCATTCTCACAACCTGACTCATTTTAGGCCGTCTCTCAGATTCAGGATCGACACATCTAAGCGCCACAAGAAGTGCACGTTTTAGAGCATGAGTCGAGGGTTTTGGTTGAAGGTTTGGATCTACAACTTCCTCCGCTCTTCTATTGCCCACCATCATTTTGAGCCACTCAACAAGATTGACCTGCCACAAGTTTAACAAATACGGATATTATTTATATCACACTTTACGTGAAAAATATTTCGACTGTAATACAATCTCAAAGTCCCCAGTAGAGGGAGAGGGTATATTAGGAAACACTAAAAAAGATGCATTAGATGATTTGTAACCCATTAGTACCTCATTAGCAACGCGATTGTAATCCACCGGATCCCGTCCAGTAACTGCTTCCAGAAGGAGCACACCAAAACTATAAATATCACTCTTTTCGTTTAACATACCAGTGTTAGCGTACTCTGGAGCCACATAACTGTGTATTACAACATAAACATGTTTTTCAGTCAACTACACTATTTTTAGGTCACTGGTATAGAACATGTGGATATTAAACAAGAATTTGCAATCATACCCAAATGTCCCCATTACTCTGGTATTTACATGGCTTTCTCCTGAATCCAAAAGCTTGGCCAATCCAAAATCAGAAAGCTTGCCGTTGAATTCACGATCAATCAAAATATTGCTAGATTTGATGTCTCGATGCACAACCTTTGGTTCTATAGCTTCATGTAAGTAAGCAAGCCTGCAAAATCAATGCTTAAAATAATTAATGACTAGTGATCGAAGTCTTGTAAATATATGAACGTAATGTAATCTAGAAAGTGTAAATGAAGAACTAACAAAAACTCTTTTAAAAACGCACTCATCTCAAAATGCCACATGCTAGTTAGTATTGTATATGTATATGTAGGGGTCGGTTCAAATAAGAAGGTTAAATATTATGAGAAGGTCAAAGGGAAGGTTCATATGTGAATCATTGAAAAAATCCATTTGAAGATGCATATTGTGTGTGTTACAAGGGATTCAATGCTAGCATGTAATCCTGAGGTCATGTTCAATTTTCATCTTTAAGGAAAAAGGATGACCCAAGAGCACCAAAGTTCCTTGGTTTGCTGTGGTTAGGGAGGGAAGCTTAACCTTTCCCTCTCATCTTATCAAGCAAGCCTTTTTCATTTTAAAATAAAATACCATTATATTCTGAAGGGTGGTTCATTGATCTTTGTGTCCGGTATGGCAGTATGCATCTAAAGGTTTTATCATTTTAGCAACTCATAGATGAGATTTCTCGACATTTAGACAATCACACATCCAGTGTTTCTGTTGTGCATTTTTATTTTCCACTAAAAAATGCTATCAGATAACCCTCTCGACTATTTACTTGTTTACCCATGCCATAAGTGTCAGCGTGCTACCCTCTTAATACCTTACCAAGATAAGGTAATACAAGGACATGTGCTTTTTGGTCAGCCTATTCTTAATTTCAAGCTTACTTAGACCATATTTCCCGTTTCATTAGACTATGATATTACGAACCATAATGGTGTTAAAGCCACCAATTAACCTCCTACAGAAAGTCGTAATTTCGTGGAATGATGAGATAATAATATATGATGGACCTTAGGCTGGAACTTGCCCATAGAACAAGCAAGAAGAATTAAGATTGAACTTGAGCTAAAAACAAGAAAGAGGAATCAATTATGTGTGTTGTGTGAGGGCGGGCAACGGGTAGGGTATGGGTAGGGTAAGGGTTGATCCGTTATCCAATCCATTTAAAATAGCGGGTCACGAAACGGGTAATTATCCATCTCATAAAACCATTATCCATATCCTACCCTACCCATTAAAAATACCAGATAACGATACGGGTAATGGACAGATGGTAAAACAAAATTTTATTTTAAACTATAATTGTGATATTGTTAAATCTCAAATATATAAGTAAAACATAAGGCTCATAAATATAGTTACTATTTTATATCTAATATGTATACTAAACATTTTATTATTTTCAAAGAATAATCATAGTATAATAATAAAAAATATATAAAAATTACAAGACTAACACTTTTCATTGTATTTATTTTCTTGAACCCCTCTTGTTTCTCGTTTAATTATCATGAAACCTTTTACTTGATAAATATAAAAAATAAATTAAAGTACATATTAATATACGACAACATTATAAAGAATATTAATAATATATAATTATGTATATATATACACACTAATATTTAATTATATATATGTATGTATGTATATATATATTATATCGTAACGGGTAACGGGTAATGGATAACGAAAAAAAACATTTATCCATATCCTCCCCACTAAAATTTCGGGTCAACGGGTATTGGATAAGTGGATAAATGGATAAAAAATTATTTATCCATACCATTATCCAACGGGTCGAAACATAACGGGTAACGGGTTTAACCTTACCCATTGCCAGCCCTGTGTGTCTTATTCCTTTTGAAACACATAATTTGAACCCATTTGGACAAAGCACATGTTGTTGACTGCTAAATAATTGAACCACTTATACATGATTTCCCAATAATAATTAAAGTTCAACAAAAAAATGTAGATATTTCCACATTTCCGAACAAAGCTCATGTTGCACGCAATATAATTGGCTAGTTTGATTAAAATCATTAAAGACAATAAGTATGTGTTCCAAACAATTGAACTAGAAGATTCACTTACGCTTTCGCAATACCAAGAAGCACCTTCATGCGAGCTTCCCAAGTAAGAACACCATATTCCTGAACGTCTCCGTGAAGCCATTGTTCCAGATTTCCATTGTCCACATATTCATAAACAAGCATCCTAAGTTATTCACACAAATAGGAACCATAAGTCAATAGCATTCACTTCTAACAAACCTCAAACGACATAAAAAGAGGACAGCTAAAATCTAGAGAATTAACAAAATAACAATTAAAGAATCACAAGGAAATTAGCAATTATGTGTATTAAGTAGAGAAAGAAATGCACCTGTGGGTTCCTTCTATGCAGTAGCCTAGAAGCCGCACGAGATTCTTGTGGCGAACATGTCCTATGGCCTCCACTTCACCTCTAAATTCTTTCTCTGCCTGCCCCCTATGCATAAAAGTACGCAATAAGATTATAAAGTATATATACATATAGGGTTGGGTTCAAAACCACAAAAAAATGGAAAACTGAGGAACACCCTAATAACCTTTCATTTGTCTGGTATGCACACGTGCATAGAAACTAGGAAGCATTTTAAACTACTTTAATCCACATGTGCATACCATACAAATGAATGGTTAATAGAGTGTTCCTCAGTTTTCCATTTTTGGTGGTTTTCCCCTAAACCTCATTCTACACGTAACCTCAACATCAAAGAAACAAGAAGATGCATTCATAACCCAAACGTATACTCACAGATTGTTAAGTAGCTTCTTCACTGCCACAACAGTCCCATTGATCAATGTGCCCTTATATACAATCCCATATCCGCCCTCCCCAACCACATTTTCTTTAGAGAAACGTCGTGTTGCTAGCTCGAGATCTCTCAAAGTAAACCAGTGCCCCCACCCTAGATGTGAGGCTTCAGGTAAACCAATAAACGGAGACGCCATTCCAGGCCCATGAGATTGCGAAGACTGCTTCCAGAGAGTTCCAGAAGTTCCTTCTTCCCCTGATTGTGATCTGCCTCCCTTACTGCTCTGACTTACATTGTCAGCATCACCAGATTTGCTCACTCCAAGTTGGAATATCATCTTTCCTGAATTCTTACCACTTGGTTCATCATTAGTGGTCGGGTGTTCAAGATTATTATGATTATTATGAAAATGTGAACCTCCAACTCTATCAACTCTGATATCTTTTGGGACATTTGGTATCTGGGAAAGGGGATATTTGTCTAATCTTCTTCGCGATTTCCTTTGGCATGTCACCCACATTGATAAGAGACAAAGAAACATACAAATAAACACACCAACAGAAAGGCAGATCACTACCCATAGTTTAAGACCCACAATTGAAGTCTTCTTCGATAATTCCGCATCTAAACTCCGCGAAGACATTTCTGTTGACAATTGTAATTAATGAACTTGAAGTTATCCACCTTCTAACTTGACCTAATCAACCTCCTTTATTTCCCCCATAAATCACAACACTGTCAACAAAATCGAAATGCAAAAAAAAAAATCATCAATCATAGTATCATACCACTAAATTACGAACTTCAATTGTCAGAATCTCTGACCAAAATCAACATTATCAAGCAAAAAAAACATCCTTCTACTAACTAGGTTTACAAACTACAGCAGAACCACTAAAATCCCAAATCAAATTCCAATGCAATTACAGCTGTATATCATCAGATATATTATAAAGCATTTGGGAAAAATCAAGTACTGATCTAAAATAAAAGATGAAGAATGTATTGAAATACTTACAGTAGATGCGATTTAATCCAAATCCACTTAATGTTCCATGAGAATCGAAATACCTAAAAGTCACTGTGCTTAGATTTTGCAAGCATAAGATTAGGGACCGGTGAGCAATTGAGGAGCAGTGCACGCAAAGCCACCGAAAGACAAAATCCCAAGCAAAAAGGAGTTTGGATGAAGAGAGTGGGCCAAGAATTTCCAGAAAATATAGAGAGAGAGAGAGAAACAAATCTACAAGAAAACCTGATAAATCGGAAATCAAATCGCAGGGAATAATAATACATCGAATTGCATGGAAATTCGTGAGCTTTATATATTATCAAATTATTAATCGAATTGGAGATTTATTGCAATTAATTTGGTTTTTCTTTTGTTATCTTTGATTGATCAGATGCTTTGAGTTTAATTAACATTTTCTTAAATTAAATGGTTTTGTCGTCTATCAAATTATTGCTATTCATTGAAAAAAGACATCTCTGTTTTTAATATTTATTTCAAAATATTCAAATTTAATAGTATTAATTTCTTTTACTCAAAATTTGGATTTGTTCTCTAAAGTACACTATCTACGGTGTTGGTTCCTAACTTTTTGATTTACTTTTACTCATGATCATTCTATGTTTAATATAGAAGAACCATAAGTGAAAGTAAATTAAACATATGAGAACCATGAGTGAAAGTAATTTAAACATAAAAGGATCATGAATGAAAGTAAATCAAAAAGTTAAGGACCACAACCGTAGATAGTGTACTTTAGGGACCAAATCCAAAATTTGGATAAACCACAGCAACCACCGGTGTAATTCACTCTTTCTTTTATTTATTAATTTGTTTGTTTATAGGAAATATAGATGGAAATAGCAAATTACATGCATTTTTGTGGCCTATATTTTGATTTTACAATCATACTTTCAAAAAATAGTTGCTTTAGTATACAACTGAGTGTATTAGTTGTAGGATGTCGGTACAATACAATATTAAAAGTTTTAATATTTTTTTGGAAAAATTGCATCAAAATGAAAAGAAGGATTGAAGGATGGTAAATGTAAGGATCGTGCGGGGGCGGGAGGCGGATTAGAAAAATGTAGGCTTTTGTTTTGCTTTCGACCTTTGAATTAATGATTAGGTGGATTTTCTTAATATCCAAGTAAGTTTTCTTTAATCCAATGATTTTGCCACACCATACAAGGTAACCGGTTACCTACTGAACTAGTATTGTGCACCGCGTGTTGCGCGGTGACGATAAACATTTTTCTATTTTTTTGTAGCAAGTTAAATAATTTGATCATTTACGTATTAGATATTTTTCTTGTAAAACATTTACATATTAGATATTAAACTAATAAAAAAACAGTATTTCACTTTATATATATGAAACCACCTCATCATCTCATGTTGTTCTTTTGGCCAAATGTAGTCAAAGTTATCTCATCCGTTTTCCCCAACCATCTATTATGACTTCAGTTTCACCTAAGTCACAAATACACGTTACAACATCTACATGAAAATATATATTACATAGAAATATTACTAAGGAGTTACATTCGAAAATTGGAACCACTGACAATAGAGGTGGCCAAATCGACCCGACCCGACCCGACCCGACGGGCTGACCCGAACCGAAACCGGCCAAGAACCGGTTCTGGCCCGACCCGGTCAAGAACCGGTTTCAAGCCCGAGAGCCGGGACCGGTTCGCGTATATAGGAATTTCCTCGGCCCGGCCCGACCCGACCCGGTTCTCACCTGACCCGGTTCGCACGGTTACTGTGCAGAACCGGGTTGTCCCCCGACCCGGCCCGGCCCGGCCCGAACCCGACATTTGGCCACCTCTAACTGACAATACATATGAAATTAAAAATACAAATAGATTAATCTAATAAGTATTTTACATGAATAAAAAAATGAGAGGTTTTTAAAGTACAATAATTTTTTTAAAACTATATTTATATAGAGTCCTAGTTGAATGAAAAAATCAAAGATTTTAGATTAAATGAGAAGTTAAATAAAGATATAATAATATTGTATACATAAAAAATTAACAAAATAAATCAAAAGACTGATGCATGTGATAAAACTATTGATTTATAATCATTATTACCATACAATTAACAATTTAAGTTATCTATAATCATTAGTAAGCTATTGATTATGAAAAAATAAAAGTAAATAAAAATATAAAGTATTGATTTATAAACATTTATTACCTTACTAAATAAATAAATAAAGTTTAGATTTATAAGCATTGTTAGTATACCAAACAAAAACAAAGACAATAAGATTTATATATTAATTATTTAATTGTTTAATGTATATATTGATGTTAAAACCATTAAACTTTGGTTGAAATAATTTTAAGCTAAACCAAAGAAAAATAATACAAATTTAACTTAATTATCCATGGGTTTTGCAAACACCATTTCACATTTTCAACAACATCAAGCAATCATTTATATACACATCTTCATTACCTATGTTTCTATCTTCCTACCAATGTGGGACATCCTAAAAAATACTATTGTTCCATCTTCACCAAGGCTAACTTTTAAAAAAATCAAAACTATGATAAATTAGAAAATGGCAATGGAGGTTTCTCATTGTGCCATTTCATCATGTTAAAGTTTTATTGTATAGATATAAAACAGTTGATTTATAATCATTGTTAGCTTATAATTAACAAATTCAATTATCTATAATCATTGATTAAGTTATTGATTATGGAAAAATAAAACTAAATAAAAATATGAAGTGTTGATTTATAAACAATTGTTACCGTATGAGAAATTAGAAAAATGGCCTCTCATTGTGCCATGTCAACATGTTAAGATTTTCCTTTATATATATATATATATATATTGATTGTTACCTTACTAAATAAATAAAGAAAATAAACAATAAAAAATTATTTAGTAAAAGTTTAGATTTATAAACATTGTTAGTATACCTAAATAATAAAAACAATAAGATTTATATATTGATTATTTAATTGTTTAATATATATATATATAGATGATAAAACCATTAAACTTTGGTTAAAATTATTTTAAAATAAACCAAAAAGAATAATATAAAGTTAACTTAATCATTCTTGGGTTTTGCTGTATTTAGCCAAACACCATTTCACATATTTCAACAACATCAATCAACCATTTATATACACATCTTCATTACCTAAGTTTCTATCTTTCTACCAATGTGGGACATCCTAAATAATACTATTGTTCCATCTTCACCAAGGTTAACCTTTAAAAAATCAAAATTATGAGAAATTAGAACAATGACAATGAAAGCCTCTCATTGTGTCATGTCATCATGTTAACATTTTTCTTCATAGATATATATTGATTGATTTATTACCTTACTAAATAAATAAATAAATAAAGTTTAGATTTATAAGCATTGTTAGTATACCAAACAAAAACAAAAACAATAAGATTTATATATTAATTATTTAATTGTTTAATGTATATATTGATGTTAAAACCATTAAACTTTGGTTGAAATAATTTTAGAATAAACCAAAAAGAATAACTTAATTATCCATGGTTTTTGCTATATTTAGCCAAACACCATTTCACATTTTCAACAACATCAATCAATCCTTTATATACATATCTTCATTACCTATGTTTCTATCTTCCTACCAATGTGGGATATCCTAAATAATACTATTGTTCCATCTTCACCAAGGCTAACCTTTAAAAAAATCAAAATTATGAGAAAATTAGAAAATGGCAATGGAGTTTTCTCATTGTGCCATGTCATCATGTTAAAGTTTTCTTGTATAGATATAAAACAGTTGATTTATAATCATTGTTAGCTTATAATTAACAAATTGAATTATCTATAATCATTGATTAAGTTATTGATTATGGAAAAATAAAAATATGAAGTATTTATTTATAAACAATATATATATATATATATATATATATTGTTACTTTACTAAATAAATAAAGAAAATAAACAATAAATAATTATTTAGTAGCGCGGTGGATATTATTGTTTTTAAATGAACGCAATATAAAATAATAATGTATTTTCAAATCTGATTAATTTTGCATATATCAATAATAGTTTTTTTGTTACAAAAAGTTTAAGATGCACCAGTAATGGTTATACTTTTATGTTATTACAATCCAAAAAACATGTCCCACAACAATATCACTATTATTGAAAATAGTATATATATGTGCAAATTAGTTAATTAATATGCAAGATAGACTATATGTGTATATGGGTCGGGTTCCGGTGAGAAATTGATCTTAACGTGAGAAGCGAGAGAAGTGGTTATCAACTGTTGGATGATAAATGGATGCACATTAGAATGAGATGTACCGAGATAAGATGCACTGAATCATTTCCTTCTAAGGCCATCCGTAATGGAACCCTCAAGCCCTCAAGACACCTCAGCGCCACATCAGCTTTTTTCCTTACCCTCTCCTTACCCTAAAGTGGAGTACCGGAACCCTCAAGCCCTCAAGCCTTCTTGCCACCTCATTTTTTTTAATTCTTTTATCTATACATTTAATTATTTAACAAAATAAAAATATTTATATATTTTTTAATAAATAAAATAAGATAAATAATAAAAATAAAAATTCATATCATTCATTAAAAATAAAAATTACAAAATAAATTTAAAAATTACAAAATAAATTTAAAAATTACAAAATAAATTTAAAAATCTACTCGTCGTCATTGTTGGGAACTTGGATACGCCAAATATGTTCGACCAAATCCGACCGAAGGTTATTATGAGTGTCCCGGTTTTTGACTTCTCGAACATTTGTCGCGCGTTGTTCCTCACTGATTTGGGTTTCGATATCATCCGTGAAAAGGTCGTTTTCATCGCCACCATAAATAGCATGGTCTTCGTCTTCGAGTATCATATTGTGTAATATGACACAAGCGTACATAATGTTTCCCAATCTTGTCGGTTCCCATCCGCGTGCCGGGTTATGAAGTATATGCCAACGTTGTTTAAGCACGCCAAAAGCTCGTTCAACATCTTTACGTGCCGCTTCTTGCGCGGACTTGAACTTTTGTCGTTTAGGGTTATGTGGGCACGTAAATGATTTTACGAAACCCATTCCGGATATATCCCATCCGCTAGATAATATATGTGCTCGTAGGTGGCTCCATTCACCTCAAAAGGGCAGTCGGGTGCTTTTCCATCATATACATCGTTGAAGATGGGCGACTGATTGAGAACATTGATGTCGTTGTTGGAATCGGCAACACCAAAGTATGCGTGCCAGATCCATAGATCTTGAGAGGCCACTGCTTCTAGCATGATTGTCGGGTGCTCATGATCACCTCTCATGAATTGACCTCGCCATGCTACCGGACAATTTGCCCACGCCCAATGAGTACAGTCTATGCTTCCGAGCATGCCGGGAAATCCGTGTTTAGCTTCATGCGCGGCATACAACTTCTGAATATCAATAAAAGTAGGCTTGCGTAAATATTTTTGACCATACAGTTCAATAATACATGTGCAGAATTTGTGCAGACAATCTCGTGACGTTTTCTCTCCCATACGGATGTACTCGTCAAGTGCGTCAGCAACTACTCCATACGCCAATTGCCGAATAGCGGAAGTACACTTTTGTATCGGAGAAAAACCTTTTTTGTACCATGCGTCCAACCGAAGTGTAAAATATGAATACTGTCCTTGTAAATCTTCAATTATTCGTTCGAATAGCTGCCTCCTCATCCTGAACCGCCGCCTAAACATATCCGGTGTATAAACCGGGTTGTTGCCAAAGTAGTCCCGCATAAGCCGCTCGTTTGCAGCTACTCGACCTCTTTCTATGTTCGCGGCCCTCTCTCTTCTTGACGATGAGGCGGTGCTACCATAAATTAATTGTGCAGTCTCTCGAAAAATTTCCCTTTGTAGATGCAACAACTCGTCGGTGTCTACGGATGATGATGATGCGGTCGGTGAACAGGGTTGTGGCGAATCCATATTGTTTAAAATATAGAGAATGGAAGAGAATGAGAGAGTTGTTTTATGTGAAAAATAAAATGGGTTTTAGGATTATATATATAGTGTGATTAAATTGAAAAAAAAATTTAAAAAAATTTAAAAACTATAACCGTTGCCAAACGTTCATATTGAATTTTATTTAAAAAAATAAAAAAAATAATAAAATCTTCGGGATGAATCGGGTTCCCAAACCCGCTGCCCAAGCCCTCATCATAAAACCTCCCCCCCCCCCCCCCCCCCCCCCCCCGCGTACCGGAGCCTTCCCAAGCCCTCTCCCTACCCGAGCCCTAACCCGAGACCGATACGGAAGGTCTAAGTTGTGATTCATGGGAGTGCATTTGAAGGTTAGTAATCAAATGACCCTTTTAGTTTTTAAGGGTTTCTCCTCATCTTTTATATACCCTACTCTTTTATTGATATATCGCTTTTCTCATCAATGTATATTGATATATAGCGAATGAACTTTTTAGCTTTCAAAGGCTTCTTCTCATCATTTATATACTCAAATATTCTATTGATGTATCACTTTTCTTATCAATGTGGGATACTCAATATTTAACTACAATATAGCATTTGAAAATACTCGATTCTCATGGTGTCACCTAGGGGTGTAAATAGGTCAGATTGGGTTGGGTTCGGGTTCAAGCCATTTATTAATTGGGTTGAAAACCTCAACCCAACCCAACCCGTTTAAGTAAATGGGTTGAGATTTTCAACCCAACTCAACCTGGTACTTAAATGGGTTGGTAGCGGGTTGACCTGTTTATGATTTTCTCAACCCAACCTGTTTAATAAATGGGTTGACCCATTTAATTTTAAAACTTTAAATAAAATAAAAAAGGACTAAAACATAATTCCATGACAAATACACAAGTCACAACCATAAAACCAAATAAATTGTTCAAAGTTTCAATAAAACACAACCATAAAGTGAAATAAATTGTTCAAAGTTTCAATAACACAACACTAAAGTCAAACAAATAAGTTTCTAGGGCTGGCGTCGATCTCTTGGCTGGAACGGGAAGGAAGTGTCGGCTAGGGTTTAGTGAGTTTAGACTTTGAAAGTTTGAACGATGGAATATTAAAATGGAAGGACCGAAGGAGTTCTGTTTAGACTTTAGTGGAATCATGTTTAGTTTTTTATTAACTTTTTAATTATTAATTATAATTAAATAATGATAATAAATCAAAAACAAGTCATAAATGAGTTACAAACAGGTTGTAAATGGGTTGAAACCAGATTGTAAATGGGTTAAAAACATGTTGTGAATGAGTTGAAATCAGGTTGAAAACATGTCGACCCATTTAACTTAAATGCGTTGAAAATCTCAACCCAACCTGCTACTATTGGGTTGGGTTGGGTTCGGGTTGGCGGGTTGGGTCACTTTTTGCCACCCCTAGTGTCACCTCAATTTTCATTGTTTGTTGCTTATATATATATTGATATATAAGACAATTCTTTAGATCAATCTACAAATTTCTTTTGCAAGAGCAGGGTCGTCGAAAATAAGACACTCTTAGAGTCAAGTGCTATAATTTGACACAAATGCCTTTCACCACATTTTTTATGCACATCACTTTGTTCCAATATTTCAACTTTTCATCAATGTGGGACACCTACAAATCAAATCAACCATAATTTACCCTTTGAGAGTAATCAATTCTAATGACACCGATTCAATACACATTACTTCTTTATATATATATATATATATATATATATATATATGATGATTACTATGATTTCTTTGCAAAGGAAAATCATTTCATATAAGATAACCTTTTAAGGCAAATTATTTTATTAGTTTTTTTTAAAAGAGGGTCATCTAAAATAGACAACTCTATAAGTCAAACTCATGAATTGACACAAATGCATCTCATGCATCCACCTTTCTTATACACACCACATTGCTCCAAATTTTCAATCTTTTACCAATGTGGGACAACTCCAAATCAACCATAATTCACCATTGGAGAATAGTCAATTCTCATGTCACCTCAATACCCCAAGGTTTTTTCATTTATACATATAAATATAAAGATAAAGAAGATTATTTTTTTAAAAAAAAGAGGGTCATCTAAAATAGACAACCCTATAAGTCAAACTCAAGAATAGACACAAATGCATCTCATGCATCTACCTTTCTTATACACACCACATTGCTCCAATTTTTCAACCTTTTACCAATGTGGGACAACTCCAAATCAACAACAATTCACCATTGGAGAATACTCAATTCTCATGGTGCCACCTCAATACCCCAAGGTTTTTTCTTTTATAGATATAAAGATATAGCATTTGAAAATACTCGATTCTCATGGTGTCACCTCAACTTTCATTGATTGCTGCTTATATATATATATATATATATATATATATAAATATATATATATATATATAAATATATATATATATATATATATATATATATATAGGGCCCTTCTTTTGTTAACCAGTCATTTAGTGTTAACTGTATTAACTAATCTGGACCATTAATCATCAAAATCAATGGCTAAGATTAAAAGCATTTTTTAATTCATAATTAAAATAAACACATGGTTGATTTCATTTGCAGCATATATGCATAGGGTTATTATTGTCATTTAACAAATCTGGATAACTATGGTAACTATCAGATAAGGAAACAATTAACCCAATCCCTACATTTAAGGACCTGATAACTATGCATAGGTTGTTGCAGGCGCCTCTTTTGTTTGCATCTTTCAAATTACTCCATTGAAATCAATGGAGAGATATGATGATGAAGAAGAACAGTAGCCATCCAATTACTTCCCACATTTCTTCTCTCTCTCTCTCTCTCTCTAAAACGAGATGGATTTTTGCGACAACACTGATTCTTGCGAGTTGCGACAAGGATGAACTCCGGCGAAGGATTTCCAGAATCCGGCGAGATTCCGGCAAAGTCGTTTTTTCGGCGAGTTTGAGTTGCGACAAGAAGATAACAGTTGCGATATGAGCCAAGTTGCGATAACCTTTCACTTGCGACAAACAATACTTGCGACGACTATGAACACCGGCGAAATATCGTTTTTCCGGCGACGAAAGTGCAGAATCCGGCGAGATGAAGCAGTTTCCGGCGATGACAAAAACTCACTGATCTCGTTGATTTCTCAAGGTTTTTCGATTCTGTAAATTGTAGTCTGCTCGAAATCAACACAGAAATCGATCTGTGGTATCAAATACACTGTGCATATGATTATTTGTCATGTTGGTTTGATTATTGTTATGGATACACGCTATTTTGTTTATGTGCATATATGCAGAGTTACACAAATGTATGGTTGTGCATATATGCAAGTTTACATAGATTTATGGTTTACACAGATTTATGGTT
This sequence comes from Saussurea involucrata, assembly GCA_033807775.1. Classification (NCBI taxonomy): domain Eukaryota; kingdom Viridiplantae; phylum Streptophyta; class Magnoliopsida; order Asterales; family Asteraceae; genus Saussurea; species Saussurea involucrata. The sequence goes on along the minus strand of CM066321.1, from coordinate 161,390,653 downwards.
GTGCATGTATGCAATTTTACATATATTTATGGTTTACACAGATTTATGGTTGTGCATGTATGCAATTTTACATAGATTATGGTTTACACATAGTTATGGTTGTGCATATATGCAATTTTACTTAGATTTATGTTTGTGCATATATGCACTTTTTATCTTCATATATTCAACTGATGTGCATATATGCAATTCTATGATGTGTATATATGCAGTTCTAAGGTATGCATATATGCAGTATTAATATGTGCATATATGCAATTCTATGATGTGCATATATGCATTTCTATGATGTGCATATATGTAGTTTGAAATCGTGCATCTATGCAAAAAAAAAACGTGAAAAAAAATCTCTGGAACGTGAAGATGAAGATTATGTTTGAAAATGGGTTTTAGATGATTAAATTATCATTAATAATTACCAAAAATGAAAATTGGTTTTAAAATATTAAGATTATCATTAATAACTATCAAAAATATCTTGTGCATGAAATTAGGAAAGTAAATAACCCATAAATAATTAAAATTCTGAAATTCCTAAACTACCCCTATCAAACGAGTAACCTATCTTGATTCCTATTGGTCCAAAAAAGTTAACATGGTTAACACTAATTAGACGGTTAACAAAAGAACGGGACCCTATATATATATATATTGATATATAAGACAATTCTTTAGATCAATCTACAAATTTCTTTTGCAAGAGCAGGGTCGTCGAAAATAAGACACCCTTAGAGTCAAATGCTATAATTTGACACAAATGCCTTTCACCACATTTTTTTTATGCACATCACTTTGTTCCAATATTTCAACTTTCCATCAATGTGGGACACCTACAAATCAAATCAACCATAATTTACCCTTAGAGTACTCAATTCTAATGACATCGATTCAATACACATTGCTTCTTTTAATATATATATATATATATATATATATATATATATATATAGGGGTGGTATTTTTTGCAAACCACTACATTCCTAGAAACTATGCAACTATCCTAATCACCATCCAATTAATTCATCTAAGGCTTATATTAATCCGGTGGCATTTTGTGTAAATATTGACCAATTAATAATTAATTTCAAAAGTAAAAAACATGCCCACAAGGGTTTTTTCGTCAAAATATTTAGGTGTGTCACGTGATTCACTTTCCCCCATTTCACTTTCCCCCATTAAACAATTCCATGGTTCTCTCTTCTTCATCGCATGTTCATGGCCATAACACCGCCGGCGACCTTACCCTCTTCTTTAAAAATCATGGCCATAACACCACCACCACAGGCACCACCACCGCCGCTGTCCACCATAGGCACCACCACCACCGCTAGATTCAGCACCGCCGCTGACCACCACAGTCACCACCGCCGCCGCCGTTGTCCACCACAGTCACCACCACAGTTTATGTGGATTCATGATTCTGGTTTCATCTTCTTCGCAAAACTCCGACGATTCATTACAAACATGTTTTCTCTTATCTTCATGAACATGAAAAAACCCAGCAGGGGCTTCATCATCACCAACAGTTTTCTCCTTATCAGCATGAACAATCGAGAACCCAGATGGAAAATTTTGGTTTAAAAAGTTCAAATCTTGTTTAATAACATTATGGTCTTGGGTTTTTAGAAATTGATCGTTGGCACAACCATGGATGGTGTGCTTCATGAAGCAATAGTGTATTCATGAATATAGTTTTTAATTCATGAAGCTAATTTATTAATCATGATTATAATTATGTTTATTCATGATTAATCGGTTACCATCTTCTTCGCAAAACTCCGACGATTCATTACAAACATGTTTTCTCTTATCTTCATGAACATGAGAAAACCAAAAACCGTTTTTAGAGACGTGAATATGGGAAAGATCCCTATAAATCTGTTGCTACTAAAATTAAGATATTAATAAATAAAAAAGTTAATTTAAAATTCCATCCACAATTACTTAATTACCCTTAACGTGAATTATTAATTAAATATATATAATAATCAATAATTTTAAAATGATTGGTTATAAAGTGGTTTGCAAAGTTTATAAGAATGCGATGGTTTGCAAAAGAAACCTCCCATATATATATATATATATATATATATATATATATATATATATATATATATATATATATATATATATATATATATATATATATATATATATATTGATTACTATGATTTCTTTGCAAAGGATAGTCATTCAATATAAGATAATTTTTTAAATCAAATTATTTTATTTCGTTTTTTTTAAAGAGGGTCATCTAAAATAGACAACTCTATAAGTCAAAACTCATGAATTGACACAAATGCATCTCATGCATCCATCTTTCTTATACACGCCACATTGCTCCAATTTTCAACCTTTTACCAATGTGGAACAACTTCAAATCAACAACAATTCAAGAAATTGGTGATTCTCAATTCTAAAGGATGCCACCTCATTTCTTGTGGGTTTTCATTTTAAATATATAAAGATACATATAAAGATTATTTTATTTGTGTATTTTAGAAGAGGGTCATCTAAAATAGACAACCATATAAGTCAAAACTCATGAATTGACACAAATGCATCTCAATTATCTACCTTTCTTATACACATCATATTGCTCCAATTTTTCAATCTTTTACCAATGTGGGACAACTCCAAATCAACCACAATTCAAGAAATGGGTGATTCTCAATTATAAGGATGTCACCTCATTTCTTGTGGGTTTTCATTTTAAATATATAAAGAAGACAACCATATAAGTCAAAACTCATGAATTGACACAAATGCATCTCAATTATCTACCTTTCTTATACACATCATATTGCTCCAACTTTTCAATCTTTTACCAATGTGGGACAACTCCAAATCAACCACAATTCAAGAAATGGGTGATTCTCAATTATAAGGATGTCACCTCATTTCTTGTGGGTTTTCATTTTAAATATATAAAGATAGGTAACTCAGACCCTTAAATATATGAAAAGTTTGGCTCAAACCCTAAAATGAAAATTTTAAAATTAGTCACTAAAATAGGAATTGGGTCAAAGTTTGTTCCATTTTAATGCAAAAATTGACTATATTACTATTTTAATTTATTCTAAAATAAATTATCAATTTTTAAAGTAATTGTCTATTTTTTTCATTTTACCTTGAGTTATAAGATTGAGAAAAAAAATCTATAATGGAAAAATTGGTTTTTTGTTAAATAAAAAGTATAATAATTATGTTTTCTAATGTGTATCTTTTTAATTGAAAACATTTATTTTAAGACTCTAAATGTTGAATTCAATTTTTTTTTAAAGGCAGAAGCATTTTATTACCAACCACACAATTTAGTACACAGGAAACAAACGACCAGCTCAAAAACGGTTCCAAACAAGCTACTAGGCATGCCGGTTCGCCAGAAACGAGCCAACGCGCACAACCAGTTCAAACCAAAACCTGCCCGAAATAGAAACAGAGCTGCTATGCAACAACAGCTGCACTGAATTCAAATTATAATGATATGTTTGTAAGTAATTTTTTTTACCCTTTGTCAAATATGTTATTTTTAGATTGTTTTAAACTAAATATAATAGTTTATATATTTTTTATACTGATAATATTGAATTCGATGTTACACCATATCTCTTTTTTCATATTTTTTCAATTTTCTAGGTAGTTTATCTTATTCTTTTTATATATTTTTTTGTTTTATGGTGTTTAAATTGGATTTTTTTAATTATTATTCTAAAAAAATTGGATTTTTTATTTCCAATCTAGAAAGAAGTGTATTTTGTAATAACCCGAATTTCGAGTACGTAATGAAAGCTTAGTGGCTAAAGTCTAAGAAATTAAAGATAAGTTAAGGGGGTCTTTGTACAAATTGTGAAAGGTATAAAAGGTTGCCAAAACCCTAGAACCTCTTGTGTGTGTGTGTGTGTGTGTGTTTTGGTGGCTAGAGGAAGAAGGAAGAGAAGAGAAATCAAGTGGAGAATCAGTTTTTGGGAAGTAATCATCGAAGGTAAATTCATCTAGAACTCTTCTCCTTTGCTAGTTCGTGATCTCTCTTCGGCGTGTCTAAGATTTGGGGGTGAAATCATAAGGGTTATGGTAGTTCTTCTTCAAAACAATCCTTAAATGAGTATTTTGGGTTTGTTGATAATGGGTCGATCTGGTGGTTTAAAAATGGAACTAATGAGTGTTTATGACTGGTGAATGAACCCTTATGATTGTCTAATCGAGCCGTTATCAGAGAATAAGTTTTAATCAGTTTTTGGATCTTGGGTTTTCGTCCAGTACGAGGTTTTCGGACGTCGCCCTGTCCGGACAGTAGTGTCCGGACAGTGGGGGTTTCCGGTTAGGACGTGGAGGTGTCCAAATGTTAGAGTTTCCGAGTTTGCCCTAGTTTCCGGATGAGTCGTCCGGAGAGTGTGGTGATCGTAGGAAGAGTCCGGACGATCTTCCGGATACTTATGTCCAGAGAGTCCAGTATCCGGAAAGTAGGTTTGTGTCCGGAAAGTCTGTGGTATCCGGAAAGTTCAGTAACAAGTAGAATCGGACAATCTAATATGATGGAATTCTAATGTTCTTAGGTGTTTGGTTCGTTTAGCTCAGAGGTATAACCAGAGTACGTACAACTCTAGTATCATGTGAGTTCCCTAAACCCTTTTATGACGTAAAGTGTTAAATGGTTCTTTTTACTGATTATGGTTTTTAACGAGCATGAAATGTTTACGAACTGATATACATGTCTCTCACGAACGTACTCATTTTTGTCTAAAAGAATGTTGGGGATGATGAAATGAAAAGCATGAATTATAAAGATTCTAATTTACATGTTTTTATGAAACGTATGTGCATGCTATGTGGTGTCGGTCTGCACTGTGGGATTAGAGAGCCTCGGGATCCGATGATCCCTTGGATATGTATGACGAGCCGGTAGGTTGGAATTCGTTTCCTTCCTAGGCGGGTAGAGGGGAGTCTGCTTGGGCCCCGATCGCGGATGGTTATGTGATCCATTAAACAGTGCAGTACCATATGTGATGATTTATGATGCATTTTAACAAAATGATTTCATATTGTTTATATATGTTGTTTTACGGAGGGAATTCACTAGACCTTTTGGTCTAACCGTCGCTTTTCAAAACTAAAACCTTTTCAGGTAAGCATATAGTAGAAGGCTCAGGTAAGTGAGCAAGAGCAAGAAAGAGTACAAATGCAGCTAGAGACAGGGCAAGTGCCACTTGTAGAAGCTAGATTATTCTCAGTTGTGTATAGGTTGTTTTCGCCAACCTCATTTTTAGAAGTAATGTAATGAAATTTTGGGACCCAGTTATGAGAATGTTATGATTTAATGCTATGTTTGTCCTGTTGTGTTTTGGGATGTTACATATTTGTTGAATGGAATTGATGTTGGAACATTTAAGGCATCTCCAATTCTCTATCAGTTTTTTAATTAAATGCGAGAAAATGAGATTTTTTATGTTATTTGTTTTAATATATTTAAAAAATTAAAATGGAGAAGGTATATAAGATTATAGTATATATATATATATATAGGGAAAGGTTCAATAGAGAAGTCCAAATATTTAGAGAAATAGAGAAGTGATATTGGCCATTTATTCGGTCAAGATCGGCGACTTTGACCGAGAAGCAACGGATAATTACTCGCGTGGTCTGCACAAGATAGAGGGGTAGTTTCGTAAAAAATACACGAGCTGAGTTCATATATGAATCTGTGTGATTCACATATGAACTATACGTTCATATATGAACCTTTGTAATTCACATATAAACTCTTTTTAACTAATTCATATATGAACCTTTGTGATTCATATATGAATCAGTTAATTTGTTCATATGAGAAGTAGTTAAAAAAATTCATATATGAACACAAAGGTTCATATATGAATCACAAAGGTTTATATATGAACACAAAGATTCATATATGAACACAAAGATTCATATATGAATCAATTAATTGGTTCAACTGATTCATATATGAACCTACAGTTAATTAATTTTATATATGAAACACAAAGGTTCATATATGAATCACAAGATTCATATATGAATTAGTTATAAAGAGTTCATATGTTAATTACAAAGGTTCATATATGAACGTATAGTTCATATGTGAATCACACAGATTCATATATGAACTCAGCCCGTGTTTTTTGTAAAAGTTACGAAATTGCCCTTCTATTTTTGGAACAACCGCAACTTTTAACCAGTCAAAACCGCAATTTTTGACCAATTATAACCGATCTTGACCGAATAAATGGCCAAGATCACTTCTCTATTTCTCTAAATATTTGGACTTCTCTATTGAACCTAAGGCTATATATATATATATATATATATATATATATATATTAAATAGAGTATTAAAAATCAAAATCTTTAAAAAAAAATCCACCAACTCTTCTATTTTAACATTGAATATATTATTAAAATAAATAATACATTAATAAAATATATTTTTTTCTCTTTTAAACATTTAATTCAATGTATGTTATTGGTAGGCATATTAAAATAATGTCTATTTCTTAAAATGTGAGTTTTAGAGATTTCTTCAAATTTAGAGGTTTTTAAATTATTTCTCCTCTTTATTTTAGCATACAAGATAATATAACTGACGACGCAATTTTTTTTGCTAAAATCTCATTTTTCTCTATATTTACTTAGTTGTTAAAGAAAATCTAAGAGGGTGTAAAAGCATCTCCAACAGCTTATCCAAAATGGAGATTTTTGCTCCAACATATTCCTCAAAACTTACTCCAAAATGATGAAAGTATGAGAGATGATGAAAATAAATTTGGAGATATCTTAAAAAATGATTACATTTTTTTATTCTACCAATGAGATTGTTTTACATTAAATGTTTAGGAGAGAAGATAATATTTTATGAGTTGTATTGAACGTTTTAATAATATAATTAATTGTGTAATCTTTAAAATAAAAGATCTTTTGGAGATAAAGGTAAATTATTTTTTGATATTTTGAGTTTTTACTTCCCCATTTTGGATAAGTTGTTGGAGATATCTAAAATGGAGAACTTTCCAAATTTGTAGAACTTTAAGCTATTGAAGTAAACAAGTCAAAATCTTTAAAAAAATCACCTTTATCTCCAACTGATTCTCTATTTTGAAGATTACACAATGAATTTTATTATTAAAATATTCAATACAATTTATAAAATATTATTTTTTTCTTCTAAACATTTAATTTAAAGCAATTTTATTGGTATAATGAATAAAGAAATCATTTATCTTTCATAAGTAATTATTTTTTGAGATATCTTCAAACTTGAAGATTTTCATCATATCTCTCATACTTTCTCCATTTTGGAGAAGGTTTTGGGGAATCTGTTGGAGCAAAAAGTACCAAAATCTCCATTTTGAAGAAGTTGTTGGAGATGCTCTAAATTTCTCAAAATTTGTAGAACTCTCCAAAAATGATTACCACGATAAGAAAATTACTTTTTATTATATTCCTTCAATAAGAACTTTTGAAATAAAATATTTAGAAGGGATAAATTAGTTTTTATTATATTTCATCAATAAAAAATTTTTAAAATAAATATTTAAAAAAGATAAATAATATTTTATTAGATGTATATTATTTTAATAATATAAGTAATTATATAGTTTCTAAAATAAAGAACCTGTTAGAATTGAATGTAATTTTTTTAGAGATTTAGGATTTTAGAGAATCTCCAACAGCTTCCCCATTTTGGAGAAAATGGGGAAAATTGAGATTTGGAACACAAATAAGCTCCAACAGCTTCCCCAAAAGTTTCCCCAAAATGGGGATAATAGGATTTTCCCCAAAAATTTCTCCAAATATGGAGAATACTCCAAATATGATTACAAGTGTTTTTCCAAATATGGGGAATCTGTTGGAGATCGGTGTAATTTTTTTTGGGGATTTTGACTTTTGCTTCTCAATTTTGGAAATTTTTTGAGGAAGCTGTTGGAGATGCTCTTAGTTCTCTATTGTTTTATTTGCAATAGTCAAAGTCAAAGTGATATAATTGGTGTTTTTAATGAATTTTGGACATGTTTTTTCTTGTTAGATTTATAATTTTAAATATAAAATTATATAAGTTGGCTCGACTTACACAAGAGTTAAACTATGATTAAAAAGACAAGGTTTTAATATCATTTTAACATAAAATGCATTGCAAATTCAAATATACTCTATTTAAGAAAAATTATAAGAAATTTGTTAAAGATACTCTTAGTTTAAATTCAAATATAATATTTCAGCTATGTAAATTACTTTCATAGTTGTTATGTTATTGCATTTACATCTTAGGGGCCGTTTACCAAACGTTTACCCGGGTAAGCGCTTACCAATCAAATTTAACACTATCACTTACTTATCGGGTAAGATTTTAGTCCGTCAAATCGGTTTCGTATGCAACAATTCACACAGTAAGCGCTAACCGTGGTAAGAGTTATCGCACTCACTTGCCGGGATAAGACTCTTGGTCCTTGCATAAGTTGGATTCGCTCTTACCGGGTAAGATTTTTGGTCCTTGTCATATCAATCCGGTAGATAATGTGACTTGGTAAATGCTTACCCGGGTAAATGTTTAGTAAACGGCCCCTTAGTCTTCATTTTTACTTGTGTCTCCATAATTTTACTTTTGTTGTTAAAAAAGTAAAACATGTTACTGTTGGTGTTATATCATTTTAACTTATTGAAAATCATTGTATTGTCTCCATAATCCCTTTCTCACCATAAGTCTGTTTCATCTTTTGTATTATATAAAAAGAGATTTGACTTGGCATTTGAGGATTATGACTCAAGGCTTCACACATTGAAGATTCAACTAGAGTTTATTTCTTATGTTTTTATTTTAGATAGTTTAAATTTCTGCAGTTTTACTTTTCATCACCACTGTGGTGAGTTTGTGGCCATGGTGATAAGTTTTAGTTTAATGCAGTTTACATTTCAGTAATTCTTTTCTTTCACTGTTTGTTGCTAAATCCCTTTTGGGTGCGGGTGTAAATCAAACCTGAGAGGTAAAAATGTAACACTTGGGTGTTACCGTATTTCGCTAATTTATCTGTTTGGTCATTCAAATTGAAGCTTTAACTCAACGCGGACAAATTAATCATTTGTACGTGTTAGTATTAGATCTTTGACTTAGAGGTGGGCGGATCCGAATAAACTTGGGTGATGCAAAGAGGTTTGAGAAAATATTCAATAATTACATAGAGATATGGATTTTTGCATAATCGAGCTAAGATCCAGATGTCGGTCGAGTTGGTGTGTCATAAAGTTATGAGCATCTCTCCACACTTGTGGGGCTAAGATCTACTTAGTAAGATTGGCAAATCGAAGTTATAATTTGTGGATATTTTACGATAAAATCGTAATCACAACCTATACGACGTAGCTTCGAGAGGATGAAATCGTGTGGGGTTACATTGTGACCGGTTTCGTCAACCATTTAAGTTATTAATATACTCACGGGGGAAATTTACACCCGTACCCGCTTTTTATTACTTGCTATTTTAAATCTTTCATATTTCGCCCAAAACCATCAAAGTGTTTAAAACTCTAAACTTTGCACAAAAAATTTGCGGAATCTCCGATTCTTAGTTAACTCCAATACATGTGGATACGATTTATGGTCCTTACCATTTTATTATTTGCAAAACAAACTCAATAGTCGGTGTGCGCTTGCACAATTATTGTGCCACATTTTACGTGTGAGTGTTTTTGCTACCGGTAACCTACATGTGTAAAGGAGTTTATGGCTTAGGGCATCTCTAACAGTGAATTGGTACACCGGACAATACAAAACATGACGACAAAAAATGTTATCATGTGTTTCACTCAACATTATATTTGAACAACAGTTTTTTCGTGTTGTTAAAGAGTTGAACAATGAAAATAGAAACCATCAGTGAGATACCACTCTCGAAGAACTATAATTCAAACCTTATGTCAGGACGTACGGGCCAAGGGACAATTTCAGGTAGTGTAACAACCCATCCCAAACATATATCATATAATACAATTTACATGTCTTGTATAAGATAACAAAGACATATATTATATCACATAAGGTGTAAAAGTCCCAAAACTGCACATTACATATAGTACTAACTTTTCGCTAATATTTTACAATACAGTCCATAAAAACTATCTATACAAAACGATTCAGGAAAACTTCTAAATCACAAACAGTCTTTGAAAGCCCATTACACTTTATCCTTGCCTTTGCCTTTAAACGTTCCTCGACCTGGAATACATATTTTTGAAAACAAAATGAGGGTTAGACCAATTGGTCTAAGTGAGAAAATCCCTGTCAGTTTAGTAATCATTTTGTAAACCCAGATATACAACAAGTATTAGAATACCAAGCATGATTCGTATGCACTGTGTACAACTCTTTCACATGGCCGTGGCCATATTAGTTGGTTGTGCCAAACCAACTAATCAATTTACTCCGATGTCCCTCCGTACAACCAAAACTCCACCGGCCCTAAATCCGACCAACGTGCAATGGTGTAGTGTAATGCTTATTGTTAGACAACCTAAGGGGGGGGGAAAGGTTGTATTTAAAATCTTTTACTTTCAAAAATTCTTTTATAAATAAATACAGTACTGAAACAGTAAAAATAAATCAGAGTATACAAATAATAAAGAAGAGTGTAAATATAAACAAATACACAGAGATTATATAAATAAATATAAATGCAAAGCAGTTTATATAAACAAATATAATAAAGCACAGCGGAATAAATAAAGAGATAAAGGTAAGAGATACTTGACACGGAGATTTACTGATTTACCACCAACTGTGATAAACCAGCAGCCGAGACACTTCCCGACACGATCCAATAAATGTATTCTTTACGGTAGAATACAAACCAAGTACAAAGGTAACGTAATTGATTCTCAAGCTTCTGCTATGAGATGTACAGGATCACACACCCGTTATTCAAATGCTTACAAGAGGAGTATAACTCACAATGGGTAATCACTCTTGTATAATATCTCACACTTGGATATTTTATAAAAAATGTTTTATAAAATATATATTATAAATAGATGAGAGAGCTGAGAGTTGCTGTTTGTTGTTGCTGTGTGTTCTGGTCTGGTCTGCTTGTTCTCTTCTCCAGCATGCATGTATATATATCAGGAAGCTCCAACGGCATTGTGCATCCGCGGTATACCGCCAAATGCACGCGGTATACCGCCGTCAGAAAAAGTAACTGACCCACCAACGGCTACATGCAAAGTTGACAGGAATTACGTACCCGCGGTATACCGGCTGGGACTCGCGGTATACCGGCCGTACGAAAAAGTACTTTCAACCAATCAGAATCAAACACGGAGCCTGCCGCGGTATACCGGCTGAACACCCGCGGTATACCGCCAAATGTGTACCCGCGGTATACCGAGCATTCTCCACGGTATACCGGCGTCAGAATATGTACCTTCCAGGACTGCAACCAAATCTTTGCTGAATCTTCTCAATAAACCCTTTTAATTAAAATCAATTAGGGTTTTTAGAAATATCCAAGTGGTATATTATTTTAGGGTGTTTATCATTATTAGTTATAAACAATGATGACGACGTAAACACTTCCGTCTTGAACTCTTCAGATAAAATCTTCGTGTTCTTCAAGAACTGTACACTTGGATAGGATTGTTAGATAAACAATAATACGGTGTGTTTGTAATCATCAAAATAAATATATATAAATATATAGAGATGTGGTACACTTGCACCAACAATCTCCCCCTTTTTGATGATGACAAACACAACCGCTAAGCAAGAGCATATGCGGTTTCTCTCCCCCGTTTGTCGAAACAAAAAGGGTCAAGAAAGACGGTATGCTTCCCCTCGAGAGATGCTCCCCCTCAAAATATGCATATAATTGAGGTAGCATAAACTCATGGGTAAAGATAATAAAACGCTCCCCCTCAAATTAATAACGATATCAATTTGATTTTATAAAATTTGAGGGATAAAATGCAAAAAGCAATAGAGACAAAGATATACAAACCAATACGAAACACTTGCACCAAAACGGATCTTAAGGCTTCAATTTTCGGTTAATTTTATGTGATAAAAAAAATCACCACGTATTATGACCTCGTCAGGTAACCACGTATTATAACCTCGGCAGGTAACCACGTATTATAACCTCGGCAGGTAACACGTATTATATCCTCGTCAGGAAACACCTACAAAAGGCAAAGAAAATTTTTCGTGGTACCCTTTTCTTATGGGTCCTTTTAACAGTTAGTATAAAACATAAACTGCAAAAAAAATGTTGTCGACATAAAACAAACACGACAAACATACAAAACCATAAAAATGGTTTAAAACCATAAACGCATTCCACCCGGATTATCAACATTAAACATTCCTTTCGGAATCCATTTTCTAACCATTTTAATTTTGCGATTGTATTTATCATACACATAAAATGAAGCATTTATATTCGCATTAGGTCTAGAAAAATTACTATTATACATACGAGCATACGGTTTCCTCCCATAATTCACATTTTTCATTTTTGACATATATGGGGGTTTTTTCACATAGGGTTTTCTCGTTTCAATTTTAGGAGATGCAAAAAATCTTTTAATGGGTTTACACGAACATTTATCAACACATGTATCGGAACCAATGCCTTTACGACAATTTATACGATTAGGCATATTTAGCATTTTAAGCACTTTATCATTGCTACTATTAAAAGCATTTGCTAATAAGTCATTTTTCTCATGCGATTTACATTTAGCATTTAAACATGCAACTTCATTTTCAAGAGACTCGCATTTTGTACATGCAACACTTTCATTTTTATTTTCACTTAAGCATGCAATTTTATCATTTAAAATAACACAAGATTTACAAACATCTTTTTCACTTAATTTATTTTCTAATTTAGTGATAACATCTAAATCATGAGCAGATTTTTGTTTACCGTCATCTATTTCCTTTTTATATACAGATACGGTTTCTTTTAAATTAGAAATTTCATCTTTATATTTATTTGCGAGAGCAGCCATATCATGAAATGATTTATATAATTCGTCAAGATTATTTTCATCGTCACTATAATAATTATCACTATAATTATTATCACAATTATTTTTAGAAGAATATGATGAAGATACCTCATTATCATGGTCGGCCATGAAACAAAAAATTTTGGCCTCATTTATGCTTGCGCTCATCGCGCCTCCAACGAGAGCTTTTGGTGTGTTGATTTGTTTTGCTCGTTTTGGACACACACTTGCATAGTGATCCTTATCACCACACACATAGCAAAAGCCTTTCTTTTTATTGGCTTTTTCATCGTCGCTAGATTCGTCATATTTGTCTTCACTTTTATGGACGTTGCGACTTTGGTTTTTACCACCACGACGGTAGTCTCCATTTTCTTGAAACCTATCATTATTAGCAAACGTTTTGTTAGATAAAAGTTTAGAAAGTTTTCTTACCAACTTGACTAAATCGTCAAGATTTTCGGGTTCGTCATCGGATGAGCTAGCTTCTTCCTCCTCTTCCTTTTCCTCTTCTTTTGAGGCAACGACTTTGAGAGCGATGGATTTCTTTTTGACTTGCTCCCGGACTTGATTTCTTTTTAGTGCGATTTCGTGCACTTTAAGATTGCCGATGAGATCATCGAGCTTCATAGTTGAGAGATCTCGGGAGTCTTCCAAGGATGTGATTTTTGCCATCCACTCCGAAGGAAGTGCTCGAAGAATTTTCCTTACATAATCCTCATTAGGATAAGTACGACCTAATCCCTTCAAAGTAGTCATAATGAGGTTAAAACGTTTAAACATTGAGTCGATTGACTCATCTTTTGACATTTCAAATAGTTCATAATCATGAACAAGAATATTTATTTTAGAGCTTTTAACTTGAGTATTTCCACGATGAGTGTCGCTCAAGCTTTGCCAGATTTGATTAGCAGTTTTATAAGTATAAACTCTTTCAATTTCATCGGAAGTTAAAGCAGCATATAATATATTTTTAGCTTCAAAATTTAAACAATAATGAGATTCTTCAGCGGGAGTCCAATCTTTTATGGGTTTATCAACAATAAGATCATTTTCAACTTTGGTTGGTCTAAAATTCCCATTTTCTATAATATCCCAAATTTTTTGACTTTTGCCACGAACGTGACATTCAAACAGCTCGGCCCAAATGCCAAACTTTTCAGTATCTATCAAAGGAGGTTTAGAAAACACAAAATTAGTTTGTTGAGCCATTAAAAAAAATATTTAAACAGAAAATTTTTGAAAGACCTGCTCTGATACCAAATGTTAGACAACCTAAGGGGGGGGGGGGGGGGGGGGAAAGGTTGTATTTAAAATCTTTTACTTTCAAAAATTCTTTTATAAATAAATACAGTACTGAAACAGTAAAAATAAATCAGAGTATACAAATAATAAAGAAGAGTGTAAATATAAACAAATACACAGAGATTATATAAATAAATATAAATGCAAAGCAGTTTATATAAACAAATATAATAAAGCACAGCGGAATAAATAAAGAGATAAAGGTAAGAGATACTTGACACGGAGATTTACTGATTTACCACCAACTGTGATAAACCAGCAGCCGAGACACTTCCCGACACGATCCAATAAATGTATTCTTTACGGTAGAATACAAACCAAGTACAAAGGTAACGTAATTGATTCTCAAGCTTCTGCTATGAGATGTACAGGATCACACACCCGTTATTCAAATGCTTACAAGAGGAGTATAACTCACAATGGGTAATCACTCTTGTATAATATCTCACACTTGGATATTTTATAAAAAATGTTTTATAAAATATATATTATAAATAGATGAGAGAGCTGAGAGTTGCTGTTTGTTGTTGCTGTGTGTTCTGGTCTGGTCTGCTTGTTCTCTTCTCCAGCATGCATGTATATATATCAGGAAGCTCCAACGGCATTGTGCATCCGCGGTATACCGCCAAATGCACGCGGTATACCGCCGTCAGAAAAAGTAACTGACACACCAACGGCTACATGCAAAGTTGACAGGAATTACGTACCCGCGGTATACCGGCTGGGACTCGCGGTATACCGGCCGTACGAAAAAGTACTTTCAACCAATCAGAATCAAACACGGAGCCTGCCGCGGTATACCGGCTGAACACCCGCGGTATACCGCCAAATGTGTACCCGCGGTATACCGAGCATTCTCCACGGTATACCGGCGTCAGAATATGTACCTTCCAGGACTGCAACCAAATCTTTGCTGAATCTTCTCAATAAACCCTTTTAATTAAAATCAATTAGGGTTTTTAGAAATATCCAAGTGGTATATTATTTTAGGGTGTTTATCATTATTAGTTATAAACAATGATGACGACGTAAACACTTCCGTCTTGAACTCTTCAGATAAAATCTTCGTGTTCTTCAAGAACTGTACACTTGGATAGGATTGTTAGATAAACAATAATACGGTGTGTTTGTAATCATCAAAATAAATATATATAAATATATAGAGATGTGGTACACTTGCACCAACACTTATATAAATACAACATACATCTCAATATATCATATTTCAATCATAAGCACATTATCACACTACCCACCACATATTTATCCAGTATATATGTATTCCAATTTGAAAATGATTAAAGTAAAATTCACCTGAAAGAAATTATGCAACTAACACCTTCTCTTTGAAAACCACCGGGATTTTACTTTTCAACAAACTCCATCGAATCTAAATTAAATAAAATACATATAAGTATTTACCACATAAAACTCAATGACAGGCTAAGAATCCTAAATAAGCTTATCTTATCCTTACCCAGAAAACACTCACAAAGTCCCTCTTCGGCGACTTAGCCCTTGCGGGGTCTGGGGGCAGCGCCCCCATAATTTTTTTAGAACTAAAAGAAGTCAGAAAGCTTCCGGATATGTAATCCGGGAACTGATCCGAATAATTCACCCAGACAACTCATCCGGAAAACCTTTATCCGGAACCCTTATCCAGAACCCAAATCCGGAAACTTTCCCGGAAACTGAGTCGGAAATTACGAGATTCCGGAATCCGGATATATTACATCCGAAAAACAATACAGAATCGGATAAGTAATACATCCGGAATTAAAAGAATCCGGACGCATCGACTCAACCTATAATCGATCGAACACAAAATAAGAATCAAAATTGAAGATTATAAACCGATGAAACTCTACTATTATCGATTATAAACACAATTTGAAAAGACAAAGACCTCAAAATCGAATCAACTAGAGAATTCTTTGGACCCTAATCGAACGAACTTCTCTTCCTCTGCTATCTCTCTTTCTCTCGACTCTTCCCACACACACACAGAAAACCGACTTATGAAAATCATAAGGAGGTGCTCAATATATATAAGGACCAAAATTGCACTTAAGGGCTCAAACTATACTAAAACAACGGTAACACCTTAAGATTGCAAAACTAACCCAAACTTACCCTAAACTAATAAACATAAGAATAAATAAATAAATAACTTACCCGGGTCATTACATGTAGACAATTTGGGGCATGACAGAATTGAGAGTGAAACAAAAATTCATATATTGTCCCACTGAAATAGGTGGAAAAAAAGTCAATAGAGATAAGCACGTGACAAGATTTACTAATCACTAAACTTTGTTATATTTAAATGTTATCTGTCTTGGGTGTAAACCGCTCGTTGTATCGCCGGGATTGCCCGACGTCGGTGTGTTAAACCTAGATGGTTGGAGTGTGTGTTGATAGTCGGGGTTTGGTGAGGAAGGTGCGTGATGGATGTAGTATCGATGTGTTTATAGCAGTCAATTTTTAGCCTTTTAGAATGAATCAAGTGATTTTTGACTCAAATAAAACAATACAAAGGAGATTAATAAACACATATCCTGCAATTACTGCTATAAGAATACAAATCAAGGCGGAGACAGACCTGCTATAAGAATACAAATCGCTCATTTCAATCCTTGATTTTTTTTTGCAAGGCAACAACAACCACCAACTTTTATTACCAAATTCACCAACCACAACAAAACCAATCATCCGAGCAGCAGCAAAACAGAACAGTAAGAAGGCATGATTTGCAAGAAGTGAACCAGCACCAAAATAAAACAAACTAGGGAGATCACAACGCCTCCCAACCAACACGAGCAAAAACTATATGAGCTAAATTACAACAACGAAAAAGACCTCTCGAACCTGATTACCGAAACCTCCAAATCCCGCACAACTTCAGCACCTGATTGGAAGGGTGCGACAGATCTTGGATGAAGGAGAGGTCGATAACGTCGATCGTTGCTTCACAGATTGATGGAGGGCGCGATTGATGAGAGAGATGTCGATCGATGCTTCGTAGATCGATTGGATGAATGATCGATGATGCTTCACGAATTTGAGATGAAGGAAGGGTGCGAATCAATGAGAGGGAATAAGTGGTGATAAGCGGTTATCTTTTCACTTTATAAATCAGAGCACGGTAAGAGGTATAAACCTCTTATCACTGAAAAGAAACAAACAATCTTAATTCTCCAAACTCTTATTCGGTCAGACTAAAGGGGATAATAAGAGCTGATTTTAGAAAAACAAACACTACCTAATAATCACCAAAAATGAAAATGGGTTTTAGAAGATTAAGATTATCATTAATAACTACCCAAAATATCTTGTGCATAAAATTAGGAAAGTAAATAACCCATAAATAATTAAAATTCTGAAATTCCTAAACTATCCCTACAAAACCAGTAACTTATCTTAATTCCTATTGGTCCAAAAAAATTAACACGGTTAATACTAAATAGACGGTTAACAAAAGAAGGGGACCCTATATATATATATATGTAAAATAATGTAAATTACAATTTGATCCCTATAGTTTAAACAAAATTGTATACCTTATTCCTGTAAAAGTAAAAAGACAAAAATACTCTTACTATAACGGAAAAAAATTAACAGAGTTAAGTTGATGGGCAATTTTAAAAGCAAAATACAAACAGTAGGGATGTTCACTCTAGCTATTGAAGTCTAGAGACCATTTATAAAGAAACATATAAACCTCAAGGACCAAAATTGTACTTTACTCCTTTTCAAATTGAAGAGTTACCTTTTAGATGAAAAATAGTTAAAAGGTAAATGTAAAAATTCCCTCAAATACTTGAAATTGTTGCTTTTGGAAAACACATGGGGTCAAAGAATGAAAGACCCCACCTTGCCAATGGGAGTGAGGTTGAAGATCATCTCCTTCCAGTTGTCACCAATTGCAGCCATTACACCCTTATCCATACCCCATCAATCTCATCTTCTTCCTCATCCATTTCTCACCAATCCTTTCTCTTAATTTCTTCCATTTCCACACTCACATTCACATTCACCATCACCACCACTCTGATCAACCTCTAACAATGGCCGCCACCTCATGTTTCCACGCATTATCAACCCCCGTTAGATCATCACCTTCACCTCGCCACGTGGCACTCATCAAGCCCACCCACCTCATCGTCTGCCGTGCACAGAAACGAGCTTCAGATACTGATCACGCTACCGACGCATCGATATCCCGCCGGTTGGCTCTCACTGTTCTCATCGGAGCAGCTGCAGTTGGCACCAAGGTTTCACCGGCGGATGCCGCCTATGGTGAAGCTGGTACGTACGTATTGAATGAGATGACGTGATTGGTTTTTCAAGAGATTTAATTATTTAGTAAATTAACATTTTATTGTTTTATAATTTCCGATAAAAGACTAATAAAAGTTTTCCTCAAGACTTCAACTCAAGTATTTTATTGTTTTACAACTAAAAGTTTTATGGCCAACATGTTTCGGACATTAGGTTTGTAAACTTTTGAGACCGTACCAACCGTATAAAGTTGGTACCAATTAGAGTTGGTTGGTACATGGTATAAATTTTTGCATGCCAATTATAATTGGTTGGTACACGGTAGGTGTGAGAAAAAAAAATGGTACTGTACCATGTTCAAATTTAAATCTTGATATATGATGTAAAGTAAAATTGAAATCGAACGTATGTGATTAATTATATTTGCAGCGAATGTGTTTGGGAAGCCGAAGTCGAACACAGATTTCAAGCTGTACGACGGAAATGGGTTCAAGCTGTCGGTTCCGGCGAAGTGGAACCCTAGCAAGGAGGTGGAGTTCCCCGGTCAGGTGCTTAGATATGAAGACAACTTTGACACCACAAGCAATCTTTCTGTTATGGTTACTCCCACTGACAAGAAATCAATCACAGATTTTGGCCCACCTGAGGACTTCCTCTCTAAGGTCATCACTCTTTTAATCTTTTCTTCAAGTTAAATCTTCTATACTTATGCGAAGGATTACGTGAGAAGTTGAGTTAACATGAGAAACGTTAGAAGTGGATATGAACCGTTGATCACTTTTAATCTCAAGCCCATCCATAAATTGTTCTTGACACGGGGATTGATCCGATGGTGCATTTTATGTCGGTGCATCTCATCCTAATGTGCATCAATGGTTGATAAACCACTTTTTAAGCTTCTACGTTAACTGATCAACTTCTCACCGGAACCCAACCCTATCTATATATAGGGTTGGGTTCGGTAAGAAAGGAAGTTATGGAGAGAAGCCTAAGAAGGTATCTTGACCTTCAGATCAATCCTGACCGAAGATCAACACTAATGAGATGCACCAAATCATTCCCGTGAGAAGCGCAATTCATGGGTGGGTGTGAGATTAAAAGTAACTGAGGGTGCGTTTGGTACACTGGACAGGACAGAACAGAACAGGGTCCACTGTCCCACGTTTGGCAGGACCTTTATGTGGAACAGGCTGGAATAAGGTGGAACAAACTAGAACAAGCCTGTTCCACCGCCACCCCATGGAACAAGCTGGAACAAGGTGGAACAGACTTATGTTTTACCAATATAATCTCAAAATAAAATATAATTCTCTTCTAAAACATCAAATAAACCTTCTATTTCATATTTTATTCATTCTTTAAATTTAGCAAGGGTAAATTGGTCAATGTTATCTGTTATGTTCTATCCAGTTTTGTCCTACCAAACGTGGAACAGTTGTTCTGTCCTGTCCTGTCCTATCCTGTCTGCCTACCAAACGCACCCTAAGGGTCCGGATCCATTCATACGCTTCTCACCTCAACTCTTTTTCTAACGATCCTTCGTTCCCGAAAATCTTAAAAGACTCTTTTGGAAAGTAATGGGATTTGATTGAGTATGGATTATCTTACCATTTTCAGGTCGACTACTTGCTCGGGAAACAGGCTTATTTCGGGAAAACTGACTCCGAGGTAACAAAGTTTACTTCGCGTTCTATGTTTACGTAAGGGGATCGAAACAATGTACCCTTAAAAACGGCCAACTCGAGACTTCTATTGCATACGATACAAGTTACTAAAACGACATTCACTATAATAACGATTTTATAGATTGCTTATGCCTAATTAATTGGCTTAATAGATTGCTTAAAAGGATTTAAGTTAATAGAGCAAACAAATGTTAGGGCCTGTTTGTTAGCACAACTTAATGAACTTAATGGGACTAATAACTTATTCAGTCAGCTATACATGACTGTTTGTTAGTGTTAGTGGCTTAATGATATAGAAAGTGACTTATTTATTAAGCTTTTAAGAGGGAGCTTTATGCAGAAAGTCAAGTTTTGTCCAAACCAGTCTCTCCCAATTAAAAACATGGTCCTTCCATCTATGAAAACACCGTCCCAAACAAAAACCTTTCAAATCTATACAGACAGATTATCCACAGACAACTTTATTCATACAGGACTTAATGGAAAACCAACCAAACAGCCCCTTAGTAATATGTAGGTGTGGTATAAGAAGTTGATAGGACTTCTTTAGACATCGTAACAAGTTTTTTAGGATAAATTTGATCTAAAACGTCTTATTAATATTT
The DNA here is from genome assembly GCA_033807775.1 of Saussurea involucrata. Lineage (NCBI taxonomy): Eukaryota > Viridiplantae > Streptophyta > Magnoliopsida > Asterales > Asteraceae > Saussurea > Saussurea involucrata. Next base: position 161,369,763 of record CM066321.1, on the reverse strand, counting down.
TATATGACATATATAAAATGTAGTATAAAATTACGTGTAAAAAAGAAAAAGACGTGTTCATATGACAATTTTCAAAAGTGTCCTATATTTTTTTGTTAACATAACACTTTATTTCAAAATATTTCCTAAAAACATGTTAAAATGCGCAAATACATTCTGACATCCTATTGTAACACTTTTACATAGCACACACAGTTATTTGGTCCTATAAAGCAAGTTAGAAAGAGAATAAGCGTTCATTTGATTTCGATCCTTGTGGATCGAACAGAGGGCTGCTCGTACACTAGAAAAGAAACGACTTAGACTTCGAATTTATTAGGACACTTGGACATTTTTGTTCGTCCTATATATTATTCAGACATTAATTATCGAGGTTTGATAAGTTTTAGTTTGAATGTATAGGGAGGGTTTGAACCCGATGCAGTTGCAACAGCAAACATATTGGAAGTTGCAACCCCGGTTGTGGATGGAAAGCAATACTACTCATTGTCCGTGTTAACAAGGACGGCTGACGGAGATGAGGGTGGAAAGCACCAGTTGATCACCGCCACCGTGTCTGGCGGCAAACTTTACATCTGCAAGGCGCAAGCCGGTGACAAGAGATGGTTCAAAGGAGCAAAGAAATTCATCGAGGGCACTACATCTTCGTTCAGTGTAGCTTAATTGAAACCGAGCTTGTAATTAGTAATCGCCATGAATGCATCCATGCTAAGAGTATATTTTGGCGTTTCTTTTGTCGTCGCGTTTCTTTGATCAAAATATTGTGGATAAATTGTCTAAACTTAATCAATATAAGAACCGCTTTTTGCAATTATTTTGTAATGAAGGTCTTGTTGCACACAAACGTCCTGTCAACTTATTATAACATTGTTACGTATGACACACAATTGTTAGGTTTTATAAAACCGAGTCATATATAGCCATTTGGCTGCAAAAACAATCATCTCACATCATTCTATCTAAAAAAGTGAGTGGTGACTCTTATCGGATTAACATTGATAGATAACCTCTATTTTTAAACATTAATCTTAGGGGTCGTTTACCTAATTACTTACCCAGGTAAGTGTTTACCGGTAAAATTCAACACTATCGCTTACTTTCGGGGTAAGATTTTAGTTCGGCAAAATGACATCGTATGCAACAATTTAATTAGCCGGTAAGCGCTAACCGTGGTAAGAGTCGTCGCACTCACTTACCGGGTAAGACTCTCGGTCCTTGCTTCCGCTCTTACCGGATAAGATTCTTGATCTTTGCCATATTCATCCGGTAAGCTAATGTGACTTGGTAAGCACTTATCCTGGTAAGCGTTTTGTAAACGGTCCCTTAGATAAAAATCGAAATTGACACATCTGACTATATTGACTAATTACAATGTAGTGAGATGTAATATTGTATTGTAAAGTAAATGTTATGTTCGTTTATGTTTGAAATTATGATATTCATTTTTGTGATTTATAATTCATTATTGTTTTTATTTTTATAAGTTACAATTTATTTCTGTTTTCATATTTATGTTTATACAATACATAGATCATTTTCGTCCCTATATTTAAATTAAAGTGACGAACACTGTAATTTCAAAACAGGAGGGATGTAAGTTACAATTTTAAGCAAACCATAGGCACTAAAAGTGTAATATGGTTTATAAAAAGTAGAGTAAATTATGATGTTTATCCTTGTGGTTTGTTAATGATTTTGATTTTAGTTCCTATAATTTAAAAATTAGAGTAAATTACATTCCCGGTCCATGTGGTTTGCTATTTTGGATATCGTCTCTAAAACGCGTTTATTACATTGGACGTCCATGTGGTATGCAAGAGTGCATGCGGAAGGTCCCTCCGTCTAACGAAATTTGTTAACCCAGTTAACTAAGGGGTATTTTTGTCTTTCTACATATGTTTTTGTCTTCTTCGTAATAAAAACACCATACCCCCTCCCCTCACTTTCTTCTTCCTCCCCCTCATCCGTCGGAGCCCCAATCAACGGCGGAGACACCACACTTGCCCTTTCTTACTTCCCTTTTTTTGCCGTCGGTATTCTCACCGATTTAATCTCTTATCCCACTCATCTTCTCTCTTTCGAGTTCTACCCAGTTAACACTTTTCCCACACCCAAAAAATGGATTTATCGAAATCGGTTTTTGTGTTTTTGGTTATTGCCCTTTTGAAACCTCAAATCTCGATTGGTTTTTTTTTTGTGATTTTCGTTATTCCCTTTTGATTTTGATTATAGTTTTATACTTTATTACTTGTGTTTGAGGTTGTTGTGAGTTAAGATTAGTGAAATCTGTTGAAATTTGATAGAAATTTAGACTTTAAGATTGTTAATTTACTTGTGTTTGAGCTTATTTTAAGTTATAATTGATGAAATTTGATAGAAATTTAGACTTTAAGATTTCAACAGACTTTAAGAAATCTGGTTGGGATGGCAGTGCTAAACGTTGGTGTTTCGAGGGTGATGGTGGCGGCAATCTTTAGCGGTGATGGTGGCGTTAGATAGGTGTGCGTATGTGACAGAGGAGTTTTCTGGGTTTAACGTAATGGTGTTGTGTACACCTGCACCGGAATAAAAAATCTCGCCATTACTAAGGGGACGTTTACCAAATGCTTACTCGGGTAAGCACTTATCAGTCAAATTTAACACTATCACTTACTTACCGGGTAAGATTTTAGTCCGCTAATTCGGTTTCGTATGCAACAATTCACCCGTTAAAGCTAACCGTGGTAAGAGTCGTCGCCATCACTTACCAGAATAAGACTCTCAGTCTTTTCATTCGCTCTTACCGGTTGAGATTTTTAATGTCACTTGATAAGCGCTTACCCAGGTAAGTGTTTGGTAAAACGGCCCCTAAATCTGATGTAAAACCTTCAGATCTTTTTGCCTTTTTTCCCGGTGAACTAAATCTACAGAATAAATAACAAAGATCTAAATTTCATTGGAAAACGGAACAAGATCACCAAGGGAATTCACAGATTTTTTACCCAATCGGAGATACACAGGGTTGCCATGGTCTCCCTCGTTCATCTCGACTTTACTTACCGGGTCTTGAAGATTCTGTTGGGTTGCTCTGATACTTGACACTAAATGATCTCCGACTGCCAGAGCCGTTGGTGGGGGCGGCGAGAGTGAAAATTGGGTTATTGGTGTTCTTAAACGAAAGGAGATAAATAGGTAGAAGTTTAGGAGCTTTGTTGATTTGGAAAAAATGGTGATGTTAGCAGATGTGTAACCAAAAAATAAGGAAGAAAGGTGAGGATGGTCGGAGGATGTGGAGAGGAAGAAGAAAGATTTAGGGGAGGGGGATGGTGTTATTATTATTAATTTTTTTATTAGGAAAAAGACAAAAACAGGTGTAGAAAGACCAAAATACCCCTTGAGTTAACTGGGTTAACAGATTTCGTTAGACGGAGGGACCTTCTGTGTGCGCTTTTGCATAACACAGGGACGTCGGGTGTAATAAACGCGTTTTAGGGACGATATCCAAAATACCAGCAAACCACAGGGACCAGGAATGTAATTTACTCTAAAAATTATGGTTTATGTCCTTATAATTTGTAACTCATTGCTATTTACGTTCCTAGACTAATTCCTACCTTTCAAGTATAAGAGACTAAAACAGTAAATAATTATCAATTATAAGACCGATACAATAATAAATTATAAATCATACGAACGATGAATTACAAATATAAAGACAAAAACCATGATTTCTAAACCACAAGGACGAAATGCATTTTGTAACAAATAACAGGGACTAAAAACATAATTTACTCTATAAATTATTACAAACTGTCTTTTTGACGTCAGAATCATGTCATACCGTTTAAAAAGGGAATTTAATTAAAATATCCAAAGTTTGACTTTGACTTACCAAAATACTCATTTTCTCGCTGAATTTACCAAAATACCCAAAGTTTCCGCGGTGGACCCCGCGATCGCGGGATAGGGCTTACGTGGCACCCATGTTGAGCCAAAGTGTCTCGCAGAGCCCCTAAACTATGCCCGCGGTGACACTTTTGGTCCCTGCCCGCGGAGGTTGCCCGCGATAGGCAAAAAAAATCGTTTTTGGTCTTTTTTTGCACAAAACTTTGCATGCTTTTACTGTTTATTTCCACAATTATTGTACTTTGAAGACCAATTTGTGGTTCAAATTCACTGGCATGTTTGAGACTTCATCCATAATGTTAGTCCCAGATGGCTAACCAAGTATTGTAGAAGGGGGGGGGGGGGGTTGAATACAATACTCAAAATTTTCACAATTTTAATTCTTTATATTGAAAATCTTTCAACAAGAATTACACATAGAAAACTTAAGACTGTTGCGGAAAAGAACAGATAAACTATTCTAACAATCTTACACAAAGTATACTAACAAAATAACTAAGAACACTTAGAACAAAGCTATAAAGTTTTTCAAGCAAACTGGAAATTCTTGCACTTAGAGAAATCTTCCAGTTTGCGTAGAATATCAAGAGCACACAGTAATCTTCAAAGTCTCTCAAGATGTCTGTCTTTTCTGCATGGAGAGGTCTTCCTTTTATAGTGACAAGGAGTGTGCAAGCATTGAATGCTTGGGACACTTGTCATCTTCACACTTGCTGAGGATGTTGACTACTGGAGAGTTGTGAAGTCCTTGTCACCTTTTACAAGGTACAGTCAGAAGAGCCCATGCATGAGAAAATAGCTTTGCATGGAAATGGATAATAAGACAAAATGTCACTTTATCCATGTAGAAAATATCTTCTCAATTTGTCTTCTAAAGATTGCACCACCGAAGGAAGCTTGGGATATGTGACACATCTTTGGAGAAAGCATATTTGAAACTTCTTTGAGATCCCACCGATGATAGCCTTGTGATATGTGACACATCTTTGAGATATGTGACATCATCTTTGGGATATGTGACATCATCTTTAGAGGAAAAACATCTTTGAGACTTCTTTGAGATCCCACCGAAATTGGACTTCCATCGGTGGGATTCTTTGGCCGAAACAGAGAGTAATTTCGGTGGAGATGTGTCCACCGATGTGTGTGAACACCATCGGTGGACAATGACTTGTATGTGATGAGAAAAGATCTTTCACTTCCACAATGAGAGAATCTTCAATCTTGACTTTTGGTTGATCTTTGACTTCACCAAACATTTGCTATCTTGTACAAGCCATTACAAAGAACCATGCATCCAAAATTTCTCTAAGTATAAAATGTTTAGTATAAAAGGAGATCATGAGGTCATCTTCAAATCTTGATGACCCAACAATCTCCCCCTATTTGATGATGACATCCATACTTAGAAAAACATGAGTAAGACAGTGAATAATGCATGTTGACCCTTCTTTACTCTTTTGGGTTCTTTTTCACACAGTCCATTTTTTTTTTGTGTGTGTATGTATATATGATATTTACATATAAGATAAAATAAAAAGGTATAGCTGTACAAATGAATGAAAAAATGGAAAGAAGTATAAACAATATGAACAAAGCAGATGTTACTTGTATCATTGGAGAGGAGAGTTGAAACTTATGTCTGACTTGAGGATTCTTCATTTTGATCAGCAGCCTGTTGATTTGTTGGAGAACTTTATCTTTCAGGCACTTTTGCTTTTCTTCAGATGTTTCAAATCTTCAAGCCATTCACTTGCTCCAAAAGATTTCAGCCAAATGAGTCTGTGGTTTCTGGAAAGAGACAAACCCATTATGGTGAGAATCTTTGAGGGAGGTTTGAGATTAAGTGAATAAGCCTCAGGATGCTTCTGCCAATCTGTAGCATTTTCTATCTTTTTCTTGGCATCTTTGGCATCATTATCATGTGTCTTTGATTTGCTCCCCCTCAGTTGGATCAGCCGGTCTTTGTGTTTCTCCCCCTCAGTTTGATCCGTCTGGACTGATATGCTCCCCCTTGACCGGTCCACCCGATTTCCTCATTTTTTTTTAAGTTGGTCGCTGTATATGAGTACTGAGGGTTTATGTTGCTCCCCCTCAGATGAATTCTCCCCCTCAGCGGCCGACGTAGGAAAAACACCAAGAGAAAATGAAAAGATCGGCCAGAACCAAGACGATTTTTTTTTTTTTGCTTTCCCACCGAAAAAGAAGGAAATTCCACCGAAAATTGGTTATTTTCGGTAGAAAGTTCGGTAGAAAATCGGTGAGATTTTTTTTTTTTTTGCTTTCCCACCGAAAATTAAGGAGATCCCACTGAAAATTGGCAGTTTTCGGTAGGATTTTCGGTGGAAACTCAGAAGAATTTTTTTTTTTTTATAATATTCCCACCGAAAATTTGCAAGAGTTAGACAAAAATTCGGTGTAATTTCTTGAAGAGGTTGACGGAAAACTTCTAAGACATCTTCAGCAGAGTGTGGAGAAAGTCTTCTAAGGCATTATGGAGAAAATCTTCAAAGTGAAGAAAAGATTGGAATTTCATCTTCCAATTTTGATGACCCAAAAAGATTGAGTTTGAGGATTTGGGGTGACATCTGCAGAAGAGTTTGTAGTGGGTGGATTTTATGAAAGGAGAGATGGGTTGCAAACCAAGAGTGAAAAAGATGGAAAAAGGGATGGGATGAGGAGATGACACATAGGAAGTTGGGTTAGGTGAGAGGAAGAGTATATGAGAAGCTAGATAAAATTGGTGGGGAGAGAATCGGTAGAGGAATTGGTAGAGGTCTACAACTTTGGTGAGATGAGATCATGGTGATGACATCATTAAAAGAAAAAGGTGTCTACCATGCATGGGATGACATCATTTGGAGGGGTTCTTTCCTATGTTTCTAGATAGGAGAGGAGATTTGTGAGAGAAAAATAGTGTCCACCGATGAGAATTCGGTGGAAACTTAGGACACATAGTTATTGAAGATTACACATGCCAAGTTCATTTATGAGGAAATTAAACCTGGTTTCATCTAGAGGTTTGGTGAACAAGTCGGCAAGCTGAAGATCTATAGGAATGAAGTGAAGCTCAATGTTACCTTTGGAGATGTGGTCCCTGATGAAATGATATCTGATAATGATATCTGATATCTATGTGCTTTGATCTGGAATGAAGAACTGGATTATTTGCAATAGTTATTGCACTTGAGTTATCACACAGAATTGGGACTTTGGAATAGATTTAAGCAGAGTCCCTTAGTTGATTTCTCATCCACAGGATCTCAGCACAGCTACATATTCAGCCTCAGCAGTAGAGGTTGACATAGAGTTTTGTTTCTTGCTGGACCAACTTACCAATTTGCCACCAAGAAGTTGGCAGCTTCCTCTGGAATATCCATTCTTTAAGAGAAAATTGGCAAGAGTGTCATACCAAGCACGTAGAGCTTGCTTGAGACCATAGAGAGCTTTGTCTAGTCGGTACACATAGTCTGGATGAGTTGGGTCTTCAAAGCCAGGAGGTTGTTTCACATAGACTTCCTCTGCAGGTTCCTCATTGAGGAAGGCACTTTTGACATTCATTTGAAAGACTCTGAAATTTCTGTAGGTAGCATGAGTCAAAAAGATTCTTATTGAGGAGGAGAGATCGGTGGGATTTGAGGTGGTGGATCGGTGGAGATTCGGTGTAGAATCGGTGTGGGTCGGTGTAGACTCGGTGGGTGATTGTCTTCGGTAAAAAAATTTGAAAAGATGGAATCGGTGGAAAGGTTTGGAATCGGTGGGAAGGTTTGGTGCATGGCAAGATGGAAAGGTTTGGAATCGGTGGAATCAGTGGTGTGTCTGTGAAGGGTTCCACCGAATTTGAAGGGTTCCGCCGAATTTAGATTTCGGTGGAAGGTTAGAAGAATCGGTGGTGGATACGTGAAGGGTTCCACCGAATTTGAAAGGTTCCACCGAATTAGAGGGGTCCCACCGAATTTAGATTTCGGTGGAAGGTTAGAAGAATGGGATGGTATGCTTGGGAATTAATTGCTACAAGTTGCACTTTCGGAGGAAGAGCATGCAGGTTCGGTGGAATGGGTTCTGAAGATGGAGATGAGTGGTTTCTTGAAAGTGAAAGAAAAGGAGGTGATAAAGATGATCAAGAAAAGAAGAGAAATGCATGCAATGTTTAAGGATGCATACGTGTCATCACAAAAAGATGGATTGTTATTGTCTTGGAGTTGATTAATGGAGGAGAGAAAAAAGGTGGTGAAAAAGAATATTTGGTGGAAGATGATGAATTTTTGGTTCGGTGGTTAAGGAAAATTTCGGTGGTGAGGTTTAGAAAAGAAATGGAATTTTAAGAGATTGGAGATGGTGATGTCATGAGAATGACATCATCATGCTTATGATGTCATGAGAGTAAAGAATTCTAAGGTTTTGTCAACTTTCTCACTTGTTCACATAGATCCATCTGCCCAGCTCAAAATCTGCAATCACAAAGAATTTAATTTCCAGGTACCCATTTTGAAGGTGGGTCCTTTTGGGTTAGAAGAAAAGGGTTGGTGTCACTTTAGATCAGTTCTTTCTTTCTGGCAGTCTTTGGCAAAATGAAAAGTAGCACCACAGATATAGAATTTTCTATGAGGAAAGATCCTTTTAGAAACTTGACATTTTTCCTTACTTTTGCTCAAGGAATTTGATGAGGTAACAAAGAATTGGGGTGCAGCTCCTAAAATTCCTTTATCAAGATTTGGGAGGACAAAAATCTTTTCTTTTGAAATAGACAACTTGAGACACACAGAAGGAAAACCGGTAGGAGATGTCACACAGGTATTTTTAAAAAAATTAAGGAATTTATTTTTCAGAAGGAATCAACACCCAAAAACTTTCATTTTTCAGAGTTAGGAAATATTTTGCATGAGTTAGAAGAGAAGGATGCATCATCTAAAGACAATAGATAAAGAATTAAATGCTTCAATCTTTTCAGCATCAGAGAGAGATAGAAATGGGTGTACCTGGTGAGGAGGGGAGACACTTAGCTGATACAAGAGCAGTTGAGGAGGTGTGGCCTTCTGAATCATCCATGTTATTTATCTTGGCCATGAAACAGACATTTGAGGTGTCATTCGCTTTCAGATGTGGGTTCATCTGCCAAATCATGAGTTTTAGCAGGCAGACCCTTTGCATTTCTGACAAGTCTTTCATTTCTTTCCTTTTCTCTCTTGTATTTTTCCTTGTATCTTTCAGCCCGGTCAGAATTTGCAGAAGAGAGGTGTTGGCTGAACTTTTGGGAATCAAATTTGGATCTTTCCGATTTTGAGGAAAATCGGCCTGAGGAAGCAATTCTGGGTCTTTCAAAATGTTTACTTTTACACTCAGAAGCAAAATGACCCTTCTTACCACAGTTAAAACATTCCTCATTAGATTTGTCCAAACAAGAGTGTTTGGAGAGAGAAGAGGATGACTTTCTACCAAACTTAGATTTTCCAGAAGAGAGATGAGATTTGGATTTAGAGTGCCCATCCAACATGACCATTTCATCAGATAATTTATCAACAGAAGTTTCCTCACATTCTTCCTTAGCATCACTAAGATATGCCTCTGAATGATCATTGGGATCTTCTTGACTATCATGGTCAGAGTCAGATGGGTAGGTGATTTTTGGTAAACACTTAGTCTTTTTGGAAGAGTCACTTAGGAGAGCAAGAGAAGAGTTCTTTGTAAACCTATTCAGTTTCGTCTGCTCATAGTTGAAAAGAGTTCCATAAAGAACAGTTAAGGGCATGAACTCAAGGTCCTTGGTAGTTTTGATGCAAGTACATATATTTTCCCAAAAATCTGGGAGACAATCCATGAACTTGCACAAGACTTCCTCATTATCATAGACTCTGCCCAACAACTTAAGATCATTTAAAAGAGAGTTGAAACAGTTATAGAAGCTAGGAAGAGATTCTCCTTTTTCAAAAGCAAAGAGTTCATAATTTCTAACGAGAGCAATCTTTCTGCTCTTTTTAACTTCATTTGTACCTTCGTACAAAACACACAGAGTGGACCACATCTCTTTGGTAGTAGAGAGATTTACCAGAGAGTGGTACACTTCATCAGGAAGAGAGAGAGCAATGATAGTTCTAACTTTAGAATCAAGAGACACAAGTCGTTTTTCCTCATCAGTATATTTCTTAGGATTTTTAAGAATGTAACGACCAGTAGCAGCAGATTTTTCTTCATCATAGGAATCATCAGAATTATCTTTTTCCATGGTTTCTTTACCAGGCCTCTGCGTTTCATAGCGAGCCCAAACTCTGGGGATGATGGGTCCCTCTTTGAGAATGGTTGGATATCTAGTATCCACTCCTTCCATGAACAACATCATGCGGCTTTTCCACAAAGAGAAGTTGTTAGCATTAAACTTAGGAGGTTTTGAAATGGACCCATTTTCAGAAAAATTATTTTGAAAAGAGTTTTCAACAGTAGAGAAAGAGGAGGCAGCCATCGCAGATCAAGTTTATGGAATTAAACTTTCTGCTCTGATACCACTTGTTAGTCCCAGATGGCTAACCAAGTATTGTAGAAGGGGGGGGGGGGGGGTTGAATACAATACTCAAAATTTTCACAATTTTAATTCTTTATATTGAAAATCTTTCAACAAGAATTACACATAGAAAACTTAAGACTGTTGCGGAAAAGAACAGATAAACTATTCTAACAATCTTACACAAAGTATACTAACAAAATAACTAAGAACACTTAGAACAAAGCTATAAAGTTTTTCAAGCAAACTGGAAATTCTTGCACTTAGAGAAATCTTCCAGTTTGCGTAGAATATCAAGAGCACACAGTAATCTTCAAAGTCTCTCAAGATGTCTGTCTTTTCTGCATGGAGAGGTCTTCCTTTTATAGTGACAAGGAGTGTGCAAGCATTGAATGCTTGGGACACTTGTCATCTTCACACTTGCTGAGGATGTTGACTACTGGAGAGTTGTGAAGTCCTTGTCACCTTTTACAAGGTACAGTCAGAAGAGCCCATGCATGAGAAAATAGCTTTGCATGGAAATGGATAATAAGACAAAATGTCACTTTATCCATGTAGAAAATATCTTCTCAATTTGTCTTCTAAAGATTGCACCACCGAAGGAAGCTTGGGATATGTGACACATCTTTGGAGAACGCATCTTTGAAACTTCTTTGAGATCCCACCGATGATAGCCTTGTGATATGTGACACATCTTTGAGATATGTGACATCATCTTTGGGATATGTGACATCATCTTTGGAGGAAAAACATCTTTGAGACTTCTTTGAGATCCCACCGAAATTGGACTTCCATCGGTGGGATTCTTTGGCCGAAACAGAGAGTAATTTCGGTGGAGATGTGTCCACCGATGTGTGTGAACACCATCGGTGGACAATGACTTGTATGTGATGAGAAAAGATCTTTCACTTCCACAATGAGAGAATCTTCAATCTTGACTTTTGGTTGATCTTTGACTTCACCAAACATTTGCTATCTTGTACAAGCCATTACAAAGAACCATGCATCCAAAATTTCTCTAAGTATAAAATGTTTTTCAAAGTATAAAAGGAGATCATGAGGTCATCTTCAAATCTTGATGACCCAACACATAAATATCAGTAAAATGCAATTCATAATTCACCCCATTCCATCCTTATTTCTTGCTTTCTTTCACTTGCTTTCTTTCTTCAGTAAACAAATGGCATCGTCATCTAACCCATCGTCTACACCTGAAGGAATGTCACCTAAACTCCAGAAGGCGATAGCAGCAAAGGAAAAGGAGATAGACCAATTGACAGAAGAGTGAAAACAGATTATCGCCAGGAAGAAAGTCCACTTGACAAGGATCGAAGTGGAAGAAAAGGAGATCAAAAGGATGAAAGGGGATATAAAAGATAGGGAGGCTCGTATTCGTCGAGAAAATAAAGAAATTCACCACTGTACGCAAGACTTCGCAATTCTTCAAACGAAGATAAGCGACAAGCAAAATTGGATTGATCAAACTAAAACAAATTTTCAGTAGGTGGTGGTACGGGTGTTGCTTTAGTACTTTGTTGTTTATGTGTTATTGTTTTGTAGTTTTCCAGTTCGACATTATTGTTTCGTTCATTTCCTGTTTGTATGTTGTTGTTTAATTTGTCATGAATAAAAGTCTTTAGTTTGTCTGAAAAGTAGTATTTAAGTAGTCTGAAATTTGTCTAAAAAGTGGTTCATATTAAAAATACAACTGATAGATGTTATACAAGATTATTTCAGAACAAACACGTACTAATCATTGAATATTTTTTGATTTATTTATTTTATTATCGATGGTCCAAGTGTAAGTATTAAAAATTGGCGGAGACTTTGTGATGGACAGACATCGATCATTTTGTGCATACTCTGTAACTGCAAATACTTCAGCTCCAAACACACATGAATCATTATTCGCTAAATACCCATTTTCACAATTCTTAAATGAGTCCAGTGATACCAACTTGTCAAAACCCCATTTCATATATAACCATTACTATTCTCTCCATTTAGACTACTACCATTATGATCATCATCCCTTGTTCTGTTTCAAGTACCTTTCAAGGGAAATCAACATTCAGATCAACGGTATCATATGGTATAGTTTCATGTGGCTCAAGCTCCGATGGGCCCTGCGTGTTACTTACTTGGCTGACTGAACGTCTACTCCTTGGCACGGTTAAAGGGGCGGGATTTGGACACTCTCCACAAGTATGTCCTATGCATTGGCACCGAGTACATTTTCGCTGTATCGAACCTTCACCACGTGATTGACGTCGGTTGTTCTTTCTCGGTCTCCCGACTCTGTTCTTATCATTTAATGGTGGATAGCATGGCGGAAGGGGGTCGGGTGGATACACCCATACTTCAGGGGGTCCAGCTGGATTTATTACCTCTGCGTATGTTCTCTGGTAAGTTTCGGACTTGAAGAAAGTTACAGCCAAGTCGCTGCAATCTCTACGACCCATATGTCTTGCCGCAGCGATGACATAGTTGCCCGGTAACCCAGATTTTTGCCATTGGAAACAGGAACAAACATGGTCGGTCATATGGACAGTCGCGTGAAGATGGTTATCCTGAACCTCGTACCTCTCATACCCGATTTCTTTTACCCTCCATGTCGACGCGTGACGCACCCTGAAGAAAACTATCTCCTCCGCCGCTGGTGTGAGTCTACTTTGCAGCTCAGCTCCTTTTCGGCGTTGAAGTTGGTACCACTCTTGTTGAAAGCTCCGAAAGTTGTCCATAAGATTAACAATCAGACATCTACGCGCAAAACGGGAGAGTGCATTCACCGACTCTGCACTATTGGAGGTCAGAATGTCATACCGTTGTGCAGGAAAATGGGCCGCGGACCACCTCTCCGGTCCAACATCGTCCATGACTTTGGCTGCTTTGTGTGCACTAACTCGTAGAAGATTCATGTACCGGTCAAACTCCCGATCCGTATATGCTCTGCATGCCGCCTAGTAGACATCCTTGTAGGTGGTAATACGTTTGTCCTGGGGTTTGGCGTTCATCTCCAAATGTCGACAACAATAGACGTGAGGGGCGTTTGGGTACATGGCAGAGATTGCGGCGCTTATGGAAGGAGCCCTGTCGGACATAAACACCAACCCTTGCGGGTCTCCGATAGCTTGTCTCAACATGGACAGAAACCAAGTCCACTCGTCCCCGGTTTCGGACTTGCCTACTCCGAAAGCTACTGGAACGATGGAGTTATCCCCGTCCATGGCAACCGCCAGGAACATCATACCCAAGTAAGGGCCCTTTAAATGGGCAACGTCTATTACCAGGACACGACGCAGATTTGCCAGAAATGTGCGGATCTGCAAAAACGTAGGTGGTTTACCTTTGTAAATGTTATAGTTTATAATGTGTAAACATATGACGTGTTAAAATACGTACCGCGGGTCCAAGGGCCACGAAGCACATCTCAAATCGCCCATGTGAATCGGTCCTTAGCTGGGTGACAGTACCTGGATAATGCAGCTGCAAATTATATAAATATGATGGGAGTCGTTCATACGACTCCTCGAACGTGCCTCTCACCAATAGCAATACCCTGCATCGCGCACGCCAAGCTTGGTGGTAACCAATCGTGACGCCGAACTGCTGGTGTACATCGTCCATGATGTCCTTTGGACGCAATTACCTGCTAGCATCAAGAAATTTGTTTTTCAGTATCGCACCCAAAGTCCTTTTGGTGGCTTGTTTGTGGTTGGGATTCAGTTGCGTTCTCGAACAAGTGTGTACGTCGTCCAATTTTCTAATAAGTAACGCCCCTCCTTTCTCTCCCGCGGGAATCGCGTACATCCTCCACTTACAGTTTTCTCTCGCACATTCAACTTCGTATCGGGTTTTGTCGGATCTCGGCGTGTGACTTTCGAAACCCTCTTCCATGAACTTAAGTCCGACCTGACTTGCCAAGTGATCCTTCGAATCAAATATCTGACCTACTTTTAACCTTAAACTGCGATTATAAGGTGTAGGTTCGTAGGTTTGTGTATGGGTATTCTGGTCTGGAAAAATAGGAGGCATATCAAAATAGTCATTTAACTGACTAAATGATTTATTACTAGGGGTATATTCTTCGTGATCATCACTATCGGTATCTGATCTGTCTATATCAGCATTACCCGTTTTGAAAACATAGGTTTCGTCATCAGCAACTCCAGCACAGCGTCCTTCTTGTGGTTGTTGTTGTTGCGTCTCCGGAACATAATCAGGAATACAGTCGTCAGGCTGAAATTGAGAATCAGACTGCTCCATTTGGAGGTCTTCGTCTTCAACGTCGTCATCACCTTCGTCGTCACCGTCGTCATCACCTTCGTCGCACACCGATGAATCGGCATACACAAAAAGTAATGGCGGTCTTTCTGATTCGGCTGCAAAGTGCAGAAAACCAGAGATATCCCCATCGTTGGATAACTCCACAATTGACCCATCACCATTTTTAAACACTAACTTGCAAACAGCAGAAGGGTCGATTCCACATTTTTGCATGACGTATGCAACAAACTTCTGATGAGTAAAGTTTACTGGCAATTTTACATCATGTTTAGATTTATAAGCAAAATTCCACTCATTGTTGTCTTGCACCCATTCACCATCGAAACGGAAAAATAACTTAGCTTTTGCAACAGATGAACTCATTTTTTCAGTAGTATCTCAAAAACAAAATACTGAAAAAAGAAAGCAAGAAAAAAGGATGGAATGAGTGTGAATTATGGATTGCATTTTACTGATATTTATGGATGAAACAACCAACATTGATGAAACAACCAACATGAATTGCAACCACAAATTGGTATTCCAAGTACAATAATTCAACATTGATGAAACAAGCTAGTGAATTTGAACCACAAATTCGTCTTTCAAGTACAATAATTGCGGAAAAAAACAGTAAAAGCATGCAAAGTTTCGTGCAAAAAAGGACCAAAAACGAATTTTTTTGCCCATCGCGGGCAACCTCCGCGGGCAGGGACCAAAAGTGTCACCGCGGGACACTTTGGCCCAACACGGGTGCCACGAAAGCCCTATCCCGCGATCGCGGGGTCCACCGCGGAAACTTTGGGTATTTTGGTAAATTCAGCGAGAAAATGAGTATTTTGGTAAGTCAAAGTCAAACTTTGGGGATTTTAATTAAATTTCCGTTTAAAAACTAATTTATATTTACTATTTTAATAAAAGAAAAAAATCAAATATTAAAAATGTTAAAATGCATCCGTTTCCCCGGAGCAAAAGCCCAAAACGCAGCGTTTACAACACCCATTCCGAATACAGTTCTAGCAGCTCCGCAGTAGCACCGCCGTATCCAGCCATCGCCACGACGCCACCCCAGTTATCCACACATACGAGCAGTTATAGTCACCGGAGGAACAAGAGATTCAATCTTATCTCTCATAAAATCTATATCCTCCGAAGGCACAATGTCTAGTGCTTCTGGTTATCACTACTTCTCTACTGCCGCCGCTTCTTCCACCGACCGTCGTACATGGCTGCTGACGCCGCAGCCACCGTCAAAGTCGATAATTAGTAAAATTAGTACTACCGGTACTACTAGGAACTGTGTGCCTTCCGAATTGAGATTGTCAAACTTCCACACGCCCTTTTCCCCTTTGTTATTGACTTCATCTCGTCGTGCTCGATTGGTTTCGTCCACCGCCGCCGCAGCAGCAGCAAGGAATAATATAGACCGTAAAGAAGCAGAGAAGAAGGAGGAGGACGAGGTGGAGGAAGTGGAGGAGGATTTGCCATGGATACAAGAGAAGGCTCTGGACATTGTTGAGTTTAGTGGCTCAGTAACTCAGGCCCTTCCTGGTCCAAGAGTTGGCCAATCTTCTGTGCCCTGGATACTGGCCGTTCCTTTGGCTTATGTTGGAGTCTCCTTTGTTTTTGCTGTTGTTAAGACCATTCGCAAATTCACTTCACCTAAGGAAGTTCGCCGTAAGCTGGTGAGTCTGGGCTTTGCACCTTATCTTTTCTTTTTCTTTTTTCCTGTTTGGGTTTGTGCATCAATTTTCCTCTGATTACATTGTTGCCTTCAGTTTCTTTGTTTTTTGTGTTGTTTGTGCACCCATTTAAGCTGCTTATAACTTCTCTTATGGACGATTTTTCTGAACAATTACGCCTATAAGCAAGAACCGATTATGTTAATAAAGTGTCGGGGGTGAATATTGAAAGTATGAGGATAAGAGGATAATCTTATTAATGTCTAGGTATAAATATGAAAGAAGTCTAAAATTGAGCCTATAAAGAAATATGTTATGTCAAAATTCGTAGTTTAGATATATAGAGTGAACTCTTAGTTTTGAGAAAAACAAAGTCACCCTTCCCCTAGCCTGCATTTTTGTTCAGACAATTTGTGGATGTGAGCAATGTCACTCTTTATGTTTTCTTGGTCGATGAAACATTGCACCCTTTATGTATATCTTACTGTGATCAAGGGGTGAAAGCACATAGTATGGAATATAATGGAACGAACGTATGGTGGTGTACTGGGATTGACTGTCTCTCGGTATAAATAATGAAATTGTCTTTCCAAGCCAAGGTCAGAGTTCGAGATGCAGAAGCAGCCTCGTTGCAAATGCAAGGAAAATAATGCATACAAAGAATTCCCACCCTAACCTCACTAGACTTAGGAGCCTTGGAGGACAAGGTTGGCCCCTTAGTGTTTGGATGATGATGATGGTGGGATGTAGAATGGAGTTGTTACAATAACTTTTGTTTTGGTGAAAATAAAGAAACTGTATCGACTTAAAAACGAGTTGAAGAATTACAAAAAAACATAATTGAGGCTTAATTCGTACATGAAATTGATTAGAATTGCAAACACCAAATCCTACACGTAATCTATGAATTGACTCGATGCTGCTACAAAACATGAAATACCTTTCTGTTTTGAAGGCTGCCAACACTGTAAAAATATCCTATAGGCTCGTTCAACCCACTTCTGATTTTGGAAATTGAAATCTTCAATTTTCAAATTTAAAACCAACATGGATGGTTTCTGCATGTTTGGTTATTCTATTAGCATAACATGCTACAATTTAATGTTCTATTCATTCTTTCATATACCACCAAACAATCCTTATCAAGTTTGAAGTTTAGAAGGTGACCCTTTAGTACTCAAATGACAAATGTGGATTCTCTTATGACTGTAATATTTGGTTTGAACTTTGAATCAGACATACAAGTCTACAGTGCAGGTCTCCGCAAAATAGAGAAAAACTCTAGCGAAAAACTAATGCAGCTTGCTTGGAACATTATCGTTTCTTCGCTTATTTCTGTTTAACATCATTATGGCTTTTATCTTGTGGATGTAGAATAGAAAGTTAAGTGTAAAACCAAATGAACACTTTTCAGAACATTCTATTTTTTTTCATGCTCACTGAAAAACAAATCCCCCCCCTGGCCCCAGAAAATGCAACGTTTGAATTGGCATATAGTTTAATAAAAGTCTTTGACTAATGATCAGATACTTAGCAATATACCTAGTAAGGCAAAATTGAGAAAACTTTTGGAGCACAATCGATTTTACCAATTTCTTGTAATGGCTTATCATAGGCAAATAGGTAAACATGTAAAAGAATCCTTTCAAAGAAGGAAATATTGTATTTTTTGGGACAGCCGAAAATAGAAAGTGTCGCATTTTTGTTGGACGGAAGGGGTATTATGTAGAAAATGATGCATTAGAGGGTGCAACTAGGGGTGTTAACGAGCCGAGTCGAGTCGAGTAGCAGGTTATTCGAGTCGAGCTCCAAAAAATATTACCAGGCTCGAGCTCGACTCGAGCTCGATTAAATTTTCAAAGTCGGGCTCGAGCTCGAGCTCGAATATTTTTTCAATGTTCGAGCTCGAGTTCGATGCTCGTTTATGAGCTCGAATTCGAGATCGATTAACTCGTTTATGTAGTCAAGATCGATAATTTTTTATGTTTTGATTATATAATTTGTAAACATACAAATATGTCAGGCTCGAAAAAGTGTATGCTCGAATGACTCGACTCGACTCGACTCGTAAAGCTTAATCGAGCTTTCGAACGAATCGAGTCGAACATTGGTGTTATAGAGCTCGGCTCGTTAACTTAAGCGAGATTTAATTTGTGTTCGAGATCGACTCGAGCTCGACAGCTATTAGGCTCGAGCTCGAGATAAACGAGCTCGAGCTCGAGTAGCTCGTTAAAAGCTCGACTCGTTAACACCCCTAGGTGCAACAAATACTCTACATCCGTGAAGAATTGATATAACTAATATCATAAGAGTGTGATGAAGATATAACACAGCTAAAGTTTATATTGCTTTTTCTGTTTGTTAGTTAACTGACTGCAGACGTATTTTTCAGGTCAATAAAAATGCAGAGCTATGCAGATCAATAGATGAGTTGCTTGAGAAAGAAGGAAATGGAGTACAACAGGAAGCTTTGAGTGGACTAATGCAGAAGGTGATATGGATTCAACTTTTGGCTTAATAAGGAAGCTTTGGCTTCTTTATTTTTGTTTTGGTCATGATAAACATGTATTTGTGGTTATCTTTTTGTTTTATCTTCTATGTTCTGCAACAATAAAATACTGCATAGAAATTGTTTTCTGAAATCATGCACAGCTTTTCATTATTGGCTAGACCCATTTTCTTTTTAATTATCAAGGATGGTGATTTATACGTTGACCAGTTCCAACATGACACATTACAATTTGGAAACTCCCATAGTGCATAATAACAAAAGCAAGATATTTGGTGTGGTTGGGTGGGTGAAGTCAATAGGGTAGCATCTGGTTGATGGTAGCGATAGGTAGTAATTGGATGAAGTCGATGGAGGTGCTTTACTTTAGTTAAAGTTGCTATACGCCATAGTCGAGCTTTACTTTCACTGTGGGGGATCATCAACCTTCTATGAAGCCTTTTGTGTGTTAAACAGGTCCTTTATTTATGAGCTAAAACAGCCCACCAATGAGCCCCCAAGTGGCTGAGTTGGTTTCTCTGAAATGGCTCTTTCTCAAAAAGCCCCTTATTGATATCTTACTTAGTTGAAAACAAAACCAAGTATTTCGTTGCATTGTTGAAATGATCCAGCACCATCGTAATTTGTTCCCATGCATGCAGTTCCTTTAAAATTGTTTTTGTCAGGTTCGTTGTAGATATCAATTCCTAGATTGGTAACCAAAGTTTAAACTATGATTTTATAATATCCAGTTAACAGCTTCTAAGATTCCTCAAGTGTGTTAAGCAAAGGGAGATGTGAAGTAAGGCCTTAGTTGGGATGGAAACCACAAACAAGTAATCCCTCAACTTGTTTGTGCTAACTGCTAAACGGCTTGTTATCTTGATGCATAATAGTTCTTTCTTTGACCAAATAATTAGAAAAAGTGTTTTAAAACTTTCAATTAATTGTTTCTGGTCCTTACTTTTCTAGTTTTTGTTTTATTTAATCAACTTCAGTAAAGTCCATGAGTTTTTGATAGTTTTAGTCCATATGCAGACAGGCTTCAGCATGGTGGAGATTTTGCGTAAATACATCCGATATGCGTTGAATGAAAAGCCTTTCAACCCAAAACTGGTTGCAGCATTGATTCAACTCAGGAAAACAACATTGTTGGATGATTCTCAAGTTGCTGAAATTCTAAATGACATTTCAAGGCGAATTGTTAAAGATAAAGGTACAGCAACTGCTTATGCTTTTTGCAAATACAATAAGTTAAATCTTCTTGTAAGGTAGCCATGTAGAAAAGTGCTCCTTCGGATCAGTTTGTGTGCTCACTCTCCCTTAATTCAACATAGGCAGGGGACAAGTATTCCATCGCTAAGTCCTTCGATAGGGCATATAGCTGCTCCATTGAGTCTTCCCCTTGGCAATCTTGGCCTGTCATTGAACTGGATAAAAGTTGGGGAAAAAGGAATTCTTGTCCAATACCTAAAACACACACACATCCCTCTTTCACAGTATTCTCTCTAGTGATGTCTTTTCACGAGTTTCATGATTTTTTTATAATTTACCCCTAAATTTTCAGTCTTGTTCATATTGGTTTTCATTTTTGATTCGTTAGCTGTTTCGTCTTGTTGCATGAACAACCTTTAAATGAGGTTTAATAAAACGTAGCTAGCGGTTTCAACCTTTTTAACGAGTTCTCACCTTCTCATCCTCTTTTTTGCTTCTTTACAGTATAGGTATTGGTCCAGGGCCTCCATGAGTCTCTATGGATGGAGTAATCTGGAGTGGTCTATTAAGACGTCTGGTTGTAGAACACTAGGAGTTTTTAGATCCCAATCAACCTTTGGCTGTTAAGTGTGAAATCTGGCTACCATGATGATGTACACGAAAAGAAATTGGATGGAATTGCAAATGAAATGAAACGATTAATGGGGAAATCAAATGGTTACAGTTTGGTTTCTGGCTTTCGAGAGGCCAATACTCTCCCTAACTCTCTCGCCTATACTGAACACACAAATCAGAATGAATCCCCCTCACTCCCACACCCCTTATTTATACTTAATACCACCGACTTACAACCGATGCATTGCCCCTTGTACCAAAGCACTAATTACTTGTACTTTCATACCACAAACTATCAATCTTCACCTTTTGGCACAGCCTACCACTGTTAGCACTATTGACTATTTAACTCGAGGTAAAACACATGACTTGTTTATTTTGAGTTGATTGTCTCAATCATTGGTGCTTCACTGATCAACATTATCTGGAAGCAAGAGGAATTGGGAAAGAAATTGAAGGAATTAGGGATTCTAAGCTTCATGTCTAGAATACCCAGGAGATCTCGAGCATTGCACTCGGGATAACTGAAGAGATCTTGCCTAAGGTGCTTACTGACACAATCTAAGAGAAATCTTTCAATCCTCTTAAATAATATTGATCTGGGGATTCATCTCTTTATGTAGGTTAAAAGGAAACCCTTATTAGACTTGACAAACAAGAAAGAAATGACGATAAAGCACCTTTACTAGCTATTAAACTAGCCTAAAATCTCTAATTATCTGTCAAGAACTACTACCGACATGGTTCCTACAGAAATTCGCAAAAATTAAAATGTTGATAACACTGTGGGCCCATCATGATTGCTATACAAGTCTAGGCTGAATCTCAATGGAAATGTGTCATACCGCTTGGAGTCTGTGCTGCGGTTTTTAAGTAGGTATCTGAAGTGCAGTGTGGATAGATCAGATTTTGATGCAGCTTTTGCTAGTTATAAGTATTCTCTTGTTGAGGTTGTTTAATGCACAACTAAATGTTGTTGATGGGTGTAGGCCTTAGGGTTTGCCATGGATGCCTCATGCCTATTTACAATTTAGCTGGCAATGGAATATAGAGTATGACAAGCAGCCAAAACAAACTCAAGATGAAATGAAAAAGTAACATTCATCAAATAAATTAGTGTTATATCCTATGTAATTCCTTAACTCCGATAAGAGTAAATCTAAATATATCGACTTCGAACACCCCACAATGTATGCATAGACGTACTTTGCACGAACTTATCATATAAAACATAAACGTATTATCCAAAACCCGAACAAGCTCATTTTCTGTAAATACTTGAATCACACGCAAGGCGATAGAGTAGAACAACTACAACGACCAACTCCCTTTGCCTATGCATCATTTGTTGAGGATCAATAATACTATCCAAAGTGGCAATAATCTGAGCAAAGCGGAATTAAAATGATACCATCCAGATATAGGAACATCCAAGAATATCTTAATAAAATCCCTAAAGTGATAAAATCAATAAGCATCAATCACAAAAGTACATGCTGAGAGGGGGATAATATGGAGGGTACATCGAGCATAACTCATCAAAGAAGCCCATCATGGAGTTCTTAGAGTGCCGATTGTCTCTAAAAATAAGCTAGTTGACTATACTTGTTCCCTGTCTTTACCGGAAGGTGGAAATAGCTTGGTAATGTCAAACCGTACATACATATTTGTGGGTCAACATCTTGGTCACACATATTTGTGGGTCAGAGTGTGTTGGTAAACAACATCCCTTCTTACTGGGTAAGAGGTCAATGGGTAGTAAAAGCCCCTTTGTTTCTTATCAGGTTGGGTGTGTGTGTGTGTGCATATAATTGGGCACTCTTTGGTTGCTCAGGATGATTGTTTCATGTTACAGGTCCAGTTGTCATGAATGTGTCAGGATATTCTGAAAAGGGCTTAAGGAGAAAGCTTGCTGTCCAAGCTCTTTTCGGAAAGATTTTCTATCTTTCAGAGGTAAAACACCAATGCATTTTCTCTACATGGGCAATTCTATATTAAGTGATTTTCATTCTGCATGTTAAAGAAGTCCTTCAACATACTCCTAGATGTCATTGCCAATACCCTATCTATAATTTCCATTGTTATTGACATTATTATTAGGGAAAAATACATCAAAATGCAACAAAGTTTGGTTTAGTTTCTATTTAGTGTAAGAATAATCTTTTTTCTCAATCGATGTCACAAAATTTAAAACTTCCCTATTTTGTACCCATTTTTGACCGATAACCTGCTGATCTTGTAACCTTTGATGACATGTATACCCTTTTACGAAGGGTCTACGAAAAGGTTATGGTGAAGTGGATGATAAACTTGACATCCATATCATTAAGTATTACAAGATCCACAGGTTATCAGTCAAAATGGGTTAAATATAATAAATTTTGATACTTTGTTACATTATGGTGTAGTTTACCTCCCGTCTAAAAAATTACAAGTTTCTTTTCTAATAAGATTCCCATCCAAATTTACACATTTCCTCATTAGCAATCATTAGAAGTTATTGGTAACATTGACTTTGATTCACAAGTTCTCTCTTTTATAAAGGCATTTTAGATATTTGATTGTTAGTCAAAGACTTTTGTTAAACTACGTACCAAGTCAAACGTTGCAGTTTCTTTTAGGACCGAAGGAGTACTACTTTGTTGGAATAAATAGCATCCTCTTTACTATGGGAACTTTCTGTTGGTTATATATAAGTAAAATGATGGATTTAAGATACTAAACAATTGTACCATCAATATCAACCATTTGCTTTGGTGTTTGAGCTTTAGGCAATATAGACACACACCATCGTACTTCCATACATTGCTCGATTAGATACTTAATACTATCCTAATACTCCCTTCGTCCCTTCGTCCACCTTCAAAAGTAAGTACCTACTTTCGAATCCTTGATTATAAGATGGAGTAATTCATTTCTTCCTCAATTGTTAAGGGTAAAGTTGTCATTTAGTTAATTAGAAAAGTGTAACAATTACACCTTTCTAAAAGTGTGCCCCTTTTTCATCGTGGACATTTATTTTCAGATGCAGAGAGGACATCTTTTTCGTCCAACTTTAATCAAATTTCTTAAAATGGATCATCAATAATAATTGAGATAATTAACATTTATTCCGTCAACTGATACTTACCTTCATCCTCTGCTCTTGAGATGATCATTTACGTAAGTTAATTTAATTAAATTTGGACGAAAATGATATAACTATTATGATTTGGGAGTACAAGTATGTAATCTATTAAATCTTCACATTTATTTATACAGTGTACATAAAATGTAGTTACGTTTGCTCTCTTATGTGCCTTCAAGAAATATAGACATCACGTATACCTTAATGCGGATTTATGTTTGGCCGACAAACGATATCGTTTCTGCATCAACCACAACCAAAGCTCGTTGATGATATTTTACTTATCTGTGTTTTACATCATTTCATATATTTCAATCGATGCGTTCGCTGATTATCTTCACTTTACTATGTGCACCAGCTCCCAGAGTTCTGTGGAAGAGATGGCGCCTTGATAGTGAAAGAAATATTTGGCGTTGCAGAGTAAGCATCGTTCTTTTTTACCATCCCACTTGGCATCTTGCATCAAAACAATCATCGTTCATGGACATCTTGCATCAAAAAATAATTGCTCTTGGATATCTTGCTTCAAATACGCATTGCTCTTAGGCCATGTTTGGCAATCATAAGTTAGCTTATTTTTTGAGCTTAGCGTTTCAATAAGCTCCAGAGGCTTTTTTCCACTTTTCTAGCCCTTATATTTTTCTAACTACTTTTTCAGCATGTCCTTCTAGCTTATCAATTGTTTTTACCAGACATGACTATACCTAGCTTATCGGCCAACAACTAGCCTTTTAGCTGTCAACTAGTTTATCAATTAGTTTGCCAAACATAGCCTTAGACATCTTGCATTAAAACTGCGATCATGCTTGGAAAAAATCCAAAAAATGAAAAAACATTGTACTTGCAAAACATGGACGTTTCTGTCCACGTTTTGCCAAGTAATTTTTGCTGGGTTTTTATTCCGACCATGATGATTGTTTTCTTTTGATAGAAAGTGTCAATACAATGGGCACAAAGATAGTCCACTCGTTCTCTTAGCTTCACATCCCAATTGACAACGTTTTTAATCACTTTCGGTCATTATATTTTGCAGCGAGGATGCTGAAAGGCTTCGGTTGCATACGGTTGCCGAAGTTGGTGATATGGATTCACTAGAAAAGATGGTTGGTGATTCAGATTTAGATTCAGAGGAAGGTGAGGGCTCTGCCTCTACATGAGGGGCTCCATAGATTTTGTTTCTCCAGGCTTTTGTAGACTACCGCAAGATAGAAGCCCTTAAGTGGCTAAAAAAATTTAATGTGGAATTTCATTTACGAAGTATATTTGTGCAAAAATGCGCACGAAAATGAACTTGACCATTTACTGAGCACAAGGTCCTCTTAACCGGAGGGTTTGCAAATAGCTTTGTATTATACCCTCATTATTCTTGTGACCGGGTCATAGGCCACAAGGATCATGAGGCCGCCAGTTTGGCCTTCTCAAGGCTGATTTTCAGCTGTTATCTTCAGGGCCTTATGGGCATAAGCTGGCCCTGGCCCTGGCCCACCCACTCGTTAGGGACTGGGCAGGTCTATGACCATCGTGGTCCTAATCAATTTGGCCCATTAAGATCTAGGGCCGGTTATTAGGATCCTTGGTCTTATTTTTATGGTAATGTCTTTGATCTGACTAGTGACACTAGTCTATATATCCCTATTAGCCAATAGATGTAATCAAGTTGATAAGAGTTTTGAACCTAATCTTGTTAAAACCTTAAAACTAACGAGTCTTCACCTTTCGGTGCAACCTTTTTTTTTATTGTAGATAATCATATTTTATAGTCTTCAAACGATCTTTGTCAGGAATTTAGATTCTTGACTTGTGATTCTAGACCATCGTATTTTTATTGATCGTGATCAGAAGCGACGAGCCACGAGTGTTAAATGTATGATATCAATGTATATAGGTTATATATTACTAGTTGAGTACCCGCGCAATGTAGCGGGATGTAAAAATTTAACGGTGAAATTAGAATATAATGTCTTCACCGAAAATATGAGATACCGATAGACATTCAAGTATTTCCAACATTGTTTACCATACAATTGAATGGCAATGTAATTACAAAATGAAATTAGGGAAGAAAACGATTAAAAAGAAAAAATAAAACTTGTCTTAAGGGCAGTTTAACTTGAACATGATTTTTTATGTAATTAGAATTGTTGAATGTTAACACTTGTTTTTAAAATAGATGGTAGCTTTATGTGAGTGGAATTCGGAACCTGGAAATGACATCCAAGACATCTTATTACCAACTTAAGTCATCTTGGATCTAATAAGTGAAAGAGTGAGTAACAACTAAGTAGCTACAGTTACAAAACATGGTTGAAATTTGATAAACAATTGTACGATAGCAGGAGCCCAAGGTTTATGTGACATTAGACTGAGTTTTCTGATTCTTGTTTCAAGTTCAAATCCCAATGTATTAATCTCATTGCTGCCAAGGCTTGCTATATCTGCAGTGTTTGTGTCATCCACATAATCTTAGACCCTTCAGTTCTTGACTCATCTTTGAGAGAACATTCCAATGTTTCATCACCACCCATTTAGAAATGCAGAAATACATTAATTTGAATTCAAAAACATGCTTACCTATACACCTATCTCTTTTGCGGTGTTGTTAAATTCTGCAAAAGTCGGATTTCAGATTCACTTACCAGCAAAGACCCATGAGTGGGTTTCTTTTGCAAATAAATGACGACATAAGTAGTTTTGTGTAACACCTCGAATTTCCATTATGTAATGCTTTGATGTAAAGGGGTCGAAAGAGAAATTAGTCAAAGTTTTGGACTAATTATAAAATGCAAAACTTCAGGGTGGATTTGGTCATTTGTTGATAGTTGATTTGTATTTAAAGTTTGAGTCGGCTGAGTGATTGAGAAATATCTCAATTGGTTTCCCTGAAGTCGGTTCTAACAAGGCAGAGAGAGAGAATTCCTGAATTCTAACTTTGTTCCGGTTTTGAATCATTGAGAAGCAGATTCGAATTTGAAGTACTGGGTTAAATTGAATTGCAACTTCTGTTCGATTTCTAAGCTCAGGTGAGTTCATCTGTTTATTTTGCTTAATAAAATCTATATGTGTATTGAAATAGCTTATAAGCTTATTGTTATCATTGAGAAATGGATACAATATGATTTTGGAATTCTGGGTAGAAAACGACTTGGAACAGGGTAAAATGCGATAAATCCGGAAGATGAAGATTCCGGACAATCCCGGAGTCCGGATGATTTCCCGGATTGATTCCGAATTTCGGATAGTTGTCCAGATGGATGTTTCCGGATTCCGGACGATCTTCCGGATGTTTTTGGATATTGGATAATTTCGGATTCCGGATAGGAGTCCGGATAGTTTTTACCGTATACCAGATTGTTTCCGGATACCAGATTTGATCCCGGATGGTTCC
This sequence comes from Saussurea involucrata, assembly GCA_033807775.1. NCBI lineage: Eukaryota > Viridiplantae > Streptophyta > Magnoliopsida > Asterales > Asteraceae > Saussurea > Saussurea involucrata. The sequence goes on along the minus strand of CM066321.1, from coordinate 161,342,604 downwards.
GGACTTTGAGTCCGGATACTTTTTCGGATTGTACCGGACTACTTTGATTTCCGGGTGTTTCCGGATAAATGTTCCGGATATGGATTCCAGACAAGATTCTGGACTGTTTTCCGGACTTGGTTTCGGATGAGTTATCAGACAAGCTTTCCTGGATATTTTCTGTGTATGTGTAACGTTGTACTGTTTAAGCGTTTTTCAGAATATTAAATATATTTTGATATTAACAGTACGAATGTGATTATAATTCAACTCCGAGTAAGATATGAGTTGTTATGTGTTTTGAAGTGATGTGTACTCATGATAAGTAAGTGTAATGGATCAATAGGCACTAGTATTATGTGAACACGTGGAATAGGCGTGACACTAATCGTAATTCCCGTGGATTTGATAAATGAGGAATAGGTCGGGCGCTAATGGTAATTCCCATTTAGTGTTATGATGTGATAAACGTGGAATAGGCGTGACGCTAATCGTAATTCCCGTTGATTTGAAATAAAGAATAGGCCGGGCGCTAATGGTAATTCCCATTTCGTATTGTGATGTGAAATCGTGGAATAGGTGTGACGCTAATCGTAATTCCCGTGGATTTGATAAATGAGGAATAGGCCGAGCGATAATGGTAATTCTCATTTAGTGTTATGATGTGATAAACGTGGAATAGGCGTGGCGCTAATCGTAATTCCCGTTGATTTGAAATGAGGAATAGGTCGGGCGCTAATGGTAATTCCCATTTCGTATTGTGATGTGAAATCGTGGAATAGGTGTGGCGCTAATCGTAATTCCCGTGGATTTGATAAATGAGGAATAGGCCGGGCGCTAATGGTAATTCCCATTTAGTGTTATGATGTGATAAACGTGGAATAGGAGTGGCGCTAATCGTAATTCCCGTTGATTTGAAATGAGGAATAGGTCGGGCGTTAATGATAATTCTCATTTCGTGTTGTGATGTGAAATCATGGAATAGGCGTGACGTTAATCGTAATTCCCGTGGATTTGATAAATGAGGAATAGGCCGGGCGATAATGGTAATTCCCATTTAGTGTTATTATGTGATAAATGTGGAATAGGCGTGACGCTAATCGTAATTCCCGTTGATTTGAAATGAGGAATAGGTCGGGCGCTAATGGTAATTCCCATTTCGTATTGTGATGTGAAATCGTGGAATAGGCGTGGCGCTAATCGTAATTCCCGTGGATTTGATAAATGAGGAATAGGCCGAGCGCTAATGGTAATTCCCATTTAGTGTTATGATGTGATAAACGTGGAATAGGCGTGGCGCTAATCGTAATTCTCGTTGATTTGAAATGTGGAATAGGTCGGGCGCTAATGGTAATTCCCTTTTTGTATTGTGATGTGAAATCATGGAATAGGCGTGGCGCTAATCGTAATACCCGATTTCTATTAGAAGATAAGGGATAGGCCAGGCGCTTAATGGTAATTCATACTTCCACTTCAAGAAATAGGTATGGCGCTAATTGTAATTTCTTGACATGAGCAATGATCTAGAAACTGTGGGATTCGTAGTGGCACTCTGGAACATGAGACTATGACTTACTTAGTGTTTGTCATTCACATGGAATCGGGTATGATTCCCGTCATCGAAAGATGTTATGTGTACGGTAAGAAAGATGGTGATCAGGTTTGTTTATATGTTTTGCGTACATTTGGTTTCAAAGCTTATAAGGTTTTAATTTGAAAACTGGATGTTCTCACTAGGCGTAAGCCTAATCTCAAATTAAATTTTCTTACCAGGTTCTAGCTCGGGAAGGGATAAGCAGGGATGAGTGTCGAGAAGTCGCATGGTTATGCTTTTGGTGAGATAATGGAGAAGTTAGTGGAAGCATGAATGTTTTGGAGATTTTGTAGACAACCCTTATAATCTGATCGCGCACGTTATGGATTAGATTAGTAGGTTGTTTATAAAAGTGAATGTATATACGAATCTTGTATTGACTTCTCCATTTATGTATGAAGTTCTTGGAAACAATCGTTGTGAACCTTGTAAAGTTAAGGTTTAAATTTGTTGTGGATTTTGGTCGTTTCAGTTTGTTACAGAAACTTTACCATGAAGACATTGTCTCTCTCCAATCCACATGTCAAAGACAAAATCACTAATGATCCGTTTACTAAATACTTACCTGGTAAGTGTTTACCGAGATGATATGTAAAATCTATGGATGACAGTTATGAAATAAGGCTATTTGAACAAGTGAAAAAACAGACTTATCTTTTCATATGCTCGTGCCACTACGGTTCAACAAATAAATACAATGAATCCATAACTTCATCAATACAACAGGTAGTCTAAAACCATTGGTCACTTAAGAAGTGAAACTTTTAAAGTGAGACCACATTTCCAATCGATTCAAGAAATTAGAGCAATAACCATGATATTACCATATGGGGTCTCCTATTTTACAATTTCATTAAGATCTATTCGTCAATTGATTTCATAAATTTACCACTTCATCAATTTCCTCAAAAAAATGAGTCCACTACACATCTTGATTCTGAAAATTCACCAAATATTTTGTTTACCTAAAAAGTTGACAAAAACAATTAGTTATCAGATTCCCGAAAAAATTCATAGTAGAACAAAACAAAACTCATAAATGGAAAGTGAAGTTTATACAGTTCGGTTGTCTGAATCGTCAGCCTGTATTACTTTGAATCGTCGGCCTGAAGGTTGAAGGCTTCGATACATAAGCTTTATTCGTTAGCCCGCAAGTTGAAGGCGTTGATACAACCGACCAAAATCCTTGCTTTATGTTGTTTATATAGAACCGGAGGATATGAGTACAAAAGGAAATAAACCCGATCCATGTGGGACATCATTAACTATACCTAAACATGTTATTTTAGCTGAATTGAAATGTAAACCATAAAAACAATAACTTCCATAGTTTTTCCTGTCCAATGCATTTTCATGTTCTAGTTGGAGAAAATGCAACTCTCATTTTGGAATGAAAAAAAACCAAACATACATTTTAGCAAGAATTATGGTTTTTTGCAATTCAAGGGTCTTATCATCTCTCGTATAACACAACTCCAAATGAATAATATATACATTGAAAAAGCATCTGAATCTTGTGTACTTTTAAATAGGGCTGTAAATGAACCGAACGTTCAGCGAACCGTTCGGTGGAAAGTTCGTTTATTTTCGTTTATTTAATAAACGAACGAACATGAACAAGTTTTTTCGTTCGTTTAGTTAAACGAACGAACACGAACATAGGTCTCGTTCGTTCATTTATGTTCGTGAACGTTCGTTCATTTATGTTCGTTTACGTTCGTTCGTTTATGTTTGTTAATTCGTTCGTTTATATTCGTTTACAAATCATAATAAATTAATAACTTAGTAATAATAGATCTAATTAATAAGAAATAATTAATAACATTATAATATAGAGCTCACGTTTTTAGAAAAATAATTAAAATAATTATATAGAAAACAGATGGCAAATTTAATAATTAATAAAAAAAACACAAAGATCATTCACACCACCTTTTTCTTATATACACCCTTGATAACCTTATTTTTCACTTAACTTTCGATGTGAGAGCCATATCCCTTACAACCCTTGCCTAATCAGTAATCACCGCTCCATCAAAGAGAAGTGGGATTTTTCCCATCCACATCGCTGGTAACAACAAATTTTGCTCCCATCCACTAATATAAATATGAGCTCACCCCTTTGGTTTTAACTTGCATCACCTATTGAGTCCAAACTCGTGGTTCAAGCTAGTTCTTGAGCCTAGCCGAGTGGTTAGATTCCTTTGGCTGGAGTAAAAAACCTTTAGTTTAAAGTTTGTTTGCTTCAAGTTTTGTTTGTGTTGAATTGTTCGTTTAAGCTCGTTTAGAGTTGTGCGTTTAAGTTCGTTTAGTTTCTTAACAAACGAACATGAACACGTCTAATTCTTAAACGAACGAACACGAACATGAAAATTTTTGTTCGTTTATTGTTCCTGTTTGTTCGTTTGTTCGGTTAAACTAGGTTCGTTTACAACCCTACTTTTAGATGAGAGAACAAATGATATATTGAGGTTCATCCCTTGATCATTTATATAACTTTATTGTAATTTCTATTTTATTCGTAAGTTTTCAATTTATCTTAAATAAATAAGTTTAATTTTCAATTGTAAATTTTCTATTATAAAATGTAGAGTAAACATCAACTTTAGTCCTTAAAATTTGGGAAATTGACTCAAATAGCCAAATGAAAATTGAAAATTGACCTTCTAGCTATTTTTTTTCGGGTTTTGCACAAATAGCCAATGAGTCCGCACTCCATATTCCTAGGTTCGCACTCGCACTCCTAGGACCTGCTCAATCTGACAGTTTTTCTTTAAATTTTTTTATAGTGCGGACCTGAGTCATTTTTTAAAGAAAATCGACTTTCTAGGGGTAATAAGGGATTGACACGTGTTTGATTGCGGTCTGCACTCTTCGGACCGGGTCAGAGTGAGGACCCGTTGACTACTTTTGGTAATCAAGAGAGTATATGGCTAGGAGGTCAAATTTTCAGTTAGGTTTAGCTATTTGAGTCAATTTCCCTTAAAATTTAGTATAAGATATGAGAATGGAATCTAAATTTTGATAAATCTAGAAATCATTTTCATGGCCTATATTTTACTTTAAAAATAGTCCCTTATTACTAACTTCTTTTCTTTTCTCCGTTAGTACAAGAGGTATTTTTGTTGTTTTTAATCAAAAGCTTTAATCATCTCCTGCCAAAGATGTTGTAGTCCAGTGGTTTGGTAACATCCTGGGAGGGTAAGTGATGGAAGCCCTTACTACCTGGGTTCGAACCCCGTGGTGATCACGCGGAGGTATCCTCGAATCAAGGGACGGATCGTGGGCCTGCTGTTTGGGCCGGGTCGTGGGCCGAATCGTGACCGGGTCGAAGGAGGATTAGTCTGGGTTAAGTTCAGGATACCCCTGAAATGCAATTGCCTTTAAAAAAAAATTCTTCTTAAAAAACAATATAAAATAATATTTTATATCTTCTTTTATAAAATAATAAATTTAGATTGCAAGATAAGTAGTATCATAAAATAAAGAGTAAATTACGGATTTGGTCCCTGGGGGTTGATGGTTTTTATGGATTTCGTCCCGATGCTTCATTAATTACGGAAATGGTCCCAGTGATTTGCACTTTCCATTTTTTTTGGTCCCTAAACTTTCATACCCCTGACATTCGTCCAACTACTCCGTTAAGCTCGAGGGTGTTTTTGTCTTTTCACTATTTAACCATTTTTCCTTTTATTTTTTATTTTTTTCTTGAATCTTCATCTTCTTTACGAAGAACATGAACCCTAAATCAACATATAAAGAACACGAAGAACAACATATTTTATTATTGCTTGAATCTTCATATTTTTAAGAACATCTTACACCAAGAACAATTTAGATTTAAACACCTAAATCAAACCCATATAAAGTCATACAGATCTAAACCAAACCCATAACCTAAATAAAAAACAAGAACCCTAACTAAAATCAAACATTTATAAGTCATAATAATCAATCTAAGAACAATCCATTAATTCAAAACCAACTCCAAATCAAGAACAATAAAAAACAGAAACTCAAAATGGTAAGGACTTCCCACATCTGAATGGAGAATGGAGAGAGAGAGAGAGAGAGAGAGAGACTATGAAGATAGATAGATAGATAGAGAGAATGAAGATCTGCACGACACCGAAAAATCGTACAACGCCGGAGAAGACGCCGAAAAATCGCACATCTCTCTCTCTCTCTCTCGATCTCTCAGATCTCCTCTCGATCTCTATCTCCTCTCAGATCTCCGGCGAAGCATAGAGACGAAGCACTGTAGTTTCTCAGGCGACCCACTGTCTCCGGCGAAGCACAAACCAGCCGACTCCCTCACTGTGGTGGTGGTGGTGTGTTCACGAAGCACAAACCAGTCGATTCCCTTACGGACCGGTCATCTCCGGCATCTCTCTCTTAGAACACGTCTGGGTTTCTTCTTCTCCGGCGAGATTGCAGATCTGAGATTTGGTCTCTCTCTATAACACGCCTGGGTTTCTTCCTCTCTGCCAAGATTGCAGATATGAGATTTGGTCTAAACATCTGGGTTTCTTTTGAAGGCCCATGAGTTTATTTTACAGATTTGGTTCTTGTTGTTTAGAAAATGAAGATTCAAGCAAAAAACCAATTAAAAAATATGGTGTTCTTCATATGTTGATTTAGGGATCATGTTCTTCATAAAGAAGATGAAGATTCAAGAAAAAAATAAAAAAGAAAAGGAAAAATGGTTAAATAGTGAAAAGACAAAAATACCCTCGAGCTTAACGGAGTAGTTGGACGGACGTCGGGGGTATGGAAGTTTTAGGGACCAAAAAAATGGAAAGTGCAAACCACTTGGACCATTTCCGTAGTTAATGAAGCACACAGGGACGAAATCCATAAAAACTATCAAACTATAGGGACCAAATCTGTAATTTACTCCAAAATAATATACAAAATAAATATTATAATATTTTAAAAATACTGAAATATTTCTAATGCAAAAAATAAACAAAATCAATAAAGTGAATAAACCGTATTCACAACAAAATAAAAACCACAAAAATAATATTATGAAAGTTCAAGTCCTATTTTAGGGGGTGTTTGGGAGTGCTTTTTAGTCCCAAAAGTGCTTTTGGTCAAAAGTGTTTATTGACTTATGGTAGTGGGAAAAAGAGTTTTTAAAAAAGTGTTTGAATTAGCTTTTGTGGTAGGAAAAATCCAATAAGTCAATAAGTTGTTTTTTTAAAAAGTGTTTGGCTTTTTTAGTTAACAAAAATGGCTTTTTGAATCAAAAAGCGTTTTTGGGATCAAAAAGTCAGGATTTTGTAACTTTTGAAAAATGACTTTTTGTAGTTTATCAAAAAGCAGTTTGAAAAGTGATTTTCAGTTACCCAAACACTATTTTTAACTTATTGGCAATAAGCAGTTTTATAACAAACATCCAAAACCCTCAACTTTTCTCTAAACCTAAAGGACCAAAATTGAAGTTCACTCTAAAAATGTAATTCAGAAGATATGACTATATGAGCATGCTTTATACATACAAATACATATATATATATATATAAATCACGAAATCTGCTAAACAGATCTACCACGGTTTTACATTACATACCTTGTCTTCACAATCACAATCACAATCACAATCAAATTCTTCATCCTTCAATCTCCCAATTTCTCATTCATTCAATCCCTCTCAACTGTTCAAACCCCAAATACTAGTGAGAGAGAGAGAGAGAGATTGAGATCTCCACTCCATAGAGATTTCTCTCTCGCACCACCACCGCCACCGCCACAGCCGACGGCCGATGAGATGGGCAAAGTGTCGATCATCATCTACCTCACAGTAGCTTTGCTTCTACTCCTTCTCATATCGCATTCGCCCAATAAATCCAACAACCGGAACAACAACCATCGCCGCCACCGTAGACTGAAGCTCCGCTCCAACTTCACCTTCACTCTCACTCCAACCACGACCTCCGCCGGCGAGCATCATGTCTCCTTCGATCCTTTGGTGGCAGACATTGAGCGGAAGAGAGAGGATAGGTTATGGGAGAAGAGTCACTTTTTTGATGAACAACATCATGACACAGAAGGGGAAACGGAAGCACATAGGGCTCCTGGAATGGAGTCACAGCCGGAATGGGAGGACTTTATTGACGCAGAAGATTACTTGAATGATGAACATAAGTTTAATATTTCACATAGATTAGTTTTGCTTTTCCCAAGGATTGATGTGGATCCTTCCGATGGCTTCGTTACTGAACACGAGCTCACGGAATGGAACCTTGAGCAATCGCAGAGGGAAGTTCTTCATCGTAGTCAAAGGGAGATGGAACTGCATGATAAGAATCATGATGGATTAGTTTCTTTTGCTGAGTATCAGCCTCCTACCTGGGTTCGTGATTCGGGTAATGATTTTTATGATTGAACTTTTTAACGAATTAAGCAGAGACATCAATTGATTGCTAACTAAATTTGTAGCGAGGATAAGTATTTTTCTTTTTATTGCATTTGCCACTTCCAAGTAGCTAGGAAGATTGGATTTGGAGGCTTGATGCTACCTTTTAATGTGGGTTGTTTTTAACTTTAAATTCAGTTCTTAGTGCACAAGTAATTGCTAACTGCTACATTCAATACATAATGGATTTATTTTTGGGTAAAGAAGTGAGGACTGCTAGGTACGAATCTCTGAAATCATAGGTGGACTTATTTTAGGATCTACTGAGAATTTGCTATATAGAACTTTTAGCGTATGCCTGTTGAAGTATTGAGTTTTGTCTATCTTATACTTATTCATTCAGAACATTAGAGTCTCACTTCCGCGAATTTGTAAGGGGTTTGTTATTATTTAGTTGTGCGAGACTTCGTGTTTTCTAGTATTGGTTTGCATACTCGTTTCCTTTAGAGCAAAAAGAAAGAAAGAGGTGCACTTAGTGCGACCCAAGTGAAACTTAAGTCTACAATCTGTGCACCCTTGACTATTATTTACAGGATACTTAAGTCTAAACCAGTTTGTAGATGCTCAGTAGTTATTGATGTTCTTAACCAAATGATTTTATAAGGAATATGTTCTTCTATATTTGTATATTCCACTTACAACTCAATTTGGCCATGGCTTCACTAGATAATAATTCATTTGGATATGATATGGGTTGGTGGAAAGAGGAGCATTTCAATGCATCTGATGCTGACGGGGATGGTTTTTTGAATATAACTGAGTTCAATGAGTAAGTTATCTCTTCTCTAGAAAGCATATGAATTTGTTGCTGTCACTGGGTTTTTCCTTAGACTTCCATCTTGTTAATACCCATTAATTTGTGCATCTTTTGTGATATGATATCTAGCTTTCAGCACCCTGCAGACACTAAAAATCCAAAACTGCTTCAGTGGCTGAGCAAGGAGGAAGTAAGGTGACATTCTACTTTCAACAACTTCTCTTATATTAGTTTAGCTTCCTTGTACATGTTTGTTATTGCTCTAAACTAGAAAACTGCATACATATACATATATATTTACACACACATATAGTATCCACAGATGTTGGTAAACACACACACACACACACACATATATAATTCTAATTATTATATGAACCGCTCTTTTGGACCCCTATACCATCGCTTTACCATCGGGATAACCACTATTATTAATCAATGTGCTGGCCGCGATTTCATATTTTGACCGTTGTAACAACATAAATGACTATTACAAGATGAAACCTTAGTCACTGTTCTTCTAGGTATATCTATATATGTGTACACATCCATCAGTCAGCTGCTAAAATTGAGATGCTCTTAGTGTTCTAAAAGAACATTAAGCAGAGCTAAGAAGCTGAAGGACCTACTAGATATTAGATCTTCTATGCAAATGCTTAAGTAGACACCCAATCGGTCAAATATATGTTTTATATTTGTGTTTAAGATGGATGCAGCAGAATACCTAACTTTGAACATCCATCCGTTCTATTTTGACTACTGAATTTTATAAAGCAATAATATGCTAATTGCTAAATCTAAGATGCTTTTGTTATGCTAGATAACTAATAGGTATGAATCACTTGCTACATCTTTTATTGGAAGAAGCATTTTATTTATCAATTTGCTAGAGCTTCTAACCTCTTCTTGATCATATATTTTGTCAATGTGATGAATGCAAATTGTCTCAACTAACTTAACTGATATTAAGTGCTTTTAATTTACTGCAGGGAACGCGATACGGACAAAGATGGGAAGGTAAATTTCAAAGAGTTTTTCCATGGGCTATTTGACCTGGTAAGAAACTATGATGAAGATGGTCATAATGCTTCACACGAGTCTAGCGAGTTATTGGAGTCCCCAGCAAGGAGCTTTTTTGCGCAGCTTGACAAAGATGGGGACGGGTAAATCTAAACCTATATACATTAATCAACTTCTTTTTAATGATTTGGGAGTTGCTAATTTGCAAGGCTTATGGAAGTGCTCACACAACTGGTTTTGATTTTCCATGTTGTAGATATTTGTCTGATATGGAACTGCTACCTATCATTGGGAAGCTTCATCCATCAGAGCGTTACTATGCTAAACAGCAGGCAGATTATATTATATCACAGGTAACCATGTTTGAGGTTGATGTTCTTATTGGTCTTGAAGTTGCAGTAATCTTATATCCAACAGGCTAAATATGGTTTCTTATATATATATACATATATATATATGTGTGTGTGTGTGTGTGTATGACCATGCTACGAGATATCTCAATGAATTGTGGTATCTCCACTTGTTATGTATATTTTCATGGTGGATGGACATGAACCCTTTCAATTAAAAGTAGTGGTTTTTTTCGGGTTTCAACTTCCAACTCCAACATTATTATGTAGTGGTGCTTATATAGGACCTTGTATGGGATAGTTAAGAACCCCACGTAATTTGGTTGGAATGATATGTTTATTATCAATGTAAAAACATGAATATATAAAGTACATAATAGGTCATGATTAACATAGCTATAACTATAATTAACATTCATCAAGTTGGAGCATAGATTCTATCATTACCAACTTGCTGCATAACTAACACTCCTCAATTTGGAGCATAGATTCTCTCTTGGTCTTGGCACCCTATCATGCCTTGCATAGATCCACCATAAGAGAACTCTTTTGTAAATATATAATAATTATGTACGGAAACACACACACATTCTTCTCCTCTGGTTTGAAACCCTTGACCTGCAAGAAGGTCAGGATCTACTGGTAACCCGGATACTGCCAATAAAACCTTTGGTGCAAATTCTTTTTATGGCCCCTATATTTCTCGAGTCCTCTAATCAAGAAACAGATCTAATATCATCTTCCTGACAAAAAACCAAATTGGTTTTTAGGACATCCTAGTCTCCACTCTCCACCCTTGCTCCCATTGTTCCATTTAGAGATGCACAAAAAGCCCGAAACCCTGCCCGAGACCACCTGTAAAAGCCCGGGCCTAGTGAGCCTGAACCTCGGTCTGGGCCAGGCCTCAAAGCCTGATTAGGCCAAAATTTTGGGGGCAGGCCTGGCCCTAGTCCCGACCCGAAAAGTCTAGAAAATTCCGGTTAAGCCCGGAAAATCCCAATTGGGCCCTTTTTCAACCCCAAAGACCAGCCCAGGCCTAAAAAATCATGGGCCTTTTTTTGCTTCTTGAAAATGGGCTTGGAAGGCCCGGGTCTTATGCATCTCTAGTTTCATTATACTTCCATTAAGCTCGATCTGTCAATTCATATGATTTGCAAGCCCATTTTCTTATAACTCAGGCCCAATTGACTACTACCTCATCATGCACTCTCTCTTACTGAGGACATTCAAGAATCTAGCAAGTTATGCCACACCTGACTTGTTAAAGGAGCAAAGAATCCTGCTCTAAAAATCCTTCACTTCTCTTTTGCAAAAAAAAAGTTAAATTGAAAATAAACCTAACGAACATGGAGGTATGCAGACCTGAACTCTGCCCTAAAGAGTAGAACAGCTTTTTCCGTGATTTTTTTGAATTGAAGATGATATTCCATAAGCGAATTTACATGCAAGTAGAAGAGATTTCTACCTGTATTTGAAATTACAGAGTTGAGACCTTTACGTGATGTAATAGAAATCTTGATCCCTTGTGGCCATGGAGGTTCACTTGTGATGACTCCAGGCCATTTGTGGTCTATCGGGGATTAGTCGGTGCAGTAAGTTGGCCCGGAAACCGGGCCCATGGTCACCCAAAAAAAAAATAGAAATCTTGATGATTTGGTCTAAAGTACCATTTCATGTTTTGCTCATTAACTTGTTATGCTACTGTTCTGATCGGTATCTATCCGCTATTGTGATCTTAGATAGCGGTTGAAATGAGATAAACAACCAATTTATACATGTTATAAATCGTTATTAAATTTGGTCGGTTTGAGGTTAATAGTCAAGTTTCAGCAATATCTGAAGAAATGGAGATTGATTGATTGTTTGTTTATTTGCAGGCGGATACAGATAAAGATGGACGGTTGTCGTTGACGGAAATGATCGATAGTCCGTATGTATTTTATAGTGCTATCTTTAACGAGGATGAAGATGAAGATTACGAATACCATGATGAATTTCGCTGATACAACAACTACACTACGATTTGTTTGGTGTGTATGGTTATTTATGTTGGCATCATATGATAGTTTTTAGGGTTTAATCAAAGAAACCATGCATTTTCTTCATCTGTAATACCTAGGTTCCTTCTAGAGCAATTTCATGTCATTTTTTTCAAGATACCAAACATTTTTGTCTTTCTTATTGAAAGGAATATCCTTCTGATTACATTCTATTTTGTCTTTTTTTTTGGAGTATATAATATTTATATACGGCAAATGCAACAATTAAACTCATACACCCTCCTCACCTTTGGTGGGGTTTGAACCCCTGACCTCCTATGAGGCCAAAGGCTCCCATACCGCTAGGTCATTGGCCTTTGGTACATTCTATTTTGTCTTTTCGGCTTTATATTGTGTATATTTTTCAGTGTTCAAAAAGGCGCGCCATGGCGTAAGACGCGTCTCCGCCGTTACGAAATGACCCATAACGTTTCTATATGGCGTGGCTCACGCCATGGCGTCTTAAGGCGCGCCGCAACGCGAGTTTTTTCTAAGACGTGATATTTTAACAATTTTTTATTATTTTCTATTTTTTAATTTTTTTTATCTTTTTTGTTTTTACATTTTTAACTTTATATTTTCTACCTTTATAGATTTATCTAATCACGATACACATTGTTTCAAAATTTCATAAACATTATGGAATTACGATAAAAACGAACGTTGTAAATTTACCTTTATAAGTTATATTTTAATAATAATCTATATGTATGTTTTTCTTCTAATATGAATGTATTTTTTAATATAATTATCTTACTAGAATAATATATGGATAACAAATATGTGTATATATAATTATATATTTGACATACAAATTTGCCGCATTATCACGCCTTGAAAAACGCCGCGTCCTCGCCGTGGCGTGTAAGGCTTGAGGCTTGACCTCGCTGCCACGCCACGCCTTACGCTATTTTGAACCTTGATATTTTTTAATGGCCATATGGACAGGAACCAGATGACACTGAGGCGAAAGCCACTATATTTTTTAATGGCCATATGGACAGGAACCAGATGACATTGAGGCGAATATGGCTTTCGGATGATTAGGGTTGTGCAGAAAAACATGTGATCCAATTAGGGCGGATCATAATCGGATATCCAAATTGTGATTGGATCGGATCGGATCGGATTCAAATTTTCAAGATCTAAATTGGATAAGTTGTTCTTAAATTGAATTGCAGTCCATAATCCATTAAAACTGAACTGATCCAATCCATTAACCATCCTGTTATCGAACATCATCCAATTAATAACTATATATAATTATTAACATCTTACGGTATTGTTTTTTAGTTGATATTCATACCTAGTGTTTAAAATATATATATATATATATATATATATATATATATATATATATATGAATAATTGGTTGAAATTGTGGATTAAATGATTGAAAATTGTATCCAAATATTGGATGGATCTTATAAATTCAACGGATAACCAATAGTAACATCCAATGGATAAAACTGATTTAACCATTCATTGAATCATATTGGATGGAATGTAGATTGAATTATATATACAATGAACCCAGCTGAGTCTAACCGTTTTTGGTTAGATCTCGGTCGTTTAAACTCCCCTCAACTTTCGATCATGGCCGTTTAAAATCAATAAGCCACTCATTAAGCCTCCCTCTCCACCTTCTGCTCTGCAAACCGCTCTCTCAGCCCACTACGCCTCCAACCCACTCTTTTACCCTTTTCACTCCTGTTTACTTGGTTCTAGCCTTAATTTGTCTCACAAATTTCTCTCCACGTCTCCATCTTCAACCTCCACCAGTCGGTTTCAACTTCCTACGAATCCTCCCACGTCCTCCCACGATCTACCCTCAACTGCGAATTAATTCGTATATAGGGGGTGTTTGGGATTGCTTATTTAAAACAACTTATGCTTATTTTTAAAAGTGCTTATTAACTTATGTAATGATAAAAAGGAGTTAGGGGTAAATATGTAATTTGAACAAATAAGTTATAAGCACTTTCAAATAAGTTAAAATGAAATAACTTATCAAAAACAACTTATTTGTGGTGGTGAAAAGTTATAAGCTCTTTTCTTTTTTCAATCGAAACAATCAAAATAGCTTATTTGTGGTGAAGAAAAATAATAATCAAATAAGTCAAAAAAATAAGCAATCCCAAACACACCCCCATAACCTTTCAACCATATGGACATTTCTATATCAAATCGGCGGTGGGAAGGAGTCATGTGCTGCTGAGGGTGGAAACTTTGACAAACTTAGAGGGTGTTTGGGAGTGTGTTTGAAAAGAGCTTATTGACTTATTGGCTTCTCAAGAAGTCAATAAGTTAAAATTTGTGTTTGGCAAATTGAAAAGTGCTTTTAAAACCTCATTTTGATTTCACTTGCAAACGTGATTTCTGAGAAGTAAGGAGGAGCTGACTTCTTAAGGAGAAAAGGACTTCTTGTTGCAAAATTACAAAATTAACCTCTGATTTTATAACCTATCTCATATATCACGATTCTCAGTTTCTCACGCCTCCATCTCCGATCTCTCTCATCCACAGCAGCTCCATCCCCCTCGATCGTCCTGCAGCTCCATCGTCGCCACCCTCCATCGCCGCCACCCTCCATCACGTCTGCAGCCTCCATCAATCTCCTCAGGTATCGATTTGTCTTGCTAGCATCTTCCATCGATCTCCTCAGGTATCGATTTGTAGTCCGTTAGTTAGCTTTTGTGATCTGGTTATCGGCTTGAATTGTTAATCGGAGCACAGGTTGGTAGATACTAGGAGATTTCTTCAAAATTGATATTGGTTCTGGAATGTGAAATTGATAATGTGAAATTGATAATGGTCTGAAATTGATAATGGTCAAGTATTGCTTCAAAAAGAAAGACTATTATATGAAACTCACTGTTTATTACAACTACAACTATTATATGAAACTCACTGTCATATATAAATAACTCCATATTTATGAGCAGAGAGAGAAGTTAAGTAAAGAAAAGATGAAAAACTGCAACAAAACCTTTCATCAAACATTTTGGAAAGATAACAATCTGAAAGGATCTTGTTGCATTATAATACCCTTTTGGAAATCAGATCTATTTCATTTTGATTGTGCATCATAGTTT